>CAMTDV010000028.1:87926610-88461610 GCA_947069175.1 Scalesia atractyloides | reverse complement strand
ATTTGTGTTTATACTAGTGAAGACTTTTATGTAAACTCCTAGATTAGTGATCCTTAATATATATAATGTCTACATCAAAACAAAACATTGGTATAAACCTAAAACGATAAAAGTTTGTTTCGTATGAAACTGAGAGAGCACTATGAATTAGTGATGTTTGACATATTCGTTCATGCCTTGGTTTTGTCTTCTTTAGTGAAATTATATCGGAAGGAAATAATTCTTCGGTCTATTACCTTTGATTGATTGTGTTGCCTTTTATCAAAGTTTTTATTTAGGCTGAATATTTTCTTTTTTTGTTGTATATATTCAGTAGAATGTGTAGAATGAATTAGCCACATTTTTTATTTTATTAAATTATGTGTGGTCATTGTTCGTCTTATGATTTGTTTGTTTCAAATAAACACAAACTAAGTTTACTGTTGTTACAAAAATCTGTCTTTATAGGATGATGTAGTCGGGTTTATTGATCAAAATAAATACTTGATAATTTAGTAAATAATATTAATCATGCTGATTTCTTTTAAAAAAACAAGAACCAACGTATATATATCCGATACTTCATTAACTTACGAATTACAATATCATATTAAATAATTTTCTTGTTAAAAGACGACCTTCAACAAATTGGGATAGCTCATATAGAAATCACATCCACGGATGGTAATGGCCGAGTATTGTTAATTTTAGTCTCATGTCCGATTGTAAAATCTTTGCTCATAATCAATCCATTAGTCATCGGGTATTTACCTATCAGATATCGGGCATACCCAGCCCCGCATGTATAGGATATACCCGTAAGTGTTTTAAAATACACGTTGAAATTTTCATGTATTTATTTTTTGTACTTTCCTTTATATGTTTATGTGTTTTAAATCTATACAATATATTAAATCATGATATATAACATACATGCCATCATCATCATAAAAATTTAAAAAAACATGATATTCCAAAAGAAAATTTATGTTTCATGTTATAACACTATTAGAATGAAACATTTCTAAATAATAGTTAAGGGAAACTAAAAATAAAAGTTAAAAGTTTTTATGGTATATGTTTTGGGTAAAAATTAGTATATACTTCGGGTAATCAGGTTAGGTATCACCTAATTTCATATACGTAAAATATTTTTTTCCAGTCTCATACCTGTTGGATATTGGGTATACCAGTCTCGAATGCTTTGGATTTCAGGTATATCCAGCAGGCTATTTTTTTTTGCCATCCCGAATATCAACGTAAGTTTATTAACTTTTTATACAACTTGCCCTATTGAATGGTGAAAACACATGGCTTTCCTTGATTTTAAATTTTAGAACCAAAATCAACCATTTATGATACGAATGTATGATAATACATAACTTAATCCTTGAGCGATTGGATTTTAAGGGCGGGTCTTTGTGCACCTGATAAGGTTGTTGCTTTGTGACCTTGAGATCAATGGTTGAAGCCGCGAAAATACACTCTTGCACTAAGATGTAGGTTAAGGCTGCGTACATCAGATCGCGAAGCCAGTGGCGAATCCAGAAACTTTTTTCAGTGGGTTCGTTTTGATAGATTCTCACTAACTTTTTTCAAATCATACTGGGTTCTCACTATTTTTCCTATTTTTTCCAATCCAAGTGGGTTCATGTGAACCCACAAAACAAGGCTGGATCCGCCATTGCGCGAAACGATCCGACCCCTCCCAAACCATGCGCAAACACGAAAGCCTAGTGTATTGGGTACACTCTTCTGCTCGAGCAATTAGATTCTAATATGATACAATTATACAAATCAACTTGGTTGCTAAAGCATGTGCTCTAAATTTAAAATTATAAAATCACAAAATTTTCAAAAAGTTTAAAATAAAAATTAAATAAAACAACCATAACTGTTTTTATAATTATTTATAAAGAATTTTCGATCCCACTCTCCAAATGTTTGCCACATTATGAGGAATAATAATATTTGGTGTTTGTATGCTTTTCGACAAGGCATTCCTCACCTACAATTCGGCCAAAAATTTAGCATTTTGGTGAGCCTGAAATCAACCGGTGAATCCTGTCCTCAATTCTTCTGTGGTATCCTCACATCTAATCTCTCTTCATACCATTTGTGCGATCATTTAACCTCCAACTCATACCATACACAATCCTATCTTTTTCTATCTTCTTGTGGCTCTCAAATCTTCAAGATTTCAATTTCACACACACCCTTTTGCCCCTTTTTCTTTCTTTAACTAATATTCTTGTAAAAAGATTCAAACTTTTCAAGATTCATACTTTGGGTGATGATGGGAACTCATCAATAAGTTATACACATTTGGTATTTTTCACTCTACTTGTGGTTTTTTAGTATCTTTAATTTAGATTCAATCCAATTTGGGAATACCCATGAACATTGATGTTGTTTATGTTTTTGTTTTTCTTTTGTTTTTTTAGGTTGGATACTTTGATATTCAGGTTTATTGTTGATTAATCTCTAGTGGAGCTATCAAATTTCTGCAAAGGTATGGTTTTTTTTTGTTAAAGATAGTGTTTGTTTCATTTGTTTAGGATGAATTCAATTTCTTGTTGCATTATAACCCTGAATTTGGTATTGATTGATCAAGTGATGAATTACATCTAAACGGAATGGGCAACAACCTGCGCCGCTAACCCTTTTCGGAAAGCAAAACTAAGGGGTTGTTTGTTTAGCTGTTAATGGTTCAGAGCTCTTGCTGGTTTAGACTGTTTATTTCGTGACGCGATCACATGTCTGAATGGTTCAGACATTTGCCTCTGAATGGTTAAACATTATAATGAGTCTGAATGGTTAAGACCTATAATTTGAATTGGTTAGACATTTACCTATAAATGGTTAAACATTATACTGGCTCTTAATGGTTCAGACTCTTATTGATTCAGCACTTAATGGTTCATACCTCTTACTGGTTCGGCACTTAACCATTCAGAAGTTGCCAAACAGCCCCTAAGTCTTTTAAAAACTACATTCATAGATCTTGGGGTCAGAACATTATTGTGCTTGACCCGTTGGACTCAATTAAGTAGCTCCACTCTGGCGCCAAAACATTTCAGTGCTTGACCCGTTGGACTCGATTAAGTAGCTCCACCCTAGCGCACGGAAACCAAAAGTATCATAACCAAAAGTTGAAACAGAGTTATTGTCAATTTTGATCTTGAAAACTATGAGCTAGTGAATGAATAAGATATATTGGTGTTTGTGATATAAATATACAGATGGGTGATGTAGCAAAGGATTTAGCTTCCGGAACAGTAGGAGGGGTGGCCCAATTGGTAGTTGGGCACCCTTTTGACACCATCAAGGTCAAACTCCAAAGTCAACCTACTCCGCTACCGGGTGAACTACCCAAATACTCTGGTGCTATAGATGCTGTTAAAAAGACAGTCGCCGCTGAAGGTGCGGGTGGCCTATACAAAGGTATGGGCGCCCCACTTGCCACCGTGGCAGCCTTCAATGCTCTCTTGTTCTCCGTCAGGGGTCAAATGGAGGCCCTTTTGAGGTCCAGCCCCGGTGCGCCGTTGACTGTGAACCAGCAGTTTGTCGCTGGAGCTGGTGCTGGATTCGCTGTCTCGTTCTTGGCCACCCCAACCGAGTTGATTAAATGCAGGTCTGTGCTTTTCTGTTATCAGTTATTACACTTTTAGGCTTGTAAATGAACTGAACGAACACGAACAAAACGTAATGAACATGAACATAAACAAACAAAATTAAACGAACATAACTTGATAAACAATAAACAACACCAATGAACATAATTGATCAACTCACATAAATGAACGCAAATGAGTATAATTTTGACTGAACATACACGAACATAAAGTAACTTTTTATATAAATTAGTGATTAGTTAAGCTAAAATCAATTGAAAATCTCATTTTTGTTACTAGAAAGTCCAATTACCAATTAATTTATTTGTATAAGTAGTTAGAAGGTTCCTTTTATGTTTAATACTTATATAAATACAACTACTTATGTATTTAAATTGAAACAAGCATAAACAAATGTAAATAAACGAACGAACATAAACAAATGTAAATAGACGAACATAAACAAATGTAAATAAACGAACATAAACAACGTTCACGAACATAAATGAACGAACAAAACTGTGTTCGTGTCCGTTCGTTTAATTAAATGAACAAAAATTGTGTACATGTTCATTCATTTATTAAATAAACGAATATAAACGAACTTCCTGCCGAACAAGTTCACTAACAATTAATGAATGTACGTTCGTTTACAGGCCTAACTTTTAGCCTTTTAGGTACCAAAATGTGAGTGATAATTCTAACTTGAACGCAACTTATTTCTTGAAATCTAGACTTCAGGCGCAAGGCGCAAGTGCAACCGCAGGTGTAACAACAGCCGCAGTGACAGAAGCCGGTGCAGCCACCACAGCAGCTGGCGCAGCCACAGCAAAAGCAGTGAAATACGGTGGTCCAATGGACGTGGCTAAGCAGGTCTTGAGGTCCGAAGGTGGAGTTAGAGGTCTTTACAAAGGTTTATTTCCCACGTTTGCTCGTGAAGTACCTGGAAACGCGACAATGTTTGGTGTATATGAATATCTAAAACAGTACATGGCTGGTGGGACCGACACTTCTGGACTAGGCCGTGGCTCGTTAATGTTGGCAGGTGGGTTAGCCGGTGGTGCATTTTGGGGTGCAGTTTACCCAACTGATGTTATCAAGAGTGTGATCCAGATTGACGATTATAAGAACCCGAAGTATTCCGGGTCTATTGATGCATTCAAAAAGATTCTTAAAGTTGAAGGTGTTGGCGGTTTGTATAAAGGTTTCGGACCAGCGATGGGTCGAAGTGTCCCGGCTAATGCTGCTTGCTTTTTAGCATATGAAATCACTAGGTCTAGCTTAGGCTAGATGTGGTGACGTCATGATTTTTAACATTCGTTGTCAGTGATCTAAATTTGCCGTTAAAAAAATGCGTTGAAATAGTTTTTTATGGTTCATTTGTTTGCTTCATTTCCAGTCATGTAACCTCCAAATGAAATCCACTGTTATCATGTTATAATAACTTATATCTTATGTTTAAAAATATGATGTGACCTTTTATTTTCTATTTTTGTTATATATACACCCCTAGACAATACACAACTTATTGATATAAATTGAAAATCATCAAAATAAACATTGACCACATCCATTTACCAAATAAACATCTTTCGCGTCTACGGTAGACGCGTCACTAAAAATGAGGAAAGTTTTGCATCTACCGTAGACTCATGAATCCTAGCGAAATAAAATGTTGACACGTGGATCAAAAATGGGTGGAGGCTGTAGCCTCCAACATTTGAGTTTGTGTCTATGGTGTAAATTTCTGACACGACCAGAAAGCACGACATGAACCTAACATGAAATTCGTGGGTTTGGGTTTAGTCTAAACGGGTCGGGTCAATTTCAGGTTGTACCCGCGAACCCGTTTAGCTAAACGCGTCATGTTCGGGTCAACCCAGCCGAGTTGGCGGGTTGACCCGTTTGACCTATTTATATTATATTATATTTTGACAATTTGTATTATGTTATAAATTAAACTGAGTATGTATTTTATGCTTAATTATAACTTAAAAAGAGAAACTGATATAAGATTTTATAATTTAAATGTAACTGTATTATAATCATGTTATTGTGTGTGTGTTTTTAATAAAATATAATTTTAATATATTAATTTGTGGAAAAAAATTTAAAAAGTTGAAAAAATCGGGTTGAACAGGTCGTGTTCGGGTTCAATCCCCAATATTCGGGTCGTGTTCGGGTTCATATGTATTAGAGAATATTCGGGTTCAGGACATGTTCGGGTCGGGTTGAACCGCCAACCCGCAAACACGACCCTTTTAGCACCTCTATTTGTGTCTAGTAGCCTCCAACATTTGCGTCTACGGTCAACCATTTGCGTTTAGTAGCCTCCAGCATTTAAGTTTGCGTCTAGTAGCCTCCACGTGTCAACATATTATTGGATAGGAGTGATGAGTCTACGGCAGACACAAAGTTCCCTCGTTCTCAGTGACGCGTCTAGTCCTAGACGCGACCTAAATGGTGTGGTCAATTTTTATTTTGGTGATTTTCCCAAAAATAAATCTTTGATTTATTCTTTTGACCTAGTAACAGACTCTGCCTTAAAATCTCCATACCTTTAGTATAGTCACTTTTAACTGTTCAAAGATCCCCTTAAACGTTCAGGTGCATGTGTGTATGTATATATACAAACACATACACATACACATTGTATGTGTAGAACAATCACACAAGACTGTAAACTATGGGTAAGATCGATGATCGATTACAAACGCACTCCAGCGCGCTGCCTCTTCTCTCAAAACCGGATCGCATGGAGACTTTTGTAAGCTTACAAATTTAGATCAATCAAAATCTTTTCATATGTCATGTTGTAGCATTTATGAAACAATCTTGTTACATCTATGTAGATGAAGCATATCACTAGGAACCCGAATATATCAAGATGGCGGTATATTTTCTCGTTTGGACGAAAAAACAACGAGTGTGTACCGTTGAAGACTACCGTCGTGGAAGCCAACAACAAAAGGTATTTCCTAGACCGGATCGAGTCCCTAGAAGACCGTCTTATTCAGGTATTTTTCGTTCAGTGTTGATGAAAAAAGTATTCACAGTAAACATGTTGTGTTTAAAAAACATTTGGGACGAAATTTCAGCTTTCTTTAGAGATTGAAACGGGAAGAGCATCGCGCACTTCAGCCAGTGCATCAACTGGGGCACGAGAGTTTCCCGTTTCTTCTTTTCCGGTTTTTAACAATCCGAAGTCCAGATGCAAGCATGCGTCTTCTTCGGATATCCTGCCGGTCAGTACTGGTGGTGATTCACAGGTAAAACTATGAAAAAGTTGTTATGTTGGTCTTGATCTTTTGTAAAATGTATATAAATATGAATATGAATGTATATGCTGTATATATAACCAGAATGAAGCTGAAACATTGGAACAGAAGCAAAAGAGGAAGAATGGAGACCATCAGAAGAACAGGAAGAAGAAAGCTCATAATTGGCCACATCTAAGGATATTAGGTTGCTAGTGCTTAGTTTATTTCAATATTTGGCTTGTCCAGTTTTGCATCTTTAATGTTTTTTGTTATCTGTTTATTTATATAAAGGTCCTTGAAAATTAAAAAAAAATAAAAAAAAGTAGAAAGAGTACGTGTTGTGGTGAATGTAAAATGTGAATTAAAAAGCGACACGTAGACGGTAGATAGTTTTACATATCATACACCACATATGTTATGGAGAGATGGAATGTGAAATATGGTGATGAGCGAAGGTGGCTCTATTTTGATCGTCTAATTGTCATATTATTTAATAAGGCCTTTCACCTTTTACACTTATTAATATAAGTTACTGATATGTGAAATGTGATGGTAGATTGAGATTACTATATATGATTGGGTTATATATTATATAATATTAAAAAATTAATTCAAACCAAGCTCTCACACCCGCGCCTACCTCTGCATCTCCACCCTAGCGCCCCTTTGATGCCCTGGGGGCGTTGTTTCACGCCTGATTGTCTAACGTGGCCTTGCTCCACGCCCCATCTAGCACCCCACATCACAGAGACTAATCGCTTCATGATATTTAAAATGCATATGGAGGTTTAAAAACCTATCAAAAATTATCTAGAGTAAATTGTCAAAATCGTCCCTAAGGTTTGAGCGTATTTGTCTATTTCATCCAAAATGACTTTTTGTGCATTTGCAGTCCTTCACCTTTGGTTTCATCATTTTCATCTTTGAGGTTGACAATTTATTGCGACTTTCATCTCTCAAAAAATTAATCCCATGGATGAAAATGATAAAATTTAAACATTCGGAATGAAAATGACACCTCATGGACAAAACACAAAGGTGACCAAATTTCAGGAAAGAAAATTATATTTTATTCTGTAATATATTTAATTTTTATTTGGTGATGGCCCACATCATAGTGCTTTCTCAAAGGCCCAATAATATGACAATTAAACGATCAAATAGGTAAAGTAGAAGATAAGTTAATACAAAATGATAACAAGGAGTTCTTATTATCAACTTGCATGTTAATGCTAGAAATGATTAGAAAATTCTTATTATCAACTTGCTTCACTAAAAAAAATGCCATGGCATACAAAAGTTGCCACAAAAAACCATATAAGTGCCACTAAAGAGCTCTTAAGTAACGAGCGGCACATTAAAAAATGCCAATGCCAGTAACGCAAAGCTTTTTAGTAGCACTTTTTGAAGTGTCGCTACAAACATCTGGGCTTTTAGTAGCTTCTTTTTACCACAATAAATAAAAGGCATTTGTAGCATAAATTTTGTGCCGGTAAAGCTATTTGTAGTAAAACATCTATTCTACTTTTAGTGACATATCATTTTTGCCACTAAAATTTACATACAAATTAACTCCTACTAGACACGTTTCTCATATTAATCTTTATCAACTAAAATAATTATTTATTTACAATGTAAAGCTGTAAAATGTGGAAACCCTAATATCATCACTTCAATTAAAATTTCAATCACCTTCCAAACATATTCCAAATGTTTGGTAACAAACATGTAATAAGTGTTAATATCATACATATGAAACACAAAACTAACAAGCAAAATCAACAATCTTGTAATCTTGTTGGTCTTACCGGTACAATGCAAGCGAATGCCACAGAACCTGCATCAATGGTGATGCCATAAGCAATTGAGGCCTGTTGTACCAAAATTCATAAGATATATTATGCAAGCTGAATAGAGGGTTGCAATTAACGAACTTCGTGCGTGTTTTAACCTTTGAGCTTCATACCTTCGTGTGTGTGTGTCATTCTCTGTAGGCGATTGTGTATTTTCAAAAATCTACAGCATTCCAAGTTTTTTACGCCGATAAATGTCATCAGCAATGAAAATTGTAGGCAAGTCGCAAGTAGTTCACCATTCTTTTGATAAAAAAAAATTGTTTTAAAAGCCTCAAGCCTGTTATGTCATCCGATAGCGCATACATTTGATCGCTAAGTACTTGTCCTTTTTACTAACATTAAACCTATCAAACTAGTAATCTCATACACATCACATGTACCATTCAAGTAATAAGACCACCACACTCACATAGGCATCCTATTTTTCCGTTCAATAAAAAACATAGGCATACTATTTTCTTTAATAAGAAACATATAAAAAAACATTTTCTTTTGGACTTGAATTCACCAATTAGCTAAGCACCAGCACGGACTAAATTGAAATAAACAATTGAAACACAAACAATAGTAAAGTGGAGTTGTTAAATTAACACAACAAACCTAATAAATTTAACCTATTTAGCATCTAGTCATCCAAACCACTTAAAAATTATGATACACACACAGGATACATAATCTATAACCAATATATATATATATATACATATATACAGGCTCGTTAGCTTATTATTTATTTCATTTTTAGTTAAAAGTATTAAATAATACTTATATAAATATAATTATTATTTATAAAATTAACTAAATAATAAATATATATACACATATTTCGTTATATATAAAATTGTTAAAAAAATATTAATTATAATTAATGAATAATTAGACTCCGCTCACCTTGACCCATTTACACCCCTAGAAAAAATGAAAGTATAAAAAAAGTGGTTGAAAATTTAGTGGCAAACCCAAGTGACATTAAAAACCTAAACTAGTGGCATAAAAAAATTAAATGTTGCTAAGTGTGTACTGTGCAATAATGGCATACACAAAGTGCCACTAAAAATCTTAATTTGCGACACAAAATCAAATTGCCACTAAAATGTGTGCCACTAAATGGCATTTTTTAGTGCTTGTTAATGGATGATTAAACATCATGAATCCGTTTATTTGTTTTCACAACTTAGTGCTAGAAAAATCGAGATTTTATTAAGCTAGTCGTGGGTCAACTTATTCAATTGTGTTTTTATCGAGTTTGAATTAAGCTTGAATCTATCTGAGAAATGAATATCGCAATTGCAGCTGATATAGGAGTGCATCCTTGTTAGAAGATTTTGTTTTTTAAAAACTTAATTTTATTATTCAAAAAATAGTAACGGCGTAGCTTTTTGCCCATTAACCTTCTATTTCAATATTACATATACATATACATATATATATATATTAAGATCACGATTAGTACAATCTAGAACTTACTTGTGGCAAAGGCCTGCATATTTCTTTATTAGTGTGTGATAAGCATGTAGTGTGATTGGAATGTTCTATTCTTTCAATACATTGCATGTCAACATCCAATAATCCTTTTTCGTCCCTTTTTATTGCGTTGATTTACGCACATCCAATTCTTTGTTTCAAGGTAGTTGTTGACGACATGTCCTCGATTGAGCTCCTTGTCTTGGGCTATTTTAACTGGACCCTCTAAAAGGCCCAATACTCACACCTTCAAGGACCCAATACGTGAAAGAAGGAGCGGAGACTTAGGCCCATCAACTCATGACTATCTTCCCCAAGCCACATGCATTAATTGCCTGCAACTCTGAAAAGACGGCGAAGACTGAGGAAGTACGAGGTAGTTGTAGGGTTCATTAAATGAGAAGGGCATCTTATCATCGAGGGGAGGTCACGTGTTCTGAATGATCTGAAACCAGGCTAGCTCCCAAGATTACCGTTAGATCATACCGAGATCTTCATGAGGTGATAAGGTCCTCTCTCTACATAATCACTCAAGGTAAGCATTAAATCCATCTTCATTTACTCACTACAAGCACATTAGCTCTAAGAACATTCACTTGTGGCAATAAACGCTCGAATACAAAGATCCACACCATATATTCCGGCAGCTGCATCACGCCGGAATTACTTCAATTCTTTGGCAGGTTTACTTACTCTCACGTCGGAGCTTGGTCACAGATCCCCCCCGGGCCCTCCATGACGAGGCTAACAGTTTATTGTTTTGTCGTTCATCGAAAGAATCCATCCAGACGCTGACGAGTCACTTTCACTACCAACCGGAGTTTAGGGATTTGACAGTAGTCGAGAGAAAATAAGTGTATAATTAAATAAAGTAAATACTATATTAAGGGGTAGGAGTTGGCTACAAAGTCTATTTTTCATACAAAGTGTAAAAAGCCATAAAACACACTCAAAACCCATAAATAACAAAGTGAAGATTACTAAAACGCCATATTTATGGATTTTGTGTTGTGTTTTGGATGATAAGGCTTTGATTATCGAATGACTAACATTAGTGTGTTTTATGATTATTATCATGTTGTGTTTTATATTCATAGTTCTACGATGGTGTGTTTGAAGTTTTTATGGACTCTTCGGGTTTGGATATTGTGTTTTAGTGATCTTTACTCTGTTATTTGTGGGTTTTTGAGTGTGTTTTATTGCTGAAATTGTGGTGTATTATGACTTTATACACTTTGTAAGAAAAATGAACTTTGTTGCCGAAGAGTGTATAATTAAATTGTGTGTGGCATGCATGTCTCATGATTCTTCCCTTAATTATAATGAGCATGATGAATAGCTCCTCTTAGTGAAGATGAGGTACCACCATGACTTTCACCTAGTTAGTCATCTTGACTTCATTGACTCTTATGCATGCTAACATAGCCTCTCATAGCACCTCCAATGCTCTAATGTGGCGAATCCATGGAGGCGTCCACCTAATGTGGAGGAGAGGAGAAGGTGTGAAATCTGTGACTACCTATAAGCACATACGGTAATGTTCATGGTAAGAGTGAGAATAGAAGCCAGGCATACCAACATGGAGGATGATCAATGGAATCTGTACCTCGCATATATGGTCTCACACTTCCCTAACTTTAGAGAGGGAGTATCATGGTGATCGGCGATACCACTTACTTCTCAAAGAATGATATGCAATTTCTTTATGCTTCTTCCAACTTGACAATCATAACTGAACACAACTTATCCCATTTATACGGTGGTAATTGATTATAGAGTTCTCGATACAACGTCTCAACGAATGGGATTTTTATTAACTTTATTAACGTGTTCTAACGTATAACTCTCTAAAATTATCAACCATGTGGCATACTAACATAAGATTTAAGAGGGTATTTAGTAATCAACTGCCTTCTCTAAACTTCTAAAAGTTTCTATAACCCTTAAGAATGTGTTATATAATTAATGTTATATAAATGGTGAGACATGTAAAGTCATTGAGTTTTACAACTATTTGGATGTAATAAACAAAATACAAAAAGTGTCTACACGAAGTGTGTGTACAACGTGAGTGTTGAAAGAATAAAAGTTGGTTGACTCTTTCGAATATAGTATTAGGTTAATACTCGTGGATCACATTAACTTTGAAGTGTAGAAAAGAAATAAAGATAATATAAAAAATGAAATACAAAACAAAAACCAATATTTGCTTAAAAGTTTTGGTTGGTTTGTGGACCACCATACTTTTCATAACTACAACTCACTATCTACGTCTATTTCTTCAACTAAACATCACAAGTTTATATCTTAGACCCGACTTCAATTTGTGATTCGAGATCATCTTGAGTCAAGTTTGCTAACTTCACATCTTGAATTTTGCCTTGTTATCGGTTTGTATATGAATTGTTAGCAAATATATGTTCGGGTGATTCTGTTAGTGGCACGATGAATACTATAGTAGTCTGTTAGTGATTCAAATTTATTGTTAAAAAAATAAATATATGTTAAGACTTAAGTATCATACATAATCATAAAATATGTTACAAATAAGTTTATATGCGTGATGTGTTACACATAAGTATCATGCATCAATCATAAAATATGTTACAACTACAACACATATTCTTAAAAACATTGGTCAGAACTAAAGCAAATATACCCATTCTCTTTTTAAGATTAATGTTGACAAAGCTCATATGCTAATTTTAACTAATCCAATTGTATTTATTATTTTGTTTGTACTATTATTCTTCTTCTTTAGTTTAATGGCATGAGTCTTTGATGATCTTGTAGATCTTTCCCTTGTGTTTACTATCTAATTAAAGTCATAACAAAGTTTACATCTTAAATGATTTAATAATGGGACATTTAAGTTTACATTTTCGATCAACTTGATCTACAACGAAACATAATTTAACATAGTATATGTACGCCTAACACCTTATAAGTATATGTTGGTGTGAATACAGATACAATAACATTAGTAAACATCTAATTTAACATGTCATGTGCGTATAACAGATAGAGTACACTAAATTTTCAAGTTGTTCAAATATTTAATCTTTAGTACCGATATATACAAATCGGTGACTCGCAGAACACGCAACACACGAACATATACAAACACAACACACCGAAATGAATATAAATGAGTTTCGACATCTTTAATACACTTGTGTTGTAAATGACAATCACATGGACAATGCATGTCTAATCTACCACATCAACAACGTTAGTGACACCATGTACTCATATTCAACACTATTCCTTTATTACCTTTGAAAAACATATAACAAGTACTAAATAGAAGATAGATTTTCTTTTGAACGGCAAAGTCCGACCTTTTAAAAGGCTAAAATCTACTCTCAAATAGCCATATATTGCTTATATTACATACTCAAACTCGTATCACTTTGATTAGAATAATCACCTAGGACAAGAGTTAAAAACCGAACTGAAACAAAAACCGGCGGTTTGGTTTTGGATTTTTAATAACCGAAAATTTCGGTTCGGTTTCGGATAACCATTTTCAATAACTGAAAGAACCAAACCGGACCAATAAGCTACAATAATAGGCCAAGTCCATATATTTTTATGTTTAAGTGTTTAATCCATGCTAGTAGAAATTATTAATTTTTTCTTGAATGTTAAGTATTTATAATAAAAACATTAACATATCTATTTATAATTGAAACAATTTATTTATTGTCTGAAACATATAACAAAATTTAATAAAAGAAATAAATAATCTTCAAACTATTAGAAAAGAAAATGTCTTAACAAAACCTTTAGATGAACATAAAAAATAGATTAGAAGTTTAAGTTTATATGAACAATATTAATTAAAAAGGTTAAATCTGATAACTTAAATGTAAACATATAAGAAAGATTATTAAATTTTTTATTATACTTTTTTTTATTTTTTGAATATTACATAATTTTGTTCCAAATACCGAAAAACCAAACCGAACAAATGTAAAAACCGAAATTGCACATTTTCAAAAACCGAAACCACATGGTTTTTAAACATTGAAAACTGACATTTAGATTTCGGTTTTGATTTTAGCCAAAAGCCAAAACGAACCATGCACACCCCTACCAGACACAAGAGAAAGACTAAAACTTAAAAATAAAAAAAAAATGTTTTTTTTATAATTACTACTACACCCACCCTCACTTTTATAAACTAAACAAATCTAGCCCTTATCTCTCCCCCACAAACTCACCCCTTTTCTCTCTTCAACAAATGAACACCTCCAACACACCACCACAAACCACCACAACAACAACAACCCACCACCTATCACCACCACCAAACTTAACCAACAAAGAATCCAACCAACTAAAACCATCTATAACCACCTTCCACACCTACAACCTCACCCCGTCCCAATGCTCCTCCCTACTCGCCCAACACATCAACGCGCCGGCCCACACCGTGTGGTCTATCATCCGCCAATTCGACAAGCCGCAAACATACAAACACTTCATCAAAAGCTGCACCGTGAGTGAAAACTTCACAATGGCAGTGGGTTGCACGCGTGACGTCAGTGTCATATCCGGCTTACCGGCGTCTACTAGCATGGAGAGATTAGATATGTTGGATGATGAGAACCACGTGATGGGGTTCACGATCATTGGTGGCGAGCATCGGTTGAGGAACTATCATGCGGTGACCACCGTGCATGAGGTTGTTACGGGTGATGATGATTCGCGGTTGATCACGGTCGTGTTGGAGTCGTATGTGGTGGATGTACCCGATGGGAATACCCAAGAGGATACGCGATTGTTTGCTGATACGGTTGTGAAGTTGAATCTCCAAAAACTGGCGGCAGTTACAGAAGGTATGGCTCGTGAAACCGCCACCGCCATCACCAAGTCTTAATGCTAGGTGATGATGACGATGACCATACTGATATCAGTACCGACGTTAAAACATTAAATAACAATAGCCACCCATGTTGTTGTGTTTTTGTTTTGTTGTTGTTGTTTTTTTTTTTTTTTGCAATATTGCATTGATATTTGTAACATTTTTGGTTTAATGTTTGTATGGAATTTACAAAAAGCACCTTTGTCGCCAATGGCGTGATGCGACTAATAGTATATTGGGGCGTTTTGGCCAATAAAGAATTTTGTGACCTTTCAAAGAAAAGGTATTTGTGTCTTGTGAGCGTTTTCTTTTCTGGATTGAGAAAAAAAAAAACAAATACCTAATTTACGGTAATCGAAAACTATATATATAGGTAAATACTAGCATCGGTTTCAATGATTTAAATGATAAGAATACATAATGTTGTTCATTAGAAATTGGTTTGGTTTGTCACGTTACCAATATTGTACTATGATAAAACTCAAAATCAAACAAAACTAACTAATAGATTTTATTGTTGTAAACTGAAATACTATAAGATAGAAGACCCGATTCAAGATGGATTAATCTTCAAGAACAAAGGTATAGATACCCAATTAGATAATAATCATCGCCATCCTTCCCAAAAAATAGAACAAAGATATAAATAAGCAATAATAGCAGTAAATTAACTGGCCCTTCAGCTCTCATTTACCCATGAGTTTCCCTTTTCAATAACTGCTTTGACCATTAATAAACCTGACCCTAATACCCACCAGTATAGGAATCGGGTTTGTATCATACTGATACTGGTATATCCCGTGATACCAAAAAAATACTTTATGTTGAGAACAACTCTGTTTTCTATGGAATTTACACTGGAATGTCGAAGAAAAAAATTAAAAGTGACCGAGTATTGAGTTTCTTAAAGTTGATGAACGCAACTTGTTAGAGACCAATCTAATTAAATAGGTTAAAAATGTATATTATTATAGTATAAAAGGTTAAATTGAAAGTTAAAAAAATGTTTTGACAACGTGAATATTAAACCACCGCCACCCCCAAACACCTTTTACTAACATGTATATTTTTAAACCGAGGATCATGAAAATTGCAATATTTGTATTATGTGTATTAAGATAACCACTAAGTGGATAATAGAAAAACAGATGGTTTAAAAAGCGTCTTATGTTTGTGTTCAGGGGCGGACATACCTTAGGTGCAGGGGTAGCCTACCGTACCTTAGGTGCAGGGGTAGCCTACGCTCCAGCGGTAGTTTAAATTGAGGAAAGCGACATGTAAGTTATTTTTCAGTTTAAATCCCCGGTCTTCTTTCTAAATGTCTTTTCGTTGTTGCTAGTCTTCTTTCTAAATTTTTTGTTGGTGATGGACGACAAACTCATGGGCGTCGCATTACGCGCTTCCATTACCGTCTGGTAGAACGATTAAACCGCCTGGTACATCCGATTGAACCGCCTGATACACCCAATTAAACTGTTTCTAAATCAAATCCGGCACAGTATAAAAACCAGATTTTAAAACATTGGTTTTCAAGAAAAACAATTAACTGACTCACTAGCTTTTCATATGGTTTGGTTTTTGCGGTTCGATTTTATCGGTTAATTCAGTTACAAACCGATTAATTCGACTTTTTGCACACCTCTATTTTATTATATTTCTAATTTTATGAAGTTATAAAAGAAGAAAACAAAAGGTTAATCTAAATCAAAAAAAAATTGGACCATATTGTGACATTTTCCAATATGGCAAGGACCCCTTTTACAACTTGAACAATGATTGAGGACTAATCATATACAGTATGGAGAGTGGGGAATAATAAGATGTGGCCTGTGGGGATGAATATGACATGGCCTATGAGCATGACCCATATGATGATCATGACTAATCGCAATATTCTTTTACTCTATTAATTTAATTTGGAATGGTTTTGTTTAAGTCAATGCTCAATAATTACTTGTACATTATTGTCATGTATCCATAACCAATACTAATTTTTTTTTCAAAAATTTCGGAGTTTATGTATTAAAACTTTGTTAATATAATCGAGTAAAACTGGTTTATGAGCTATTCGAAATCAACTCGTAAAAGCATAAATTAAGAATAATTTAAATGAGTTTAAGTTTGAGCTTAAACCTTAAAAATAAGCTTGTTAAAAAAATGAGATTGAGCTCTAATAAGTTAATATATTTACATAATTAATTGTATAAAATTATCATAAGATAACTCAATAATGTATATTTTATTATATGTATAAAAGTAATAACAATTAGAAAATAAATATAAATGTACAAGATTTTCCATTTTACCTAATAATAAATGAGTTCGGCTTTATAAATAGAGGTCGATATAAGCTGAGTTCAAGCTCTTATATATTAAACAAGTTGAGCTTGGGTGTAGATAGCTCAGGCCAGGCTCGGCTCAGCTCTTTTACACCCATAAACCTAGTGAAGACAATCAAGTGTAATTTGATTTTCGTAGATTAGTAACTAGTGCGATCGATTCGAGACAGTATAATCCTTTTCACAAATTTTAATTTCAGTTATTTTCTTTTCACAAATTTGCTACCACTCTTAAACTTTTAGTTTTGATTTTATTAACAAATTTGGACGTATTTCTGGTTTTAAATTCCTTAGTAATACCTAATTTTCTAATGATTAACTATAGAACGAGAAGTTTACAAGTTATATGAGATTATTAGATTTAAGTAAAGTGATGCCTTAAGTCTGTGAATTAATAATTTCAGAAAAGTTTTTAGTATAGATTATTGGTTGTCCTCAATTGATGCTTGCCAATAACCTTGAAATTTCAATCTAAAATGATTAAATTACAAAATGATATTATAACAAATTAATATTAATATGCATGTGTATGCACACAAATGGGAACAATGGCAAACTTCATAAATTGACTTTAGCGTTCGGAAATAATATTTAATTATCACAAATATAAAGTAATACTCAATAATGTCATATACTATATGATTCTATATTATAAGTAATTCCAAATTACTAATTCGTATCGTTTCTAAAATAATATCATCACAACAATAAAATGCATAAGTTGTTCGGCACTGATGATTAGGACCTTAAACCACTTCAGTTTGAATGACATGTAATCTTATCTGGTTAACTAAATATACATACGTTAATCTTTCCGAAAATATTAAAATTTATATCTTTTATTATAAGACCATGCGGAAATACGAGCCCAAAATTATGGCCTTACGTCCAGGGGCGGATGTACCTTATAATTAGGGGTAGCCTTCGCTACCCCTTTGGCTCTGGCGGTAGTGTAAATTTTGGAAAAATTTGATGTTTTTTTCGATTTCTTACCCTTTTATTTTAAAATGTTACCCCTCTGAAAGTTTTGTAGATCCGTCACTGCTTACGTCCAAAGATAAATTTTAATGCTCATGTTATCAACTTTACCGAAAAAGAAAAGAAAAAATAGCTTTTATTTTAAGGGTCAGGACATACTAGGAATTTTATTTGAAGAAATCTATTTATTAATAAGGGCTAAGATTAAATGAGTGAAATTGAAGAAAAAAAGAGACGCGTGAGTTTGGTTAAGGGCATTCTAGTCAATCTAAGACAATAGTTTCTCTCTCCTACAATTCTCTCCTCCCCTCCCCGCCTATTTTTTAAACGTTAATAACTCTTTCATACGACACTATTATTTTTTTTATAAAAATTGCACAAAAAAACGAACGTTTTTATCTTTAAAACGAGTATACTATTGCTATATTTACGGGAAAAATTTTCGAAAACCCAGTTGCGTAAACGCAATGGACAAAAAGCATAAAAGTGACTTTTTCTAAAACGCAATTGACAAAAACACAAAGAAATATCTTATTTCTAAAACGTAATGGACAAAAAACACAAAAGAAATGTATTATTTCTAAAACGCAATGGCTGAAAAACATAAAAAAATGTTTTATTTCTAAAACGCAATGGCCAAAAAATACAAAGAAATGTCTTTTTTTTTTCTAAAACTCAATAGACTAAAAACACAAATAAATGTCTTATTTCTAAAACGCAATGGCCAAAAAAACACAAAGAAATGTCTTTTCTAAAACGCAATGGACAAATAACACAAAAAATGTTTTTTTTCTAAAACGCAATAGAAAAAACGCACAAAAATGCGTTTTTCGTTATGTTATAAAACACAAGTTAAAAACACAATGGATTAACACACAAACAAATTATGTTTCATCATTGTGTTATAAAAGACAATAGAGTAAAACACAATAAAATGCAATGAATTAAATATAAAAACAATAAAAATAGAATCATAATAACATAATTTCCATTCAATTTCAAGAAACCAACATAAAACACAACAAAAATTATAAAACACAATAAAGGATTTTCTTTTGCCTAACACCTATATTTATTTCTTTTCACACTAAACTTAAATTTTAATCTATCTAAACCAACTGACTCCTTAAAATCATGAAAATCCTTCGAATTTCAATAAAATACAATTCTTTTCATTCAGCCACTTATACTATAAAATACAATAATACCCTCAAATTTCTTTTCTTTCTTTCTCCCTCTAACACTCAAAACATAAAACGCTTAATTTTGAAAATATTTTGTCAGTGATTATTTATTACTTTTATTTGTATTTTCTACTATTCAAGTTTAATTTATAAGAACTAAGTGAAGTGTGTTTGTAAATTTATTGAGAAATTGAGTTTTTTTTATTTTTTATTTTATTTTTGAACGGCAATTAAGTTTTAATTTATCCTAGAAAAAATAATTAATGTAGATATTGTATATATAACTATTAATTAATGGATTTTTGTTTTTCTTTGTCACGGATCCGAAACGAGTTGAAATAGAATACATACGAATACCATATCTAAGCACACAAAAGCTTTGTGTTTAGGCCACTAAGTGTGGGGCTCGGCTTGGCCCGTCCCGGCCCGTTGCCGGGCCTCAACACCATTTCCGAAGCTGCATCGGCGTCATGAACATCTTTCCCAAGACGTTGTTGCCGGTCCCCTCTCTCTTCTTCTCACACACAGCTATACATACATATATATAATATACATATAATATATATACATACATATATATAATATACATATAATATATATATATATATATATATATATTAGCCCTATCCTCCACTTCCTAGGTCCGTCCCTTTAGGCTCATCCTCACACCCATCCTACGTGGCGCTGACGTGGAGGGTCATCCTCCAAGGACTACCCTCCTCCCATACCGAGTAACCTTAAGATGGAAGTGATGTCAAGATAGGTACTTCGTAGTCCCACATAAGCAGGTGACAAATTTTGATGTTGTTTAGATTATCTGTCACGGTCTCACTAGTTTTTATTATATAAGCTTTTACTCACTTATTTTTCACATTTGTTTGTAATGATTTGATTATCATCATCTATTAAAATAATACATAAATTAATTAAGTTCAAAAAAATAGAAACAAAGTGTGGAATTATTTCATCGGATGATGAAGAAATAATTCAACATGATGTCAAGCATCTTTTTGTTTTGCAAACGTTAAGGCGCTCACGCCCCATAAAGTTATGCTACAGTGGTGTAAAAGTCCAACTTGCCATTGAGAGTTAGCCTATAAAACAACCTTACAAAGAGTTAGTATCTTTATAAGGACGTTGGGTGTGTGGTAGCAACGCGACACCAAGGCCGTTCCAACCTTTTTAGAGGCCCAAAACGAAATAAAATTTTAGGGTCGTTTTTCATTCTTTGATTACTATAAACAATACTCCCTTATCCGTGAGTGGAACCAAGCAAAAATCTAACACAATTATAACATAACGTGGTTTGCTTGTATAAGGAATCAAACAAATTTAAAACAATAAGTTTGCACTATATTTATAGTTAGCATACTAATTTTCTTTTAAGTAGAGGCTCTATTTTCTTGGAGGCCCTAAGCCGAAACCTAAGTTACTTGTATTATAGGTCCGACCTTGCGCGACATGGGTGAGGTGACAGTGATGTGGCACAACAGTATCGCGCGGGAACTCCGCTTTACCCCAACTGGTATCGCAAAAGGTTGAAAGTGGTGTGTGTTGGTGCATGATGGCCATGCTTCTTGCAGAGGAAAATAAAGATGGAAAAAGAAGATATTGTTCTGCTAAACATCTACTGTATTCTTAGTTCAACACTTCTTGAAACACATCTTTATCCATCATTTAGACACAAAGCATCATCAATGACAAATCCTATACTAGAAGTGAAAAAAAATATTTGAAGGTACAAATTTCAATATATTCACAAACTATTTGTCTGCTATATTTTCTTCCAAGTTCTGGATCTAATACTTTTTTGCTATGAAAAGATGATTTATGAACACAAGTTCGGTACGTGGTTCAGATTTTCCGAAAGAGAACCCGAGTTCAAACCTTGTAAGCCATCCTCCTACGTTTAATCTTCGCTTGTAGCGCAGATTTACCTGAAAAGTAAGAATTTCCTAGAAAAAATAAGTTTTTTAACATTACTTTAGTTCATAGCTGTTAATGGCGAATAACGACAAATAGCGATAAGGTACCTATACGCTACATACCGAATAACGATAAATAGCGGATGGCTATTTTATAAATAGCAATACACTAGACCCAATATATATATATATATATATATATATTTTATATATATATATATATATATTTTTATATGTATATTATATCAAAGGGTAGGGTTCTAGAGTGAACACTAGTGTATTTGCGAACTAATCCTGACCATTGATTTACACACATGTAAGGCTAGGATTTCATCATCAAATAGTAAAATACACTAATGTATTTCATCATCAAATCCTGGCCATTGATTTACACACGTGTAAGGCCAGGATTAGTTCGCCCAGTTCGCAAATACACTTGTGTTCACTTTTGAACCTAATCCTTATATCAAAATACCGTGGTATATATGCTATTTTACATGTATATTTAACAAAAAAATAAAATCAAGCTATTTTATAGCTATATTGAATTGCTATTTATATTAAAAAAAATTGTAGCTTTTATCGCTATCTATTGCTACAACCCTAATGTGAGCCTAGACCTATACGCTACGTAGCACGCTATAGTGATCGCTACGCTCGCTATTGACAACTATGCTTTCGTTTAGATACATGATTATTAACGGGTCGGTTAAGTGATTGTATAAATCATTACAACGTTACGAAATGTTCATGAATCTTATTCTTTACCTCACATCTTATCAAAGAACAAAATTTTATTGTAAACATGCATTAAAGTATATAAACAACAAAAACAGTAGGAAAGTAAAAAACCTTTTCAAGTAACTATTAAACAGTTAATGTACCTTACATTTCCACATTGCATTTCCCTGTCTGTAGTCATGCATCTAATCCCTCCATCTCGGACTTAAACCCGGGAAGAACCTGGGAGACAGCGGAAAACCAATGCCAGGAGAACGCGGGGGCTGCGGTCCAGGCCCCAAAATTCCAGGCGAAAACGGGAAGTTCGGTGACAACGGCGGAGGAAGTTGATACCCAGGCGAAAGCAGCGAGTAAGGCGATCGAGGCGACAATAAATTCAAGTAACTAGAAGGCGACGGCAGAAGAAACTGCGAACCGGGAGACAGTAGAAGAGGTGGTGGCCCGCTCATTCGTGGGTTCGGAAGCAGTCCAGCAGACTGAGCTTGTGCGTGTCGCGATCGTTGATCGAATGTTGAAGGGAACGCATGTAGGCGGATGTAGGCGACTCTGCAGTGTGTGACCACGGTGGCGCCATCGCTCGTTGTTGACCATATTGATCATATCTAACCGGATGATTATTATTATTATCACTACTAATATATAGTTATTATTCAAAGGAAGCTGAACCGGCATTCGGGGTCGGTTTACGTTCAAAGGCGATAACGGGGCGGGCGAATCCGTTGCAGCCTCGTGCTAGGCGACCTAGGGGCGTTAACATTAACCGGCGGGGGTCGAGGAACCGGTTGTTGAGAATGATGTGAAGGTGAGCCGGTAAGTTGTTGAACAATGTTTCTAAAGTCATTCTTGTTAATATTGTAAAGCTGAGGTTGAGATACAGGCGGCCTTACAGGATTACTATTATTATGATTATGATTATCGAAATTTGATTGAGGTAATGGGGTTTTTCTAATGTTCTTACAATCTTGTTGACACCCAAATGCTCACTGTGCCTGTTTCTTGAATAATCTGAATTATCCATTTGGTTGAAACTTGAAACCCTAAAGGTTGAAACTTTATCCCCAATTTCAATTACCCAGAATCTAAAACGTGTTCATATCGATTCAAGATTGAGTAATAAAGAGGGGGTTGCAAGATCAAGATGAATTGTTGATCAAAGTATGTGGATAAAGTTGAAGCAGAATCAAAGAAGAGGAGACTAGTGATTGACTTACCAGTCAAAAGGGATGATGCTTCAGCGAATCGTTGTGGATTCAAATGAATTGCTACTACTACTACTATTGAGTAATAAAGAGGGGGTTGCAAGATCAAGATGAATTGTTGATCAAAGTATGTGGATAAAGTTGAAGCAGAATCAAAGAAGAGGAGACTAGTGATTGACTTACCAGTCAAAAGGGATGATGCTTCAGCGAATCGTTGTGGATTCAAATGAATTGCTACTACTACTACTACTACTACTACTATTATTATTATTATTATTATTATTCTTATTATTATTATTGCTATTATTATTATTATTATTATTTTATTATTATTATTATTATTATATTATTATTATTATTATTGCTATTGCTATTATTATTATTATTATTATTATTATTATTATTATTATTATTATTATTATTATTATTATTATTATTATATTATTATTATTATTATTATTTATTATTATTATTATTATTATTATTAATAATAATAATAATAATAATAATAATAATAGCAATAATAATAATAATAATAATAATAATAATAATAATAATAATAAGAATAATAATAATAGCAATAATAATAATAATAATAATAAGAATAATAATAATAATAATAATAATAATAATAATAATATTATTATTATTATTATTATTATTATTATTATTATTATTATTTTATTATTATTATTATTATTATTATTATTGCTATTATTATTCTTATTATTATTATTATTATTATTATTATTATTATTGCTATTATTATTATTATTATTATTCTTATTATTATTATTATTGCTATTATTATTATTGCTATTATTATTATTATTATTATTATTATTGCTATTATTATTATTATTATTATTCTTATTATTATTATTCTTATTATTATTATTATTATTATTATTATTATTATTATTATTATTGCTATTATTATTATTGCTATTATTATTATTATTATTATTATTATTATTATTATTATTATTATTATTATTGCTATTATTATTATTGCTATTATTATTATTATTATTATTATTATTATTATTATTATTATTATTGCTATTATTATTATTATTATTATTATTATTATTATTATTATTATTATCAGTATTACTGTTGCTGTTACTAACGTAACAAAACCGCTAATTTGGATATGAAACGGGTGTGAAATGATGGACATGGGCTAAGTGGATGGGTTCCTTTTCTTTAATTATTATTATTACTACGTTTATGCTTGTAGCACGACGCTCTAACCAACTGAGCTAATAGGCAAATTTCTTTTTATTTTTATTTTATAAAATTTATACAAACAGTTAAATTTATTATTAATAAAAACCATTTCTAGAGCCAACGTTTTCCAAGTTATAGAAAACATAAATACAGCTAAAAAAACGTCATATATTTCTATATCTTTATATCGTTTACATGATACATGAGGTGACATACAGGGGCGGATCTAGCGTATAACAAGGGGTAGCCTCCGCTACCTCTTGACGCTCCGGCGGTAGTGTAAATTTTGGAAAAATTTAACATTTTTTTCAATTTCGTTACCCCTTTCTTTTAAAACGTTACCCTTTGGTGCTCCGGCTAGATCCGCCACTGGTGACACACTTCATGATATAAGCAACCTACACATATATAGTTGTTCCTAAGAATGAAAACTTGAACCAAAAAAAATTGGTGAAATTACATGTGGAGTAGCATGGTTTACGTATGTATAACAAAATTTTGATGGAAAGAAGTGAACCCTTATTTAGAAATATTGTTGTGGATTCATAAAGTTATATATATATCCATCATCTAGTCCAACCAACAATATATAAACAAAAAATGTACATGATAGTACATCTTTTCTCTCCTTCATTCCCTATATTCTCATCTCATACCATCAAAACACCCTAAGAGAATTCGTATCACGTCATTCATGAAACCTCATAACCATGAAACTAATATGTCCGGGTTGTCATAGCATGCCAAGAACAATTTCTATTAGCGATTTTACTGACGGATGTGGGGCTGAACAAGGGTCTCACCCTAGGCCGATCATGGGTGAGGAGACTAAACGTCCCCCGAAATTGGTTCATGGGCCAATAGAAAAGTTAAAAGATCGGAGCTTTAAACGTAAGGATGATGGTTGTAAACCGATGTTGATGAGAAGTAGGGGGGTGAGAAGGGATTGGAGTTTGGAGAATCTAAAACAAGTAATGAATACCGCCTAAAGGATAAAAGGTTAACTAAAACATCTAATCGAAACTGTATATTATTTCATATTGTATCGTAATTATTTATATTCTATGTGACGTTATTGTTATTGTACATATTTTTGTGATACTATACAATCCTTGTTTGTGTCTCATGTTAGTTAGTTTTGATTTAAATTGTTTTGGTTAGGGTTTGTGACTTTGTTCAACCTTCTTTATGTTTTGGTCATCTGGATTCTACACTAGATCATCATCATATATATATGGGCTATGCCCAGCCCATTGTAACTGGGCTGGGAAATCTTGGAGAATTGGAGGCATTAACATAAATACATAATAACATCCATCAGCCCACTAGCCTCCTTCATGTTTTTGTAATTTGTACGTCCTTGTTTTTCTTAACGACTACTTTCATTAAAAAACGGCAACTTGTCAGTCCTTGGTTTTTTGAACGACTACTTTTATTAAAAAAACGGCAACCAGCAAAACGCTAAAACACCCAAACAACAACAAACTAAGACAAAATTACGCCAATCCTCCCACTCAATCGAATTGAAAGACAATCTATTTTTTTTATCCAAAATAATCGAAAATCAAGTATTAGTCGACAAAACTCCATGTGCTGAACGGCTTTGATATTTTAATTTGTCCTTGATCTACGAATAGTCCGAAAAATTGTGCGCCATAATTAGGAGCTAATAAAAACAATTTATCAAAATCATCTTTTACACAATCTATTCAACACCACCACCACAAATTACAAGACAAAATAACGTTTATTTGCTCTCAAAGAATCGATATTTCATCCAACGCCAGACGGTGGCCACATGGAGAAATCCCTTTTGAACAAATGTAGCAAGTTACAAAACCTTAACAGGTTTTTTATAAACGTCTTTTTTACGCCAAAGGCCATCCACGGTTAAAATGAACGGTGAGAACCAAAGATGAAACATCTTTTGACTCAATACGTGAAACATCTTGAGACACGTCGTAAGCTTTGAATGCAGGGATGAAAATTGATTTTTATGAAGTGACAACGATTGAACATTATGAGTGAGAGTAGTACGTTGTGCATTTTTTGTTCTACATGAGAAAAAAAAAACAAAAGGTGCTAGCTGTTGGGGAATTCATAAGCAAACATTCTATTTTTATTTTATTATTATTATTTATATTATTATTATTTATTATTATTATTATTATTATTATTATAATTATTATTATTATTATTATATTATTATTTATTATTATTATTATTATTATTTTTTTTTTTTTTTAATTTATTATTATTATGAGTTTCTTAGTACGGATCGAACATAAACCAACAGAACGACAGGTTTGATAACCAGATTAATTTTATTTTTTTTACGTTGTTACTAGTTATCATTTTTATTCTTTTAGTTTCTCCATAGATACGTATATCAAGCATTAATAGATTCTATCACGCATGCCTATCAACAAATAAAAATGTAAGCCTACCTTATGAGTATTCGTTTGAAAATTTTGGTTGAAAATATAACTTTTAAAAATGTAACCCAGCCTTATGAGTAGTCCTTTGAAAATTTTGGTTGAAAATATAACTTTTACTAACTTTAGACATAAATTGCTCGCGAGTAAAACCTAACATTCGGGTTCGGCTCGAGCTATTTTGAGAACAACCTTAAACGAGCTAAAAGCTCGGCTCGATTCAATCTCGCTTAAACGAGACAAAGCTCGGCTCCGCATTGTTATCATCATCAATATTATATATATATATATATATTAGAGAGAGAGAGAGAGAGAGAGGAGGGGGGGGTGTGATCTTAAGAAAGCTAAATGTTGCGAAAATCAGGAGAACGAATCGATCATATCAATTTTTTTTAATACAAACTTTATTACAGTTAAAATACAACATTAAAAAAAGAATTTACTCTTTAAATAATTCGTTTTTCCTCTCAAAATCACTCTTAATAAAAAATTTATACATGTGTAAATACAACAAATTTACATATGTGTAAATGATAAACTTACACAGAATAAATTTTCAATATTTACTTATTTTTTTTCCTTATTTCTGAACATAAAGATATCGGTTTGAAGCCTTACATGTTTATTTAATATCAATTGATATTTATTGTAATTTGTTTTACATACGGTTGTATTATATTGTTTTCACAAAGAAAAAAAAGGTACATTTTATTTATATTATATAGAAAAACCGTCCAACCTTCCTAAAATTCATTCCTATGAAATTGTGGGTTTAATCTGTTTTTTTAATTGGCAAGTTATACCGGTTCTAAAATCGAAATCACTTCATTCAAATGCCACTAGAATCCTACTATAATATATATTATAAGTATTGATTGTGAGTGTCTTTAAATAGGTGTGAATAAAGTAGAGATAAAATATATGAAAAATGTTCTATTTATGTGTAAATATATAAGAAATAAGTTCATCCTTATAATTTTTTAAATATTTTAAAGATAAGGAGAGGAAAAATGTAGTAATAAATGTATAAAAAATATTATTTAACTATAAAAGAAAAAAATAGTGATATCTAGTGTAACTACATAGATATTGATTCTTTATCTCCATCTCTATACTTATCTAAAAATCACTACCTTTTCTCCCTTATTAAATATATTTTTTTATTTTTATCATTGTTTTCTCTCCCTCCTCCACTCATAATCACTATCAAAAATATTAAAAAGTTATAGATGATGAAAAATGATTTTTTTCTAAAAATATTAAAAAGTTAGATGATGAAAAGTGTTTTTTTCTAAATTTATTAATAAAAAGTAACATGTTATCTCTTCTCTACTCACAACCAATCTATGTTATATAAAAAACCCACTTACATAAATTTAAATAATTGAATGTGAATGCTTTTACTATTGGACTACAAACATTTTACCTTATTCACCTCTAGTTCAAACTCTTTTGCTATGTTTTCATGATTTATATAACTTTGAGCATGACCAACATATAAATATATTTGTTGGCAGGGGCGAACATACCTTAGACGCAGGGGTAGTCTCCGCTACCCCTTGGCGCTCCGGCGGTAGTGTAAATTTTGGAAAAATTTGATCTTTTTTGACGTTTTTTTTTTCGATTTTGTTACCATTTTTTATAAAACGTTACCCCTACGAGTATTTTCTAGATCCGCCACTGTTTGTTGGCTTTTACTTATAACCAAACCAGCATATGCGGGTTCCAACTCAACCGGTCAAGGGGTATGTCTAGTCTGGTTTTAAAATCATCATCGAACATTGTGGTCACGGGTAAAGATATGTTTGTGTCGGTATTGCCTTGTGCACCCATTTATATTTGCAACTTGCAAGGTTAGGTTAGTGGTTGACCCGAGTACCCGACATAAAAATCTAACCCCATACCAAAATGATTGAGATATTTAGTTTGGTATCTAGAAACTCATGTATTTAGTTAAAAGCCGAAATAAATAATAAAAGTAAATACCGAAATGATCGAGAGATTTAGTTGGGTATCTAAAAACTTATTTATTTATTTCTTGATATAAGAAAAGCATGGTTATAAAATATCTTAATTAGGTTGTTCAGAATTCATTTTGAGTTTGAAAAATTCGAAATTCAATTTAGTTGGATTCGATTATTAAGAATTCGTTTCAATTATCAAGAATTCGAATTCGATTCAATTTGAGTTCAGTAAGTTGAATATAATTTATAATTTTAAATTTGATTTGATTCGAAATAAAATTAAAATTGCATATATTTATTTACTATTTGTATATATATAATACATATATAACTTTTTACTGGATCAAAACGAATTATTAGAATTTATCCAAATTCGATTCGAATTTTTAATTGAATTTGAAACGAATTTAAAATTCTTAGTCGAATTCGAATAGAATACAAATTCAAGCAAAAAAATAAATTATTCAAAAAATTCATTCGAGTAATTCGAAAATTCGATAAACACCCCTAAATTCCTAATCCTAAATTCTATGTAAATAGTAACCTTAAACCCGACCCATTTTATAAGCAGGTCAACCCGAACCCGGCCCGTATTTAAATGGGCCGTGTCAACCGACCAAAACCTATTTTTTTTTCAGGTCATGTCAGGAATTACCGCCCCTAGTGAGGAATCATAAATTTTTTATTTGTGATTTTCTTTTTCATAGTAAACATTTGAGGTTCTTTCATTTTTGTAATAAAATTTTGATCTTTTATACTTATGCCACAAAAGTTAACCGTGTTTACTAATTTTTTTAGTAGTATTTGTTTTATGTTTTTTTTTTCTTAAATTTGGTCATCGTTCGATTGCTATTTAGCAATGTGTTTGATAGTCACATTTAGTACCTCGAGTTTTTTTCATCCCTTGACTTTCTAATATGTATTGGTTTATAATTTAACTTCATCTACTTTTTACGTCACGTAAGCTAATTGGTATTAAAAATTCGTGTTTTTATTTTACGTTTTTTCGTAGTTCGAATCGTAGCTCAATTCTATTAACATAGTTTTACGCCAAAACACTGGTATCATAATTTTATGCCCCGTACCACAACGCAAGGGGCTTAAAGTAGTTTTGATAAAAGAAAATGATTTTTATGATTCATTTTAGTGGTGCCATGAAACCAGACGTGGTTTTTGTTTGGTAGTGACACTTTTGTTTTATGTCAGGGGCCGACCCTCCTAACAAAGCACACCTTTCTTTATCTCACCACGTGAAATCAATGCTCCTAAATACCAATCATATAAACCTTTTTATTGCATATTCATGTGACATCATCATCATCATCATCTCAAGTAAGTCTCGATTACGTGCATTTTTAGTCACAAGTTTTGTTTTTGTGCATCACAAAACAAAAGAAACATGACCCATGTCGGAGAACACGATTCGAGCACAGATGAACATGAACATGAACATGAACACGAACATAAACAAAGAGAGCGGTTTAAAGCTCTGGTTTTTATTAAGAGTTGGATAAGATTCACTCGTTACACTAAGAACATAAAAGGAATTAACACAAGTAATTAAGTATGCTACTAATGCTAAAAGCTTCACTGATTGTCCCAAATTCATCATGGACCAGAAAATTTGCTGGTCAATGCTAACCGGAGCTCGTCTTGACTGTACATTTGACCAGCCATTTTCACGGTAGCTTGTTGGATCATCAACTCGTTCACGACCGACACACTAGCGTGGTTCACTTCCAATTCAAGTTCCATTAACGCCCCCATTAGCCGCGCAGCAGGGTGGTTCTTTTTGCTACATTGGATCCTAACCATCGCGTCCCACCCCATGACCTTCACATCCACATCCACATCCACATCCAAATCCGCCCTCGGAAGGAGGGCGGTCGTCGTCGTCGTCGTTTTCACGTCGCCCAAAGAGGGATGCCGCGAGTCTTTGTTAGACAACTCTTTCGTCAACGCCTCAACTTGGTTTCTCAACTCTTCCTTATCCGTTTGGGAGTTTTCCACTTTCAGTTTCAGCTCCTTAATGTACAAAATCGCATCCCCTAACAACGAGGCTTTATCCATTTTCGACACGTTAGGAACTACCGCGCGCAGCGCGTAAAACCGCTGGTTTAGCTTCTCTCGTCTCTGCCTTTCCGCCTCCACATGATTCAATGGCTCTTCTCGTCCATTAGCCGGTTTCCGCCCTCTTTTCCGGGTTTCTTCTCCGGCTCCACCACTCGAGCACTCTCCGCCTCTTTAATCACCGACGCATCAAGATCCGAATGGTCCGAATCCGCCCCAGTCAACAAACCCCCACTCGGTTTCACAACACCCGACACCGGAACCACATTCGACACAAACGAAAGCATCCCGTCTTCGTTACTCCCACACGAAGTCGGCGATCTCTTCTTACTACTCTTCTCCTCCACCCCAACAAACCGCGTTTTACCCGCAAACGGAGCATCGTTAACACTCCGTTTACTCTCACCGAAATTCAGAATCTTACTAGATTCCGCCTTGTTATACCCGGAGCCCCGTTTTTCCCGCCGTTTACTCCGTCAAACGATCTGAATTCAGAGAAATTCAACTCTCTGGTACCAAAAAATCCGGTATTACCGTTATCCCCACCAGATCTAGCGTTTTCATTAGGTTTTCAAACAGAACCTGTTTCTGAACGTGTGACTCAAAAATATCCTTAACCGGCGTGACGTCAGCAGCAGTAGATGAAGCAACCGGATCCGTTATCCATATCGACGACGGGTCATCACCACCGTCACCCGGATCCGTAACATTATTGTTATTATTATTATTATTATTATTATTATTATTATTATTATTATTAATTATTATTATTATTATTATTATTAATCTGCATATATCAGTTCCATTATTACTATTATATTATTATTATTGAAACAGAAGGAAACCCTAACTTTTTTCATAACATCTGAATTGTGAAAAACTAACTCCGTCGACCCTAACTCGATAACGCCGTCAGAACACGGAACACAAACAATTGTTTGTAACCCAAACCCTTGACCCTGACGAGCACGTTCACAGTGAGATGACGTCAGCCGGTCTGAACCGGCAACCCAGACGGGCTGGTTGGTAAACGCAGCTTGACCCGGTAACCCGGACCCGTTAACAAACGACTGGGTCATAGAGATTAGAAAGAACCATTCTGTGTCGGTGACTTCTTCATCTACGGCGTCGTTTTCCGGTGCTGATGTGCCGGAGATCATGGAGTTGAGTTCTCGGAGGACTTTCTTCCGGTATTGTTGTTCGGCTAAGGAAGTGGCGGACGTCGTCGTTTTGGGTTTGTTTGTTTCGCCTTTGTAGTAACCGTCGCCCCAGCCGAGGACCGGTGAGTAATCGATGACGGAGGATTGCCAGAAGATGGCGTAGGTCCATGGCTCACGCGCGGTGTCGATGAGGGTCTGGAGGCGTTGTTGTAAGGTGTCGGGGTTGAAGGAGTCGTGGATGATGGAGGTGGAGTCGGAGGAGGTGGTGATGTGGGCCAGATGGAGGTGATGTCGGAGGAGATGAAGGCGTCCATCATGGAGGAGTTGTCGTCGGAAGACCAGTGGTGGTTCATGGTGGTAGGTAGGCGGTGGAGATGAGTGTGTGATACGTGGGGAAATAATAAATAATAAATAAGGATTTAAAGGGTGGGTGTGAGACTAAATGGTAAATATCATTAGAGGCTTGGCATATAAAAGATTAAAAATTGTTCATAAAAAGTACAACAAAAAAAGGCATTCTTTAAAATGAATGCTTAAATTGTAAATTTTAAAACCAACCCTAAAGAAATATTTAAGACGAATAATGTTACACTAACTTTATTATTTTGGGGACCCCGGTCTAGAGGTTAAGGCCTGTGGGTACTCCCTACCTGTTACGGGTATAGCCCGACAGATAGGGGTTAAGTTGGGTGAAATCCACTTGACTTTAATGGTTGTGTGTTTATGTGTGTAATAAAAAGAAAAAGAGAATAGAGAGGAGGATGGTTTAGGGTATTAATGTCACCAGAGATGATAGTTTAGTGTAGTGGATCGTCTGAGTAACGTGACGCGATGTGATTAGCGAGACTTAGGACATATGGTCTAGGCGCCCTTATGATAACACTAACATGATACACATATTGGTTGTTCATCGGAGAAGACGCTCTCTTTTGTAACATATGTATGTTTTGAACTGAAGAAGATAAAATCTTATCAACTATTTTATAAATTACAAATATAAATGGAATGCTTATTTCCCGGGACACAGATTTTTTGGTGTCTGAAATCATAACAGATTTGACTGATAGTGTACTTCACACTACCTAACCCGTGTTAATGTTTATCAGATTTCTTCTTTAGATTTTAGTATATCCGATTATGATAAAAACAACATTGATGAACTAAAATTACTTACAACATATGAAGCATAAAATCTGACGTGTATTACAAAGATTTTTTTTTAGAGAAATGGTGTAGTTAGCAGTGTGATTTGGTTTGTGGGTGATTTTTTAAGCTTATTGAGTTTATGGGGAGTCTGGTCCTCGAGCAAGCGGACGGGAGGAAATGGCTTGTGTGGCGATAGGAGATTGGCGAAATATTGGTGGATATCCCTCAAGTCCACTTAGGATAGCAATGAACTGGGTATTCGAGTTATGAACCTAACTGTAAAACTGTGTCCTATCTTTCGGCCGATTATCTTTCGGGTATTGTCCGATTCAGGTATTCTCGCGGGTATCGAGTACACCATTATTTAAAAAAAAGTTAAGATTTTCAACTATATTTTTTTATTTTAATTTATATATAATTTTATGTTTCTAACAACTGTGATAAACTATACACATGTCATCTTACTATAAAATGTTTGAAATATTTAAAATATGTAAAACTCATAATAATATAAATCTTAAAGGATAATTTTGTATTTCATTATGTACATATATAAATAATATCTTCAAAATATATATCACACAAGAGCACTTGATTTTTTATGTAATAATGTTACTAGAATGAAGCATTACTAAAGAAAGATAAAGGGGAAAATTTTTAAAAAATCGAGGATAGCTCGGTAGACAATTATATAGTTTCGGGTAGTTTAGCTAGGTATACCCTAATCCCATACTTGTCCCTCGTCTGAAAAATATTATTTTTTCAATCTCATACCTGGTCACATGCCAGAATACCCATCTCATATGCTTCAACGTTCACTATTCCCATCAAAAATTGTTTTTTTTAATCATCCTTAATGTCCATATCGAGTTATTATTTCTCATCAATATCCATTTAACATTAATTTATTCATTCATATCCATATCCACCCATAAACACATTAATGAATATTTAAAGTTGAATAATCTATTTTATGCCATTTAGTTTGTTAAAAGTAAAAGTGAGTATTAAATTTGGGCAAGATATCCAATCAAAAGTGATGGTTTCTTTCGTGTCCTACCCATGAAACAAAACCAAACCAATATACATATATATGTTATATATGTTATGTTGATGTGATCTCCCAAATGTTGCTGGCCCTTTCTCATATTAGTGGAGCATTGCGCTAATGACCAAATAAAATATGTTTGTTGTACACAAAAAGCCTCCTTTTCTTCTTCTCTATTCACATGTATTTGTGCTCCAAATGAAGTCATTCACACAAACATGTCTATATACATACGTATACACATACATACATACATCAGTAATGATCTATCCGGATCATTAAACATACTTTGATCACATAGATCAACCTTAACTATTACATTATATGAACAATAACAAACATTGCAGGGTAATAAGACACAGAATAGTGGTAACATAATTATTGCCTAACATCAAAACGTTATCTTAAAACTATAACTTACTTATAGAGTTATAGTTAACCATAACATCAAAACCGACACCTATAAATAAACCTAAATACTTATTGCCTAACCGTCAAACCTCACACTTGAGACACGTGGTAGCTAAAGATCGGATGACGTTTCATCCTATCTTACAGTGGAGTTGAGTAACAAGCTGATCAAATGCCCATACATACATTGAATGTAGATACCTTCTCCACCGATCAGAATAAAGATGACGTGAGCATCCCTATGCATACCATTACACAAAATGATCCCCATCAATAAGGTGGTGACAAGTGTCACCAAAACCATTAGGAGCATGTGGACCACACCTGGGAAAGCGACATCTAACAAAGTCCGCTACAAATTGAAGTAGGGTTTACATCTCTCAGGTATGAGCATCCTACTCTCTCTCTCTCTCTCTCTCTCTCTTATATATAATATATATATATATCTTTATTAAATCCATCAACAAATACTTAGTTCACGTCCGAGTGTGGTCACAGGGAGAAATCCCATCCTATGACGAGCCTAATGGTGTTTTGTTTTGTAGGAACCATCGTTTATTTAAGTTTACAACCTCACTTAAAAAGATCCTACCGGTGAAACTCATCTTAGTCAAGCCTTTCTAAGATTTAATTCTTCACTAACCTTTAAATTTTAACTTTTTTTTGGTAACTATGGTGTCTAATCTTTTACCGACTAAATACATGAGGTATGATCTCATTGTCACAAAAACTTGAACCGGGTAAAGCTCTTTGTAGATGGAAGGCCTCACTAGGAATGATTGCACTAACCTGAAATCCCAACCTAGGATGCATGATAACTAACTTGACCTCCTTGAGGTTACCTAGTCCAGGACTTGCTTGACTAAATTGAAGCTCTGTGAGGGAAGTGCGTCGTCTTTTGTTTTTAAATTAGTTAAGCAACTCTCGAATATAATAAGTATAATTGTATAAATGGTAAATGAAAAACACCTATACATTAATCAATCCATACCTCATAAACTGCAGCTTTAACTAATAACGTAAATTAGTAAAAGCAATTGACTGGTAGTAAATTGTTTTCAAGCACATCATAACCACTAGTGTAATGACATTTATGTATCAAATTAAGAAGTTAAATTCAAAATTTCCTATATATCAAACATACCAATTCAATAATCTTCGAAAAAATGATAGAATACCACCGTCATTCAAAACATAAAACCATGTAAAACACCAATCATAAGCACTATCTGTGTAAGTAACTCTAAGTATATAAACTCATTTCAAAATTAGCTAATTTCGTTGCTTCTATTCATCCATGATCCTAGTAGAACGGCTTGCTCGAGCTTGTCATTGTAATAGATGAATAAATCTAGTACAAAAAATGTAGTAAAAAAATATAACACAAAAAAATATAGTACAAAAAATATAGCAGAAAAAAATCCACCACAAAAAAAATCTAGTAAAAAAATCCAGAAAAGAAATTTAAGACAAAATTTCAAAAAAAAAAATTAGCACAAAAATATAGTAAAAAAATTCAGCACAAAAATGCTATACAACATAAAAATACAACACATTTTTGTGGGTTTTTAGTCGTCATATATGATATAGCAATTTTGTATTCAAATTAAAGATAAACATACGCTCGCTTTTATGGTGAAATTTTTATGGAAAAATAATGCCATATAAAAAAGTTATAAACGTTAAAAAAATGGAGGTAGAATATGCATGTGAAGATAGAAAGTCAATAAATAAAATTTTTATAAGATACCCTTACATTTCTCTTTTTTCCTACAATTTCATTTTAACCATTGATTTAAAATAATAATTAAGATTTCTTCTCATCCTAGTTAAACAAAATAAACATTTTATTTGATAATACTCGGAGTGTAATATATGATCTATTGGATAATTCATGTTATATTTAATTATAGTACAATTAATGCAATAATATACATCATGTTTCTAGATATATATTACTCATCTTGGGTTTGGAATAAATCGAATTAGAATTGAGATCAGGCTTTTTTTAGTTAGATAAGTCGAGCTTGGGTTTGGAATAAATCGAATTAGAATTGATTACTCATTACACCATCTAAATACCACTTTATAATATTATAATAATAAATGATAAAAAAAACTTACCCATCTTGTCATTTGATAGATTATGATTGAAATATGAAAATGATGAGAAACTAAAGGATAGATGTGTACGTCATAAGTCCAACATAGAGTGGGCATAATAACCGGTTTCAAAGTTGACCCGCTAGATTTGATTTGGAACCGGTTGTAGTTTCTACCCGCTTTATTGAAAAATTGGTTCCGGGTTCAAAAAACCCATAGGTTTTTATCCGGTTTCACTTTTTATAAAAAACGGGCCCGTACCCGATTCCTATCCTGGAATCGGTTCCTCCGAAACCAACTCCGACCCGATGCATTAAATTCTTGATGATGTTACCGTTGGAACCGGTTCCTAGCTGTTGCAACCAAACATTTAATGATTTTGTTACTGTTTGAATTGATTTCTAGCCGTATGAATCGATTCCTGACAGTATAAATAGTGCACATTATTCATTTGATCATCACACAATCTTCATCTTCTTCTTGATTCTTTTTCTACTCAATAAGCTCTACTATGGCATCCAAGAATTCCAAAACAACAAATTCTCTATCCGTCAACAACGGTCCTCAATTCGCTCCATATGTTGTTGGGATACTATCACATAATCGCAATATAGAGGTACGAAGCAATTGGAATTTGGTGGAAATGAGTGACAGTTCTCAAAAGGTTCAATGCAAACTTTGTGGAGCTTTGTTAAGCAAGGACTCAAATTCAAAATTGACGAAGCATATTAAGAACAAGTATTGTAAAGCTTTGAAAGAAGTAACACCCAGACAAGTGCAACTATCTAAAGATGATTCAATATTCCGTTACGATCATATGTTAGCTTGGGATAGAATGGCTAAGTTGGTGATTCAACAAGCATTGCCGTTTATTAGGGAGACACTTCAACCATCTTTTAACTAAGGTTATTAGGGAGACGCTTCAACCACGCTACAAACATTTAAGTCGTCAAACTTTAAAACATCAATGTTTAAATTTATGGAAAAATGCAAGAAAAGATTTAATTGATTTTTTATTCAAAGTATTAGTGTTTGTCTTTTTTTTTATTATATTAAGTTTTTATTAATGTAAGTTTTTTTAGAACCACTTACAAGATATAATAATAACCGACTAGCCCATGACATAAAACATACATAAAACATAAATGTCTATTAGAACCGGTTACATTACATAACATGAATGTTAAACGAAAGTTAAATACTACATTACATAAAACACTAAACATTTATTTAACAACTAAACATAACTTAACTCCTAAAATCCTAGATAGTAACTGGTTACATAAAACACACTATACATTCGAAGAACCGTTTCCTGATGCTTCATCGACTTCATTTTTCTTCGCCTTTGTAACCGGACATTGACGATCGGTGTGTTTTTTCAACGTGGAGTTGGTCGTAGCCTTCACGAATTTGCCACACTCTTTGCACTATGCCATCTCGTGGCTATCAGTCAATAAGCACAAATCAAAGTGCTTCCAAACTGCGGGGTTTGTCTATGTTTCCAAAACCGTAACGACCTCATCGTTGCACGCCTTTTTTAATTGGAGCTTTGAAATATAGATTTGAAGCTATAAGTTATGTATTTTTTGAGTTGGTGCTTCAAAATGAAAGAAGGTAATGAATCATATATAGTAGAAACCATCGGTTTCTAACGGCGTTATAGCCGTTGGAACTGATTCCTAAGTTTTTACAGCTTTTTTATTGAATTATCCGAAGGAACTGGTTCTTCTGAGTAACCATTTAACTTTGTTTTTAGGTGTTTAATTCCTTGTTTAGTTTTATACAATTTATTTGAATGGTTTTATATTCTTTTAGCAGTTTATCTTACCAACTTCTAAACTACATCAAATTAATAGTAGTCCAACTCATGCCAAAAATTTAATTATTACATCAATTAATAGTAGTCCAACTCATGCCAAAATTTAATTATGAATTCTACCTAAGATACAAAAACTTACCACCAAAAAAAACTAAAATAGTGAAAGGTTTTATATGTTAATATAAAAAAAAATAAAAGAAGACTCCGTTTATGCTAGACAAAAAATCATGTGGCTAGTACCGTCTAGAGATTAGCATTTGGTACTGGGTATCGGTACTGAATTTCTCGTACAGAATTGTTTTGGTACCGGTACCACACTTTTTGGTATTTTCGGTACCGGTAAAATACCGTACCGTATCGTATCAAATATTTCAGTGTCGGTACCCAGTTTTAACGGAATTCGGTATGGTACAAATCAATACCCGTACCACGTTCATCCCTAGTACTGTCAGGATAAATATTATTAATATTTCCTTTTGATATGCACGAAGTGTAAACCCTGATTTTCTTTAGGTCACTAGTGAAATGAAAGCATGCTTATATATATTAATAATAGTTGTCTATTCATAATAATTGTGTTAATGACAATATACACATTATTAGTCTTATTTGATTAAATTTTTATGTTGAGAATTATATTAATATATGTATATGATATGTATTTTTATCGCCCTTATTATATGTATTCAGAAGTATACTTTTAAAAATATATTTAAAGTGTTTCCTACTATTTCATCATATGTTATCCTGGTCTAACTTCTATCATCGTTAATGAACATTTATGAATCTATGTTATATGTCGTACTTTACATTTCGTTATAAATTTTATTTTTTAATACCAACTACTAATCATCTCTTAATTTCCCTTCATACTTAATTATGCTACAAGTTGTTTATGATTTTATTTAATTTAGGTCGTTGTAGTATCAAAGACCTTGTAGTTAACTGTTATCAAAGTGGCATAAAAGACATTAGTTCATAGTGGACAAAAAATTAGATCTAACTTAAGCAAGAAGAAATAATTAAAAGAAATAACATTTATTGTTAAAAAATAGAATTAATAGGTGTTTAGTTAAGAGTTTCATAAAAGAAAAATGATTGTGTTAATGAATGTTTGTTGTTACGGTCGGTGAGATCAGTAATTCAATTTCTGTAACAGTATACACGCCACAAGTTTGACACGTGATAAAAAGGAATAGTGTTTTGTCTTTATGTATATGTGACATAGGGGGATAATCTAATGTTTCTAGAGATATTAGATGTCACTTCACTCGGACCAATAATTTATTGTTGAATTCTAGACTTTCTTTTACAACTAAGTTTTCTTTTTTTCAAAATTCTAAACAGATTAACGGGTATACATCATATTAGATATTTGTGAGGTATGTCTAATACCCGACGTATAATTATCTGACAAATACTCGAGGGGTATTAGGTTGGTCAGGCATGATACACGGTTTTACAGCCGAGTATGAGTATGAGATTACTAATACCCGAAGCCAGCCAAGTGTCATATCTATGTGTATATGGGTGGCGTGCGCATGGGCACAATCTAAATAAGGAGGGAGGGGGGGCCGATCCCCCGAACTTTTCTCCTAGTTGTGGAGAGTATGTAGTTTTCGTGTAGAAGTTTTTGGGTATATATGTTTACGACCCCGCGATTTTATAGAAATATTTAGGTCCGATGACTTCTGCAACCCCCCCTCGTGGGAAAATCGCAAGCTTCGCCATTGGGCGTGCGTGCATATGTACATGCACGAGTGCACGCGTAACCGTTAAACAAAGAACCTTATGGAGACTTGAATATATTCAAGATGTATGCGTGCACATTCAATGAATTTAAGGGAAGATAATCATGTCCATCTAATTATACGGATTTTAAACACTTGTTATAATAGTACGGTATATGTTTGTAATGTTCATAAAATATAAGGGAAATAAATTAAAACAAAATAAAAGTCAACAAATAAGTCTTATTTGTTTTTCCTTGTTAACCAATTCAAAACTCCCTAATATTTACGGTTTTGCAATCTCCACATTTGAGATCTTTGAAAAAGTGAGATCGGTGGTAAAGGTTTAATATGTAAACATCCTATTTACTCCCGTGAACTGAAATTAAACTATTATATTAATGAAAAATTAATGAAATGAATTGGGTTTAAATTTCTATTGAGTTTGACTTATTAATTAGTTGAATGGTTTGGCCTATCTTTATTTATTACTATTTCTTTATTTGATTATAATTTAGTTTAACCTTTTTTCCCAAGTTGTAATATCTAACTAAATGGATGGCCTATATTGGTCCTCACTTTTGGATAAGAAGACCCTTCATCACAACCTCTTGGGCAGATCAAACATTTAAATTTTCTTAGTGTGGTTTTGCATACACCAAGAGTTCTTTTCCTATCAAAAATATAGGTAGATGAAAAAATCACCCAACTTACAAAAGTTGGAGAAAATTTGTTATGTGGTTATCGGAGAAAATTTTTTTAACGGCAAATTTCTTGTTATACCTGTAATCTGTGAGATTTGAACTTAAGACCTCTTCCTTTTAAGGTGTTTAAAGCTTTTGCATTTGCCAATGTACCACCATCCCATTGATAGAAAAAAATGTAACCTACAAAATTTCAAACAGTTTATTATATGTAATATTTTACATAGAATAAACATTGAGCTACTAGCCTTACAAAGCTTTTAAGTCATTATTTTTTCTTCTAAAAACATGGAACTCCAAAAAAAAAAAAAGAGACTAACTTCTGTTTTTCTTCCTGTGGTTTGGTCGTTTTATCAGTTTTACCTTAATTCTTTAAAAATAGTCATTTTACTCCAATAGTTTACTATGTTTTTTCCATTTTGCTCCCCGCCTCTAACTCCATTGGAAATATCTGTTAAATAGAAGGGTATTTTGGTAACTTGCCACATGAAAGTAAGGATATTTGTGTAATTTATCTATAAAGATATTTTAATTTATAATATATGCATACAAAATATAACACATCACATACATACATACATACACTCTCTCATATTTCTTCTCTCTCTTCTTAATCACCAGACCATCCCCACCAACTCAACACTGCCAATAAGCACCACCACCACTGCCACTCCACCTCGCATTGACCACCGGCCACCGTCAACGACCCTCACCGTTACATCTTTGTCTGAAACCATAACCCCCAAATCCATCCCCACCTGCAACTACCACCTGGCGATCACCGCCACCAGCTATCCACCATCAGTCGACTATCTGAACCCACCTCTACACATCGGCAAGCAAAACAACACCCCAAATCCCAGATCGGTACCCAACCCAAATCGAAACCCACCATCTTCATCTTCAACCCTAAACCAACAACCACAAACGCCGGCCACCTACCATCATCTTCATCTGTAACCGTATACCTTAAAACCCCCAAATCCTCCATCATCCATCTTCATCGCAGATCTGAGCCCAGAAAAGCAAGCCTTCACCGCTGTCTACGTTGGATTTCGTTATGAAACCCTAGCCGCCACCATCGTCTACACCAATTGGGTCTTGTTTCCGTTGATGGTGTAGGATTGCTGCTGGTGTTCAGGTCAACGACGTTTTGTTGGCGGTGGGTGGAGGTCGGCAGTCCGCAGGTGATGGTGGGCGTTTTGATGGTGGTGGGTGGAGGTCGGCAGTTGGAAGGTGATGGTGGTCATGGGTGGAGGTCGGCAGGTTGTGGTGGCTGGTGGAGGGTGGTGGTGGAAGCAGGTAGAGAGAAGGGGTAAAGAGAGAGAATAGAGAGAGAGAGATAAATAACTGTTTATATGTATGTGTGTAAATACAAAAATGTTTTTAATAAATTAATACTTACATTTACAAAATTACTGAAAAGCCCTTTTAGTTAAAAAAACAATTTGGATGGAGTTAGAGGTGAGAAGCAAAATGGAAATAACATAGTAAACTATCGGAGCAAAATGACTATTTTTAAAGGATTGAAGCAAAACCGTTAAAACAACCAAACCATAGAAAGCAAAACGGAAATTTAATCAAAAAAATTCTTCTCAAAATAGAAAAGTATGACATGTATGCCAAGTGATCACTCATTAAGCCTTCTTCACTTTATAAATAAGCAATAATGAAGTAGTCACCGCGGACCAACAATTAGGTGATGTACTTCAACCATGAATGTCCAACAAACTAACCAGCCCCACGCCAACCATATATCCCAAGTCTCAACCCAAATCGACAAGTTTCTGTCTAACTCAACGCCCACCTATATTATTATACGGATTTACACCTTCGTCTGTAAATTCAACATAAAAATATTTTTCAATGGATTCATTATATTAGTAACATAACTAGATGTACATTATTCACAATCCCACATGTACTCTTATTATTATGATGTAATTATGTAACCAATTAGAAAAGAAATATTTACTATGTATATAACATTATCAACTTCTGTGAATAGTGACATCAACTTTTATTTTTTTTACTTTTATTTTCAATTGTACACCTATAAATAATATCCGTTTTAACTTTATAGTTTATAACATTTACTTATTTGTCCGTTTTTAACCCTATAGTTTATAAATGTTACCAGCTTGCGTGAATCGTAACTTTGCCTTTTTATAAGTTTCTATTACACACCTTATACTATAAATAATATACATTTTAACTCTACAGTTTTGTTTTTTTAGAAAGACCAAATATGCGGTTGCGTTAATTTTTTACTTCGCTTTAATTTTGAAATATATATATTATTGATAGAGTCATGTTTAGAGTTTTTCATCTATGATATATAATATATGAAAAATAATTTGAAGTTTCTCTTTCGGTTGTTTTATAGAGTGTCGCTAGTCGCTACTGTACCGATATCGTAATGTAACAAAACAAACATACACGATCGAATGCACGTCGCGTAGCGTGGGAGAATTTTGCTAGTTATATATATACCATAAGAAGATATCGATTCAGAACCCTACTTGGAAAGAATGTATACTGTGTATATGTACCATAAGAAGATATGGATTCATAACCCTAAATATATATTAGAAGTCTATAAATATTTATAAATCTTGGATCGATTTTTTTATCAGTAGTTTAAAATCACTTATGGTATTTTAGTAAATAAATACAAGCTTTAATTATATGAGCCAAGGAAGTATATAAATTTTGTCTGCATCTTTTTTACCAACTCTAACATCTACTTGTCATTTTCTCTCTTAAATATAGGGCACCAACACCATTTATATCACTTGATCAATCATTTTCTACATTTGTCATCAGCTTATCCTCTTCTTTTGCTTTTATCAGGTTCATAATTAAACCCTAAATAAATGTGTTCTTCAATTGGTTTTAATGGATCCTCTTAATCGGGATCCAATTTAGATTTAGATTTAGATTTTTGCTTTACAATTGTAGATTTATTATTCATACTTAATCCATGATAAATCCTAAATATGAAATGTTTGAAAGATACAAATTTGTCATATTATACTCCAAAATAAATAAATCTCAATTCTAATAAAAAAAACTTCAATTAATGCCACATGACAATACCCCCTTTAATTTTATTTTTTTTATTAAATTTTATAATTTTGTTTCATTTTGTTTTTATTCATACGATCAAATTTTTTTTATTAAGTTGCATATTTTTGTTTAGTTTTTAATATTCAAAATTTATAAGATCACCTTTATCTATAGAATCATAATTTAAATTTTCGATTAGCTTATAGTTTCATAATTTAAAATTTTGATTAGCTTATGAATGCCATTAAGTTGTCTCTTTTTCCTTTATTAGGATATATTTTTCATTTACACCCCTGATATTTAACAAATTTATCATACGGTCCATCAACTTTGATAATGATATATTTAGCATCTCAACTTAAATAATGTTTTTCTTTTTGTCGTTTTTTGTTTTATCTCAGCGTAATGTTTTTCTAAATTCCATATGTACCGTCATAAGTTGGTTAGTCGTCGATGCTGTAACGAACTAAACCAATATTTTTCCATAATTTTCGAATATATCGCCATGACATGGTTGTTTTATCGTCGCATAAAATGTCCCTTAGTGATTTTCTTATTTTTATATATAGTGTTTTTTTATCTTTTTATGTACCTCCACTTTATATACAATTTTTTTTTTCTTTTTACACCCCATCGACATAATAAAAACTTTGTAAAATGTCATTTTAATTCTCTCGAGTTTATGTGCTATTTTTATGTTCAATTTCGGTTGGTCTACGTTTTGACATAAATTTTGTATGGAAACGAGTAGGCAGTATAAATTACTTTACGTTTTGACGTCGTTGCAACACGTGGTACCATTTTTTAACATAAAAATTACTATTTTTATGTGCTTATTTTTAAGTACCTTTCGGTACAAATCTAAGTTGATTTATGTTCGACGTAATTTTTTTAGCCAGATCAAATACAATACGTTTTCATGTTAGTTTTATGTGCGTTTTCACTTGGTGTGTTATGACGTAAATTTTGTTTGGAAACGAGTGGATAAATTCGAGTTACTTTAATTTTGACGTCGCTGCAACGCGTGATGGGTCAAAATACTAGTAGATAAATAAATTAATAAAACCATATATCTAAATAAAATCTCATACCCATTTATTTTTTAAAAATTTTATATTCTCACATAAAATTCACAACCTAGGTTATGATATAAAACATTCAATAATAATAAAAAAAGTAACCAAGTCAACACGTGAACCCATCAAGTTGACTCGAACAAACTATGTTTAGACGAACACATTTGCTGGTTCAACATGAACACAACCAGATCGTGCTTGGTTATTTCCATATGTTAGAAATTCACACCTTTAGCCTTGTTAGAGGTCATTTAACTATTTTTGTAATTCACATGGACAATTTATCTACAAGATCTATGTGTAGTCGGTGGCGGATCTATAAAATAATTATAAGGGTAACGTTTAAATTTTTTTTCTAAAGAGGTAGTGAAATCGAAAAAACATCAATTTTTTTTACACTACCATCGGACTGTTAAGAGGCACTGAGGGCTACCCTCTTGCTAAGGTATATCCGCCCTGTATGTAGCAGAGAATGAAGACCTTCGTAAACAAGTGAAATGTCAAGATCATGGAGTGACCATGATGCAAATTATGAATGGTTATATCAAAGTTTTACCAAAAGATGTAACAATAAACTTTATTGGGTGACCCTATGATGAAGTAAAGTTCATTGATTTGACTTTTTGTCAAAACTTATAATATGCAAGTTAAAAATAGTTTGTTTATGATGTGAGATAGTAAGCCATGTGCAACGCGTATCATGTGTATGATGATGTAAATGCATTGTCGTTAGAAAGGTTGACTTGACTAAAAGTTAATAGGTATAAGGGGCGCTAATATAAAGTTATGTGATATGTGAAGTTATGTTTACTTTTTAGTATATATATATATATATATATATATATAATAATAATTAGTGGAGAGTTTAAATGAGAAATTTTTTTTTGTAAGAATAAAAAGAATAACTTTTAAACTAATAGAAATTTCTCATTTACTTCATTTAATGTGTATATTTAATATTATGAAAAAGGGCATATAGGTAAATCTATAATTGTCATTAATTAGCTAATTAATTAAACTTGTAACTCATTTTTTTCATATACTCTTTCAAGATAAAATAATTTATGGTGTAAGACAATTTTCGACATTGTAGGATAAATTTTAGTATATGTAGGATAAATTTTGAAATGTGTAGGGTAAATTTACATGTGTGTAGGGTAAATTCCGGTAAATGTAAGACATATGTATGATAACTTTTGAAATGTGTAGGATAAAATGTTTTTGGATAACATAATTAATGAGAGGAGTTATAAACTATTTAATGTTTTACCATTATGCCATTTCTTCTTTTTCTTCTCATATTAAATTTCTTCTCAAATAAACATTTCCAATATATATATATATATATATATTATATATATATAGAGAGAGAGAGAGAGAGAGAGAGAGAGAGAGTTATCCTATAAAATTTAGAAGTTATATGTAGCATAAACATTTTAAGATGTAAAAAGATTACCAAACATATTTATAAGGAATCAGCATACAAACATAAATACGGACATCACATTTGTATTATGTTTAATCTTATGGGGCCGTTTAGTTTTAGCCATTTAGTTTTTAATTAAACTTGTTAAAAAGATTGCATTTAGATATAAATTGTGAAAATATCGAAACCCATTAAAGGAATTGGAATTTGTGGTTTACAAAACAATTATAAATGAATTGGAATTCATCACTCTTGTAATCGCCAATGAAACTATTAGCCCCCACCACCACTACCACTATCATGTCGTAATGATGGTAAGGAGGACATGGAAGATGGTTGTGGTAAAGACTGGTAGACGACGACAACAACATCTGACGGTAACGTGAGAAGTCGAAAATTCTAATTTCTACCAACTAACCGCGTATATTGAGTTTCATCCATCCACCCACTTGCCGTTAAGAAAAGGGTTATGAAAAACTATTGCTAATCCCACTCTTTTAAACTATTAGTTATCATCAGTTATTGAATATTAATTAGTCCACTAACTAATAGTCATTATTGTTGTCACTTATGACTGTTAATTATCACTCATTATGCATCAAATTATTAAATGCTATAATAAACTTTTAATATTATTGAAGGGTGGTCCAGAAGATGATCAATATTTGTGTTATACTTTCTAAGATGCACCCATAAACAACACCGGAAATTATATAAAAAAGTTTTGAATATCAATACCAACCGGAATGACTTTTGTTTGATCCTTTTATTTATTTGAACCATACAACGTGCCAAATTCTTTTTGTGTTTGTAGGCAACATTATACACAAAGTGTGTATACCATTCACTTATCATATAAATGAAAGAATGTTTTTGTTGTGTTAGTAGAGGTTTACTTGAGAATCCACGTACGACATATAATCTATATGCTCGTCTGTAACCCATGACTTTGCTCGTGTGTTTACATCACACAATACTTTTGGTTGACATTGTTATTAGCTAATAAAGGATACTAAGATAGTCTGGATGTTAGGAACAGTGGCACAACTTAATAGGAATCGGGGGTGCATCTGCTCCCCTAATGTTTTGGTTATAAGTATTTTTTTTTATTTTTCGTCCGAATATTTTAAAACTATATAGGATTGCCCCCTAATCATTTTGCCTAAATTTTTATACATTATATAAATTGGTTCCCTGACTCCCTTCCCCCCTTTCTCCGCGCCCCGAAACTTTTGATCAAGCTCCGCCGTTAGTTAGGAATTTGTCTGGATGACTTAGATTATTTGGATGTTGGACATGCTAATATCATATATATTCTCTTTATATATAATGCATATGATAAATAGGCATTCTTATATATCATTAAATATTAGATATAAACTATTATGAAGTCGCATTTTTGTTTACTTAAGTCAACAATTATGTTTACAAGTGAAGTATAGTTTATTTTGGGCTAATGACACATTAAGAATGTAACACCACCTCAAACTTTGATTATTTTTTTATATCAAATTTCTAGACATGTTGATATTAAAAATCAAAACATAACTATAGTATCATACATATTAATATCGAGAAAAACTAAAACTACATATTTTGCGAATTAAAGCACAAAAACGTGTCAGTTTGGTATGGAACTATTTTGACTGTCATATCCACATTGACTTTGACTTCGAACACTCACCACTACGCTACCGACTAGCGGCTTCGTCCGGTCTGGCATAACGTCGCCTAAAAGAAAGTGTTTTAATACACGCGTTTCCATTGAAATATAACACTATGGAGCTAGGAAGGTTTGGGTTGGGGTATTGTTCGACACATGGTGAAGTGAGATTCACAAACTGTTACTAAAAAATTAAGAGTGTGGTGGGGCGTCGCTTAGCTGGGTGTTGCTAGCCATGTGGGATCCACAAGCTAATACTCAAGCCCAAAGGCTATTTTGAACTAGCCAACCATATTCACGCAAGACAGAATATCCACGCCAAGCGGGCAACGCCGAGCTGGGGTGATGTTGTCACACACCCCGACCCGCAGCGGAAAAGGTGATCGGGGCATGATTGGGTTATCATCAAAGCTCATGACATTTATTATGCGTTTCATATTCATTTAATACAATTTTATGAAATTTACAATAAATGTTACAACAAGTTCTAACTATCAATCTAAGCGTCTTTGTTCTCTTCTAAGGCATTTCCTATGTTTTCTTTGCTTCAACCTGTTCACATGTATCATGTGTAAAAGGTTTTGGATCAACATAAAGTTGGCGAGTGAATCCTATGGAAAACATTTGAACAAGTTTATTAAATTGATTATGAAATATGTGCACAACCAAACACGAGTAAAAATAGATGTAAGCTTATTCAACAATCATTAGATATTAAATAAAGCACACATGAACAATAATGGAACATTTAGAGGCACGCGTTGCTCTACTCGTCTCTCACGAGGAACTGATGGGCCTAATGAATGAATTGCATAAACATGATAATATGAATGACACAACTACAAACAATATAAACTCAATGATACACACATGAACAATAATGGATTGGTTTTGAGGCCCACGCGTTGTTCAACTCGTCTCCCACGAGGAACTGATGGGCTTAATGAATGAATTTCATATAATTTGACAAAATGAACTAAGTAATCACAACAATATAAACAATCTAAGTTTAGGTCATGATATGGTATGGCACAAATTTAAATAAACGAGTTAATTATTTGAGACACATGACACACCCCAAAACGTGTAATTAAAAGGGGGAGTTGTAAGATTCACTCACAGTGGGTGCGTTCGGTTGATGATGTTGAATGCACGCGAAGTGGTTTTAACCACAAGTGAGATTAACCTAGATAAATCGCATTATGGTTTAGTAAGTAAACGGATTTTATTAATCTATTTTAGTAGGATTGTTGGGTGTATTTTTTGTAAGTTTAAGGCTATTTTCTAACCTTAAAAATGTTACTTTTTAAGTATTTTTAATTGATTTTAATTAAAATAATTAAATAAAAATAATAAAAAATTTTGATTTTTTTGCTACAGTGACCGTTGACTTTGACCGGTTGACCGTTGACTGACCGTTGACCGTTCGAATCGTGTATATAAGTGCGCTGGGTGAGGCTCGAACCCGAGACCTCCCGTACGCGTGCACGCAGCTCTACCAACTGAGCTACGTGTCTAACCCGTCATATACCCGATTTTAATTATATTTATACATTAATTAAGTTAAACAGAAAATCCTTTTATTTTAAAAACACTTTAATTGAATCAGACGGTGCGCTCCACAGGTCTCGAACCCGGGACCTGTGGGTTATGATAACACACAGTCCACCGCTGGACTGTGTGTACAACTTGTTAACTTAACTGATTTTTATTATACTTAAACACAAATTAATTATTTTCATTTCTGATTATTTAAAAAGCTTAATAATTGTCCGGGACGATGCGGACGATGACTCGTGCACTTTGATTAAACATACACACTGTCCACCGCTGGACTGTGTGTCTAACTTTGTTATTATTCCGATTATTAATATACTTAACATATACCTGTGGCGACTCCGGTTCGGTTAACAAAACAAAAAGGCATTTTATTAAAGCGGCGTGTGTGAAACAGAATTCGAACTCGTGACGTTTGTATGTTTAATGTGCACACAGTCCACCGCTGGACTGTGTGTCTAACCCGAGTAATATTTTGATTTAAATTATACTTATACGTTCCGGATACATCGTCTTCTTCATCAAGTTATAACCAGAAAAGACGACTGACTGGTTCAATGATTAAATCAGGTTCCTTTAACGTTTTAGGTTAATTATAGATGAGATATAAGTAAAAAGAAGGAAAAATAGGCGTGAGGTATACCGACTAGCTTTCCTCTGTTTTCCGGCAGAACTCCGGCGACAGCAATCCCTTCCGACGACGAGTGTCTTGCAGCAGAGAGTCTTCAAAAAGCTTACAAAGGGTGTGGGTGGCTTCGGTATAAGTTCAAAGGGTTTAGTAAGGCTCAGAAATGGGGAAACCGGTTTTCCGGCGACAAACAAAAAAATTCCGGCGAGAGAGTTTTCGCCAAGAAAGGGTGTGGTTTTGAGCGAAAATGTTTGCAGAAGTTCGAGGTGGTTTTTATAGGGCAAATCTTCGAAGAACTTGGTCTGATTTCCGACTGGATTCGTAAGTTATAAAAGCTCCGGCGGTTATGACTTTGGTCGCGGACTCAGACGTCGGTTATAACCGATGTCTTAGTAATGGTTTACGTTATAACGGAAGATGTCGTTAAAACTCGCGAGATTGCCGGGATTTCCGACGACTGAACTTTTGGGCGCCGGTTTTGAATTCGGAAAGTCAAGATATCAATTAAATGATTCCATTATTTAACAAGGAACATCAGTGGCGCAGTGGTTTGTGTGTTGAGTGTTAAGTCTGTTTGCACCGTGACTCGGCGACTGACCCGGGTTCGAAACCCGGCAGGAACAAAGTATTTTTATTTTGCGATTTTTAACAGTTTTTCAAAAACTAATTATATATTCCCGTATAATAATTGATTATGTATCGTTTAAAATTATTTTGGGCATTTATTCGCAACGAAAATTTTAACTGACTGTTCGGTTGATAAACGGAGCGGGTTTGGTAAATCCGTTTTTGACGGATGTTACAGATGTAGCCGGCGTTAAACCCCCTTCAACGCCAAAACCCATGCCTCATACCCACCAATCTAATAATAAGGCCAGAGGGTGTGGTATACCGCTCATGGCCAAATCAGCTTCTTTAGCGCTTATAGTGCCCTGAAGCCACCCCTAGGCGCCAGGGGGCATAGCACCTTCGCTAGCCAATAACGTGCGTTAATGCGCTTTGTTCATGAATTTTGGTCAATATGACCGTTGAGCAACGGTCTTTTATAAAAAAACAAAAGAAAAACAAATATATTTCTAATATGTATACATATAATTTTACACAAACTAATCACAAACTCAAACACACACCAATCACTAAAACACAGACATTCTCTCCAATCATTTTTAATATACAAAATGTCATCCCACTCTTCATTCGATTCATCCAGCTCTTCATCTGACGGTATTGTTGACGGTATGCTTATCACAGTGACGCATGAGGCGATTAAGTATTTGCGAGAAGAATCCGAATTGTTTACAACGCGTACTAGACAAGCGCCTCTTGAACTAGATCGGTTAAGTGCTCATGAACGTTTAATGCGTGATTATTTTTGTGAAAATCCGTTGTACGACGATGTATAGTTTAGGCGTCGGTTTCGTATGAGCTGACGTCTTTTCTTAAGAATTTCTAATGATCTTGAAGCCCAATATCCATTTTCACACAAATAGAAAGTGCTAGTCGCAAAATTGGTTTCCCTGGAATACAAAAGTGTACTGCTGCAATTCGGCAACTTGCGTACGACACAACGAGTGATGCGTGGGACGAATATTCAAGGATTCGGCAAGAAGTTGTCGTGACTGTCTTGAAAATTTCTTTGAAGGTATTATTATTATTATTTGTTGTTGTTGTTGTTGTTGTTAATATTTGTATTATTTACAAATTTATTAACACTGTTATATTAGGTGTTAACTTTCTTTATGGGAGGCGATATTTGAAGATGCTGACCGCTACCGACGTTCCACTTTTATACGAGGCCCATCAGCGGATACACGGGTTTCCCGGGATGTTGGGTAGTCTTGATTGCACGCACTGGGAGTGGGTGACATATCCTACCGATTGGAAAGGGCAACACCATCGTGGTGACTACGAAGGTCCTACCCTAATATTACAAGTGGTCGCGTCTCAAGATTTATGGATTTGGCATATCGGATGACATCGTTGTTTTACAATCTTCGAGTCTTTTCGACGAAGTCATAGATGGTGTTGCACAAATACTTCATTCTATGCAAACGACATGGAGTATAAGTATGAGTACTATCTTGCTACAGTATTTTTCCGAGTGGGCGACGTTGGTTAAAACTCTTTCGTGTCTAGATGACAAGAAAAGATTGTATTACAAGAAGAAACAAGAGTCGGCAAGAAAAGATGTCGAGCTGGCTTTTAGTGTCTTAAATAAGAGATGGTCTATCATTGCTCAGTCGTCGAGAATACTTGAAAACAGTAAAATGAGAAACGTCATGTGTACGTGCATCATCTTGCATAACATGATATTGGAGGACTCGGGAAGAGCGTTTTGTGGAGAAAGTTATGATGAAGGTAATAAACCGACGAACCCACTACTCACATACGCTCAAAAAGAAGTTATCTGAGTGAGGATATGTGACAGGGACACACACCTTAACCCTTGAGCTGATCTGACCGAGCTCCTATGGTTTGATTGTGAACAAGGAGGAGACGATGAGTGATGATGTGTATTTTTAGTCTAACCTAGTTTAACTTTTTAAGCATTGTATTTTTTTAGTGACATTATATTTTTTATTGAAATTTTGAGTTTATATATTTTTTTTCTTTTTATTTAAATTTAAATTAATATATCAAAATTAAATAATGTTTAAATTTAAATAAAAATAATAATTAGATAATAATGACGGAGGCTTTAAAGCCCTCTATGTGACATGATGACTACGTGGCCTGATAAAACTCTTACAGACTTTATACCACACTCTCTTTACAAAACATTTTAAAATTACTTATGTCATCTGGTAATTATGAGTCATCTTTTTTAGTTGATCTAAAAAAATAAGCTTGGTGAAAACAGAAAAAAATAAATTGGATTTGTTTTATAGAAATGGTTATTTATTGTGAATCCAATATAATTTTTAACTTGTCTCAAGTGAAATGGTCAATTGTGTTACTCGTGAGTATCTACACCACTCCAAAACAGTATCTATACCACTCATGAGTATTAAACCCAATTTGAACAAAGTTTACGTGTGAAAATGTTTTTAATGAGCGCATACTACCATGCTAAGTGCAAACTCTGACTTGGAGCACATACTAGTGCTCACAAGCGTGAACTTGCCCAAGGGCTGTATAACCGGGATCAAATAGATCACAAAGGTCATATTTTAATACATCTCTAATAAATGTTTTATCACCGCACTGGTGATCTAGCCGGGATCATACAGATCACAAAGGCTTTTAAGCCGGGACCACACATGTCACAAAGGCTATATAACCGGGATCAAATAGATCACAAAGGTTATATCTTAATACATCTCTAATGGATGTTTTATCACCGCACTGGTGATATTAGTCGGGATCATACAGATCCAAAGCCTTTTAAGCCGGGACCACACAGGTCACAAGGGCTATATAACCGGGATCAAATAAATCACAAAGGTTATATTTTAATACATCTCTAATGGATGTTTTATCACCACACTAGTGATATTAGCCGGGATCACACAGATCACAAAGGCTATATAAGGTTAGGACATACTCCATAACCTTGAAGGCTAGCGTGATTCCTCAAGTCACGCTACCAAGAGTATGCACATTACTTGAATGTTATAAGAGGATCTTAATGGATGATTATAATTCCCGATCGCATTGACCTTAATGACTTGGAGGCTTGAACTTAGTCCACCACCTCTAGATAGAAGGATAACTTCCCTTAACTATTATATATTTGGCCAAATATGTGGTCTGTGCCACTTGGCAATAATCAAAATCATTAAGATCTTTTTGGAATTATATCGCAGAGCATAAATTTCGAATAAAATCGAGACGCTCGTTTTCAAGAGGATGAATACATATATATAATTCCAAAGTACTTCATTAAATTTCCATAAGAAATTATAATACTTGAAACAAATAAATGAAACTGATTGTCCATGCAAGGACTAAAGGAAACAAAATGTCCACGCATAGACTAAAGAAATAATAATGTCCACGCAGGGACTACATATAATAGAAAAGACTTCACTCGTCTTTCTTTCCCTTGACTAGTTTGGAGAGTTTGGAAATTATTATCATTATTTATGGCTATATTTTCGGCGTCTTTGACGTTCCGATGGCTACTTTGTGCCTCATTAGAATTAGCCATTCTTCAAAGCTTTGGTTCTATATACCAAATAAAATTTTGTCTTAGCCATGGTATACAAACCAGTCGGTGGATAAGTAGGTGGGAAAGGAGATAGGTAAAGTGCGTTGTGCATAACTGCCTGCATATATGGGTCTTGCGACCATTCTTGACAGTCTACCGGTGTAGGCGGGTTAAAAGGATCATATCCAGACGTGTCTGGATACGTGGGAATTGGGTTAGTATAACCCGGTGGTGGTGGTTGAACTGCAGGTGTTGGTGTTGGTGTTGGTTCCACTATAGGTGGAATATTAGATGGTCCACCCATTTGTGGGTCCTCTTGAATGGTGGGGTAAGAACAGGGCAAAGGTGGCAGCGATCCCGATCTTTGTCCGGCACGCACCGACATACGTGCTCCACGTTTCCTCCTTGATGGTTCAGGTGGTGGTTGAGGTTGGTCCACTGGTTTCATGTGGACATATTCTTGAACCGGAGGTGGTTGAGAATGGTGAGAAGGAGTGTGGGCAAAAGTAAATTGATTCCAATATTGGTCCCACTCATTAGGACCTTGGTAGGGCGATCCGGCGTACGAGTTTGAATCGCTCGAAATTTCGATGGGATGCACATTTGATCCCAACGGTGGCATCTCCGGGTCGGAGTCCTCGTCCATTGGATGTGGTTCGTCCAACTGATTTTGATCGGCTGGAGGCGTGTTTAAGTAATGGTTGGGGTTAAACTCTTCATGGTAGGAGTGATGAGAATGAGAATGATAAGAATGGTGTGAGTGGTAAGAATTTTGGGAATGTGAGGGCGAGTGATTTTTAGAGACGGAACATCTCGCTGGTTGCCATGGAGACGAATCTCCTGATTCTTGATAATTATCTGAATTATGAGGTTGAGGGGGAATACGCCCTGATGGTCCTCCTCTCATTGGACCTTTTCCTCGTCCATTTTGTCCTCTCACACGTGGCGGCATTTTCCTGTTGAAAATCGATTAAAAAACATACCATAACTTAATAATGAAATGAGTAATCCTAGGTCAAATGCCTAGACTCGAGAGTCTAAGGAATGTGCTCATGTAAGTTTGAGACTACATAAAAGGCTAGTGTTTAATTCTCTCAAACGTTGGCTCTGATACCAACCCTGTCACACCCCGGATTTCTGACCCTGAAATCCATACACCTGTGGGCCCGGGTGGGGAGTATCGTGACAACAGTTGATAACGTCAGTCAATTAAACGTGGCACAGCGGAAGTCTTGGAGTAAAATTACAATTACAAACCGAATGTTCGAAAATATAAAATAATATACAAGCTTGTAATAGAAGATCCACAGGCGGATCATAGAATATACAAGAAAGAATACAAAACAGACTTTAGGCAGATCTAAGGATTTACAAGAATCCTCATATTCTCTTCCGAGCAGCTTCCGGCTTAATTTCGTGTTGTACCTGCAGATAAGTCTTTGGAGGATACGTCAGCTTACGCTGATAAATACACCCAACTGACTCATTTTGAAAATATTAAAAATGATTTCAAGTGCAAACGGCACAAAATCTTTTATTATCTTAGGAAGGTTAACCATGCAATGGACCATGCAATAATAATTTACCATATCTCAAGCCCTTATAGGGGAAATAAGTTGAGAGTATTTACCTGAGATTGCTTTCTTCTTTTATTTTTAAATAACTCAGCCGTATACAAAAGTACCGAGTGCAGATAGCTTTTACCGAGAAGGCTCTAGTCTGGATTATGGCATAAACTAGCCAATTAAATACTAACGGTTGTATAAACCGAAAAGTGTACATGATCATTACGTATAACGCTTGACTAAACGATGATCAGATAGAATGTAGTTTAAACCCGACAAGTACTTGACTTGTATAATATGGGTAAACTATAAACATTCTGGATTTTGAACTTAAAATGATAAGGTTAAACCCGTTACGGTTGAATTCCGTAAAAATAGTCACATATACGTAACTGTGCGCATAATAGCAATATCGGGTAACCAGATAAGTTATGGACGAGTTCTATATGCCATTATACTTTAAATAAGTTAAGATGTCAGTAGGATATCAACTTGTACGCCCGTTGAGGTTTTAAAACGAAATTATGCCTTATAGGGGCATTTCGGTAATTTCGTATCGTATAAAAAGAACTTAAATAAAATTTAAGTTTATGATCATGAGTATTCTGGAAAAATAATTTATTTATGATATAATATCAGTAGGATATCAAATATAGGTGTATTTTACCTTTTATGACCAAACTATGCACCGAATGGGCATTTTGGTCATTTTACACATAGTTTATAAATTATTTGGGATTCTGAGTTTATAATAAGTGCCTACTATAAATATGTTTAAAATAAGTTTTAAAATCAGTAGGTAACAAGTCTTAGTCCATTAATATGGTTTAAAACCATACTATGCGCCGAAACGGCGCTTATGTCGTAATATGACGTCTTTAAGCGATGTTTATGAAAACTGACATTTGGATCAGATTAAAATGTTCAAAATATGTTATTTAATATAACATATCAGCAGGTAAGTGATTTACCTTGAAAAGATTTGATTAAAACTATTTTATAAGCCACATGAGCTAAAACCGTCATTTATCGACATAGTTTAAGGACTTGTTTAAAAACTCAGTTTATAACTTGGTTTAACATCCCAAATAATCCTACTTATAATATTATATCAGTAGAAATTCATTTTCAAGTTCATTACCAGTTAAAACCTTGTTTTATGCAAAAAGGGCATTTTGGTCAAAGATAGCATAATTATGGAACTTGCGCATAAACTTGGATTCTGATATGATCATGTAATATAACCTCAGAGGGTTATGCTATATTATATTATGATCATAATGCAACTTTAGATCAGTGGATAACTAATCTAAATCGGGCCAGAATCGAAAGTCAAAGCAGAAGTCAAACCTTACGACTTTCGGTTGCGAATCGACCCTAGAACTTAAATTGACGAGCCAAACATGTTCATACATGTTCTATTAATTATTACCAACTTGTTTAAGTGTCAAAACAGGTGTGACATCCCGGTTTTTCAGGTACTTTAAACGCGCTACTTTATTGTTATTCATCCCTATGCTAATTTAATTCGGAGAATTAAATTATGCGGTCGCAATAACTACGCTAACTTTAGTATTTAGGAAATACACGATGTTTGGGAGTTTTAACGGGTTGTATCTGAATTACGTGCTACGTGTTATTAGACGTTTGTGAATAATTGTCGAGTCGTATTGTGTGTAGTTATTTATCAGATTATAATGATCGGTTAGTAAATTCTGTTTATAAGCCGAACCGAACCAAGCCTGTGAAACGTTTCGACTTCGCGACCAAACAAACCCAACCCGCCACCCACACCCCTTTGCGGCCCACACTCCTTGCGGCCCAAGAATAGCCCAAACCGCCCCCTAGCCTCTATGTATGTATACTTATGATGCAAGGGGTGCTAAAAAATAACAAACCCTAAAACCTAATCCCTTGTGGTGTGCGACGGCAAGCAGCCCGCCCTTCTCGGTCTCGCAAACAGCCCACATCCCTCGGATCGAATCCAAGCTTGTCCCGGTTCGCTAGTTGTCATCTATTAAGGTTAGGGTTTTTCGATTTTGTTACGATTCATGTGATGATCTTCTGTAGAATTGATTATGATTATGTGCTCGTATGATTGTTGTTATGAAAAGTTTTGTCGTGTATGACTAGTTCGGATGAATATGCGAATCCTTGCGGTTGTGATGATGTGTTCGAGTATTAAAATCGTAGGCTGCGTTTTATCTATAAAGATCATGATATATGCTTAGGGTTTGCATGACTACTGATATCTTAGATGATATCCGATACAATAACCTGCTATAAATCGATACAACTAAGCGTCGTGGCCGTTTAAACATGTTCTAATACAATAAAGTCGAAAACAGAAAGCTGATTGACATTTACAGCCAACTTCAGTTGGCTGTAACTTGATCATTATTTATCAAAAAGTGGATTTTCTGAAGCCTAAAACGTGTATTTTTGAAAAACGCTTCAAATGGCGCTGGATTCATATTTTTCTGAGGTCGTTTGCTATTTTTGAATGACCATTTAGGGCAGCAGCTGAAGCTATGTAAATTCTGCAGAATTTGCAGGTTGTTTATCGAGTCGGATCTCATAGTCTGTATGGGGTTAAGTCACGAAATCTGTACAGTAACTGGAGACGGGAGTTTCCGAAAATCTCCCACTGGAATTTTGTTAGTCGGATGAATGATGATTTTTAAATGATTTTTCTTGTGAACTTTAATCAGAAAGTGACGAATCTGACTGCAGCCTAGCATATATTTTTTATAAATAATTGGTAAAGATTTAGGATTTGAAATTTTACACTAAATTTTACAGGCTAATTGGCACCCTTTTTAAAAAGATCGGAATTTGTGGAGCATGGAAACTATTTTATAAAAATTCTCGAAAACAGCCCAGTTATAAGTGTACAAGCTGAAACATGATAACTTGCGTTTGTGTGTATCTAAGTGTTGTATGAGTTATCCTGTGTTTATGACAAGTTGATTTGGTTGTTATTTTGTATGGTGATACTTTGCATGCATGATTATGGTTTTGAATTGGTTATTACGTGTGCCGTACTGTGTGTTAGTTATGCGTAGGGTTTTGTGTCAGTGTGTTCACACACTAACTTTGAATTGATTGACATGTTAGGATGCGATTAGCGGTTCCATCCTTTGCTTCTTTTGCATTTATCTAATCGAGCAATTTAAGGTGAGTTCACGGCCCCTATTTTATCCGGTTTTGAACAACAAGGGGAGAAACATGTATACGCTCTACAACTCAATCTTTTACGTTATGCGAAATTAACACCGTTAACTATTCGGTAACTAAGTTAATATTAATGTATGTTATGGTCACTAAGTAGCTTTATCATGGAAGTCCTCAACTAACTCTCGGATCGTTAGTATTGGGTTAGATAGCGGGGAAATTATAGTAGTACTATTGGGCCCGACAAACCCCACCCGAGCTAGTCGCGCTAGCCGACCGGGAATGGTCAACGGGTGATTAATTTGGCCTAACTTTCGCCATGGTCAGTGATAGATCTGGCAACTCAGAGGCAACAATAGTCAGCTTGGATCACGAACTCTTATGTGACGTAACTTTAGGCTCGCTACCTACATGTTAACATTGAACTTATTTACGAACCAACATTATTATTCCAAGTTAGGAATAATGGAACTATGTCGTTATTTCGGGTTAGGGATAACGGGGAAAACCAATCTTTTAAACTAGACATGTGAACTTATAAAACCTGTGAACTCACTCTTCTTTAATGTTGACACTTGTTTCTTTGCATTTTTCTTAGGACGCTAGGAGCGCTAGGTGCACTCACTTTGCATTTGATCAAGGCATTTTTATCAAGTCTTTATTAATGATTATTTTTGGGATTTTGGTTTTGGCATTTATGTTGGCGCCCGTTACTTTATTCTAATGCTTCCGCTAAACTTTGAAACCTTGGAACTTTGAAAATGACTATGCATGTTTACAATAAATGTTTTTGGAAAACGTTTAAATAAATCATATAGAGTCGTTCGACATTGTTTGTGTCTGAGATTCTGGTTTGATCACACGTCTCGCGGTAATACTCCGCAAGTGGAAATTGAGGGTGTGACAACAGGTTTCATCACATATATAAGATCAATTTATGATTTTTTCCGAAAAATGGCCTGTTTGACTTTTTAATATCATAACTTTGACCCGTCAATTGGTCTAGCAAACGTGATCTTCAGGAGTTGCCCTTTTTTAGGGACTAACACCTACCTTACTATGATCACTTAGCCATGGTCATTTTGAACAATGGCTGGACCATAATGGTCTTAACCGAAAGTCAAAGCGTTTTACGTAAAACGCTTGAACTTAGGCTATAGAAGCCTATAAATGAAAATGCACAAGGAAGGAACACTTACCAGTGATTCCTAGATGCAAAAGAACTATGTTGGACTGCTCGTTTTAGTTAGGAACTTCCAGAGGAGGGAGAAGAGTGAATAAGAAAGGTGCAAGTTGAAATGGTGAACTGAGCACCTATTTATAGTTGTAGAGCTCAAAGGAGGTGAAGCCAGGTGTCTAGGGGTGTAAGAAGAAGCTTACAAGTGTCCCAAAACGTGGTATAGCTGATTAGGAAGGCCATGGTTTCAATTTAATGGTTTTGGAGCTTTGCTTGGGCTCCAAAACAAACTTTCTGCGGCAGGTCTGTTCTCGCGGGCGCGAGAGACACAGACCGGGTCTCTCGCGGCCCGCGACCGCCCCTTTTTCAGTTTAAAAATTTGACACTTTGGCCCCTAAACTATATAAAGCTTAGAAAAATGATTTTAAATACTATTTTGGCACTTTTAGCCCTCCGTAGCCGATACTTGGCATACCCGGGATTATGCCCGGACATTGTCGAGCTCTCGGTTCGTTAAAAGGTCACTCAGAGGTATAAATTAACAAGTTGACACTTTTAATCCCTCCATTATCCAACTTTCACATATTTACAAAATTGAACTCTCTCGTCCAACAAACGGTACGTATGAGAGTTAGGACTTCACAAAGGATCACTCAGAGGCTTATCACAAGCATGTTGATTCCGATGTCACTCAGAGGCTAGGTATGTTGACGTATTAGTCACTCAGAGGCCAAGTTTTAAGCATGTTGACATATCAGTCACTCAGAGGCTAATGATTTAAGCATGTTGACGTATCAGTCACTCAGAGGCTATTATTTATGCATGTTAACATCGGTTCATAACTCAGAGGCTCAATCTTGAGCATGTTGACGCCTTTAGTCCTTATTGGTCTTTAACAGACAATTATATAAAATACAACATGTGTCACTATATTATTGGACACGATTTTACAGAGATTTGGTCTTTAACAGACAATTATATAAAATACAACACGTGTCACTATATTATTGGACACGATTTTACAAGGTGTTACATCCTCACCCCCTTAAAAGAAATCTCGACCTCGAGATTTTATTCAAAAAGATGGGGGGTACTTTTGTCGCATAGTGGACTCAACCTCTCATGTATATTCAGGACCTCTAAAAGCGTCCCACTTAACCTTTACTATAGGTATCATCTTTCTTCGGAGCTTCTTAACCTGTCGATCCTCGATCGAAATTGGTTTCTCAATGAACCTCAGGTTTTCATCAATTTGCACCTCAATGTGCGACATTGCTAGCGACTCACCGGCTAGACATTTCTTAAGATTAAACATGTGGAATACATCATGGATTCCATTAAGCTCCTCTTGCAACCTGAGCTTATAAGCTACAGTGCCGACACATTCGATTATCTCGAAGGGTCCTATATATCTAGGGCTTAACTTGCCCTTCTTTCCAAAACGCATCACACCTTTCCAGGGTGATACTTTTAGCATGACCTTGTCCCCTACTTGGAACTTAAGAGGTTTACGCCTCTTGTCAGCATAGCTCTTCTGCCTATCCCTGGCAGCTTTGAGACGATCACGGATTTGCATAATCTTTTCCGTGGTCTCCAGGACAATCTCAGGTCCTAACAGTTGGGCCTCCCCAACTTCTGCCCAACATACGGGCGTTCTACATCTTCTCCCATACAAGGCCTCAAAAGGAGCAGCCTTGATGCTTGTATGATAACTTTTATTGTATGAGAATTCTATTAGGGGTAAGTGGTCATCCCAACTTCCACCTAAATCAATCACACATGCCCTAAGCATGTCTTCCGGTGTTTGGATGGTACGCTCACTCCGACCATCAATCTGCGGATGGTAAGCCGTACTAATATTTAATCGTGTGCCTAACGATTGTTGGAAACTTTTCCAAAAGTGAGATGTGTATCTAGTATCTCTATCGGATACAATAGATACTGGCACATCGTGTAGGGACACTATCTTGTCCATATACAACTTAGCCAATTTATCTGAATTATATGTCTCTTTAATTGGCAAGAAGTGAGCTGACTTAGTCAGTCTATCCACTATGACCCAAATAGTGTCCTTACCACTTTTGGTCTTTGGTAACTTGGTAATCAAATCCATAGTTACCATTTCCCATTTCCAAGTGGGAATTTCAAGTTGTTGTAGAAGTCCTAACGGTTTCTGATATTCGGCCTTAACTTGCGAACACGTCAGACACTTAGCTACATATGTGGCTATGGATTTCTTCAAACCCATCCACCAATAATTTTTTCTTCAAATCTTGATACATCTTGTCACCACCCGGGTGAACAGAGTATCTTGATTATGCGCTTCCTGGAGGATTAGATCTCTAAGTCCTCCAAAGATCGGAACCCAAATTCTATCATTAAATCTTAGGATTCCGTCATTTCCAGGCGTTAACTGATCCACAATTCCGCCTAATCCCTCATTAGGGATATTAGCCTCTAACAAGGCTTACTTCTACGCATCTAATAGTTTCTCACTTAAGCTATTTCTGAGCTCAATGCTCTTAGCGTTAATCCTTATAGGTTTCACCTTTTCCTTGCGACTTAAGGTATCGGCAACTACATTTGCCTTGCCTGGATGGTAGTGAATCTCACAATCATAATCGTTAAGTGTTTCCATCCACCGACGTTGTCGCATGTTCAATTCTTTCTGATTGAACAAGTGTTAGAGACTTTTATGGTCTGTGTATATAACACACTTTGTGCCATACAAGTAATGTCTCTACAGTTTTAGTGCAAATACAACAGCAACCAGTTCCAAATCATGGGTGGTGTAATTCCTTTCATGCACCTTTAGTTGTCGTGATGCATAGGCAATTACCTTACCATTTTGCATTAGCACACAACCCATACCAGTGTGCGCAGCATCACAATAGACAACAAAGTTCTCAATACCCTCAGGTAGAGATAACACAGGAGCGTTGCTCAGCTTGTGTTTAAGAATCTCAAAAGATTCTTGTTGCTTTGGACCCCAATTATACTTAATATTCTTACGGGTCAAAGAAGTTAAAGGAGTGGCTATCCTTGAAAAGTTCTCAATGAACCTCCTATAGTAACCAGCCAGTCCTAAGAAACTACGAACTTCTGTTGGGGTTTTGGGCACTTCCCAATTTATTATAGCCTCAATTTTGGCGGGATCCACTTGGATACCACGCTCACTTACCATATGTCCAAGAAATTGGACTTCTCTAAGCCAAAATTCGCATTTAGAGAACTTCGCATAAAGTTTCTCCTGCCTTAATAATTCTAGGATGCACCAAAGATGTTTCTCGTGATCATCTTGATTACGAGAATAGATAAGTATGTCGTCTATGAAGACAATGACAAACTTATCCAAATATGGCTTGCAGACTCTATTCATGAGATCCATGAATGCTGCTGGTGCATATGTTGTCACACCCCGACCCGCAGCGGAATAAGAGTCGGGGCATAATTGGGTTATCACCAAAGCTCATGATGTTTACTAATATGTTTCATATTTATTAAAATCAAATTACATCTCAAAGTTTCAAGTCAAATTCATACAATACAAGGAAAGGAAAAATTAACTAAAACAATCCAAGTCTAAACTGGTTTATTCTTCTAGGCCGTCCTATATGTTTCTTGCTTCAACTTGATCACCTGTATCATGTGTAAAAATGGGGGATTTTGGGTCAACAAAAGTTGGCGAGTGAACCTTGTTAAAAACATTTGATATTGATTTCTTATTGTAATTAATATGGAAAATTGTGCAATAATCATACATGAACAAACGAATGTAAACAAACAATCACAAACACCTTGCATGAGTATATGATATGAATGACAATGTATATGCTGGCAACGTCTCGTTCACGCTCATAGGTAATGGGGAACGGCTCACGCTCATAGGTAATGGGGAGCAGACGGCCTATGATGTAATGTATGTGCGATCAAGGCTCAATCAAACGGAGCCGATCGTATGTTGGCAACGCCTCGTTCACGCTCATAGGTAATGGGGAACGGCTCACGCTCATAGGTAATGGGGAGCGGCGGCCTATGATAATGTATGGACTGAAAATGATAACTTTAATCTAAACATTAACCACACAAACAATAGATATATATTGGCAACACATTTATCATGAATATGATGAATGCACAAGTGTTTAATTTAAATAAATAATAACGACACAATGATACACCCCAAAATGTGATTAAAACGGGGAATTCGTAGAGATTCACTCACCTTGGGTGCGTTCGGTGAATGATGTTGATTGCGCACGAATTTAGAAGATTGATCGACGAGGAATAACTAACCTAGTTAATAACGAAAAGGTACGGTAAGTAAATGGATTTTATTAACAATTTTAATAGGATCTTTGGGTATATTTTTGTGAGTTTAAGGCTATTTTCTAACTTTAAAAACGTTATTTTTTAGTATTTTTAATTGATTTTTAAATTAAATAAATAAATAAAAATAATAAAAAAATGTTGACTTTTGACGGTTGACCATGACCGTTGACCGTTGACCGGTCCGGTCGCTTATATATGTGCGCTGGGTGAGACTCGAACCCGTGACCTCCCGTACACGTGCACGCAGCACTACCAACTGAGTTACGTGTCTAACCCGAAATATTTCTGTTTTTAATTATATTTATATACTATTTAACTTAATCCGGAAATCATTTATTTTTAAAAAGGATTTTAATTGCATTGAACCGGTGCCGTTAACCAGTCTCGAACCCGGGACGTGCGAGTTAGTGTTGCACACAGTCCACCGCTGGACTGTGTGTCTAACCTGGTTAATATTCCGGTTTTTATTATACTTAACATGATTCTGTGAGTTATCCCGGTTCGGTTAAAAAGAGCATTTTTGTTTAAAGGAGTGAGATTGGGGCAGGGATCGAACTCGAGACGTGTTCTTATTATTTGCACACAGTCCATCGCTGGACTGTGTGTCTAACCCGTTTATTAATCTGATTTTAATTAATCTTATAATACACAGTCGACTTCGTCTTCTTCGCTCAAAGACACAGTCGACGATTTTTCAACTGTTCTTGATTGGGTCGTTCATCGAGCATATTACTGGTTGAAATGTGATGAATAAAATGAACTCAGGAAACGAATGTACCGATCAATTGTATTTCTTCAGAATTCCGGCAATGAACGTCGGCTCTGATTTGTGTATTCTTTCTGCTTGAATCAATTATCAGTTTTATTTGATTAGTTATGAAAGTGGGGTACTAAACAAGGATTAACAGAAGTTCGAATGATTATACCGATTCACAGCGTGAGAATAGAAATTCCAGAGGTTTTCCGGCGAGAGCTGAATATTCCGGCTACGTCGTCCGGGATTGATTCTGATTGTTGGATTGAAGTTAGTAACAGTCTAACAACGGATTGAAACAGAAAGAGTCGAGGTATTTACCGTGTTGAGGTGAGTCTCGGTTTTCCGGCGAAAGTCCGGTGATGGCAGGATATTTCCGGCGAGTGAAATTGCTTCGAGAAAAGGTGCGATTTTGAGCGAAAAGGCTACCAGAGACTTGTGGGTGTATTTATAGGGAAGAATCGAGACGCATTGGGTCTGATTTCAGCCTCGATTCATGGTCAGCTGTTCTCCGGCGGTTACGACTGATGTCGCGGGTTCAGACATCGGTTATAACCGATGTTAGGATTAATTCTTCCATTAAATCGATAGAAACCGTCAATTATTGGCGAAGTCGTCTGGATCTCCGGCGACTGCGATATGGGCGCGTCAATGACTGAATTTGATTTCTGTGTTTTGTTATTTGAATTAATTGTTTCGATATGTTATCAAATAACACAAGTGGCGGAGTGGTTGGATGAGTGGAAGTTAAGTCATTGGCTGACCCGGCTGACCCGGGTTCGAATCCCGGCAGCCTTGTTTTATTTTTAATTCTCTTATTTTCACTTTTTAACAATTTTTGCTTTTAAATCCTAATTTGTTTATTAATTATGTATTGTTTAAAATTAAAATTAATCATAAATAAACAACAAAAATTTAAAACTGATTGTTCGATTAATAAACGAAGCGGGTTGTGAAAACCCGTTTTTCGACGGATGTTACATTTGTGAGCCCAAAAGGCATCACCAAAAATTCAAAATGACCATAGCGGGTCCTGAAGGCTGTTTTAGGAACATATTCACTTCTAACCTTCAGTTGATGATATCCTGATCTTAAATCTATCTTAGAAAAATAACTAGCCCCTTGAAGTTGGTCGAATAAATCATCGATCCTGGGCAGAGGATATCTATTCTTAATGGTTAGCTTGTTCAGCTCCCGATAGTCGATGCACATTCGCATCGAATCGTCTTTCTTCTTCACAAAAAGGATAGGAGCTCCCCATGGGGAGGAACTAGGCTGAATAAAGCCTTTCTCTAAGAGTTCGTCTAGTTGAACTCTTAGCTCATTCATTTCGGTTGGAGCTAGCCTATATGGGGCTCTTGCTATGGGTGTTGCTCCTGGTATGATATCTATTCTGAACTCCACTTGCCTATCTGGGGGTAGGCCTGGTATTCTTTAGGGAAAACATCGGGATACTCCGAGATAACTGGTAAGTCTTCAATGCTTGGTTTAGGCTCATTGATGGTTACTTGTGCCATGTAGATGACGCAGCCTCTTCTCAAACACTTGGATGCCTTAAATAACGACACTTTTTCTGGCAGTCCATAGTGTGAGTCGCCATAGATGGTGATCATTTCACCCAATGGGGTCTTAATCTCGATGAGCTTTTTATCGCAGGCAATACGGGCTTGGTTATGAGATAACCAATCCATGTCTAAGACAACATCAAACCCCGCCAATTTCATTGGCAAAAGAGAGATAGGGATGTAATGATTCTTAATGGATATGGAACATCCATCAAGAATAGAAGAAGCAGTTTCTAAGGTTCCATCAGCAAGTTCTATCTCATAAGTCTTATCTAGAGTTCTTACGGGCAGATTTAATAGTTTACTAAACTTATGATCAACAAATGATTTATCTGCACCCGAATCAAATAACACTCTAGCAAAAATATCATTAATGGGGAAAATACCTGTTATGACGTTATTGTCATTAACAGCTTCCTTAGCAGTTAGCCGAAAGGCGCGTGCATTCCCCTTCTTGGCCTCTCCAGGCTTCGGATTATTATTCCTCGAATTCTTAGGGCAGCTACTTGCAATGTGCCCTTTTTTATGGCAGATATAGCATATAGCATCTTTAAGGTCTCTACAATCTTGGGTCTTATGCCCCCTTCTTTTACATATACCACAAGGTCTAGCTTGTGGGTCATGGTTACACTGTCCCCAGTGTCTTCGGTTGCAAGTCTTACAGAATGGCATCACAGCCGACTTGCTTTGGTTCCCTTTGAACCTGAACCTCCCTTTATTTTTCTTATTAAATCTATGGGAGTTGTCTTCCTCTCTCTTCCTTTTCCAGTCAGTTTCAGGCTTGACTGACTTCTGCCTCACTATATCAAGGGTGAGGGAGAGAAATAAGTCAACAGCAGACCTATAGGTACTAGGCTGAGCAACCTTTACCATGCCCTTAATCTCGAGTGCTAATCCATTTATAAAACACGCAATACGTTTGGATTCAGGGGTGATAAGATAGGAAACTAACCTAGATAAGGAATTAAAATCGGAAACGTACTTTCGACAGTCTAGGTTTTTCATGGAAAGAGACAAGAAGTCTGTCTCTATTTTCTCCACCTCATGGTTTGGACAATAAGTTTCCTTTATTAATTCAACAAACTTGGACCATCCCAAGTTGTACAGGTGTACCTTACCTGTTGATTGAATAATGGCCTTCCACCATGTTAGGGCATCGCCCTTAAAAGATTGTGACACATACTTGACCACATCTTTTTCAGCACAATTGCTGATGTCAACTATAGTCTCCATCTCATCCAGCCACTTTAAGGCTTCTACGGCTCCATTTTCCCCATTAAAGTCTCGGGGGTTACAGGAGACAAAATATTTGTAGGTACATTCGTTCTTGGAAAAACGGGACCTATAAGCATAGTCTATCCTCTTATGTTCACTTCTTGCATTAGACGAGTGAACCGAGCTCCCTTTATGAACTGAGGATGGTGATAGAGGTTTAGAGCGAGTGGCACCGGCTCTCTTAGCCTTTCTATGGCCTTACTCATGGCCCTTTCCACAGTCGCATCAATGCGAGCTTGGAAATTATTATCATTATTTATGGCTTTATTTTCGGCGTCTTTGACGTTCCGATGGCTACTTTGTGCCTCATTAGAATTAGCAATTCTTCAAAGCTTTGGTTCTATATACCAAATAAAATTTTGTCTTAGCCATGGTATACAAACCAGTCGGTGGATAAGTAGGTGAGAAAGGAGACGGGTAAAGTGCGTTGCGCATAACTGCCTGCATATATGGGTCTTGCGACCATGCGTGACAGTCTACCGGTGTAGGCGGGTTAAAAGGATCATATCCAGACGTGTCTGGATACGTGGGAATTGGGTTAGTATAACCCGATGGTGGTGGTTGAGCAGCAGGTGTTGGTATTGGTGTTGGTTCCACTATAGGTGGAATATTAGAGGGTCCACCCATTTGTGGGTCCTCTTGAATGGTGGGGTAAGAACTGGGCAAAGGTGGCAGCGATCCCGACCTTTGTCCGGCATGCACCGACATACGTGCTCCACGCTTCCTCCTTGGTGGTTCAGGTGGTGGTTGAGGTTGGTCCACTGGTTTCATGTGGACATCTTCTTGAACCGGAGGTGGTTGAGAATGGTGAGAAGGAGTGTGGGCAAAAGTAAATTGATTCCAATATTGGTCCCACTCATTAGGACCTTGGTAGGGCGATCCAGCGTACGAGTTTGAATCGCTCGAAATTTCGATGGGATGCACATTTGATCCCGACGGTGGCATCTCCGGGTCGGAGTCCTCGTCCATTGGATGTGGTTCGTCCAACTGATTTTGATCGGCTGGAGGCGTGTTTAAGTAATGGTTGGGGTTAAACTCTTCATGGTAGGAGTGATGAGAATGAGAATGGTGAGAATGATAAGAATGGTGTGAGTGGTAAGAATTTTGGGAATGTGAGGGCGAGTGATTTTTAGAGACGGAACATCTCGCTGGTTGCCATGGAGACGAATCTCCTGATTCTTGATAATTATCTGAATTATGAGGTTGAGGGAGAATACGCCCTGATGGTCCTCCTCTCATTGGACCTTTTCCTCGTCCATTTTGTCCTCTCACACGTGGCGGCATTTTCCTGTTGAAAATCGATTCAAAAACATACCATAACTTAATAATGAAATGAGTAATCCTAGGTCAAATGCCTAGACTCGAGAGTCTAAGGAATGTGCTCATGTAAGTTTGAGACTACATAAAAGGCTAGTGTTTAATTCTCTCAAACGTTGGCTCTGATACCAACCATGTCACACCCCGGATTTCTGACCCTGAAATCCATACACCGGTGGGCCCGGGTGGGGAGTATCGTGACAACAGTTGATAACGTCATAGTCAATTAAACGTGGCACAGCGGAAGTCTTGGAGTAAAATTACAATTACAAACCGAATGTTCGAAAATATAAAATAATATACAAGCTTGTAATAGAAGATCCACAGGCGGATCATAGAATGTACAAGAAAGAATACAAAACAGACTTTAGGCAGATCTAAGGATTTACAAGAATCCTCATATTCTCTACCGAGCAGCTTCCGGCTTAATTTCGTGTTGTACCTGCAGATAAGTCTTTGAAGGATACGTCATCTTACGCTGTTAAATACACCCAACTGACTCATTTTGAAAATATTAAAAATGATTTCAAGTGCAAACAGCACAAAATCTTTTATTATCTTAGGAAGGTTAACCATGCAATGGACCATGCAATAATAATTTACCATATCTCAAGCCCTTATAGGGGAAATAAGTTGAGAGTATTTACCTGAGATTGCTTTCTTCTTTTATTTTTGAATAACTCAGCTGTATACAAAAGTACCGAGTGCACATAGCTTTTACCGAGAAGGCTCTAGTCTGGATTATGGCATAAACTAGCCAATTAAATACTAACGGCTGTATAAACCGAATAGTGTACATGATCATTACGTATAACGGCTGTATAAACCGAATAATTTATTTTATCAAATATAGGTGTATTTTACCTTTTATGACCCAACTATGCACCGAATGGGCATTTTGGTCATTTTACACATAGTTTATAAATTATTTGGGATTCTGAGTTTATAATAAGTGCCTACTGTAAATATGTTTAAAATAAGTTTTAAAATCAGTAGGTAACAAGTCTTATTCCATTAATATGGTTTAAAACCATACTATGCGCCGAAACGACGCTTATGTCGTAATATGACGTCTTTAAGCGATGTTTATGAAAACTGACATTTGGATCAGATTAAAATGTTTAAAATATGTTATTTAATATAACATATCAGTAGGTAAGTGATTTACCTTGAAAAGATTTGATTAAAACTATTTTATAAGCCACATGAGCTAAAACCATCATTTATCGACATAGTTTAAGGACTTGTTTAAAAACTCAGTTTATAACTTGGTTTAACATCCCAAATAATCCTACTTATAATATTATATCAGTAGAAATTCATTTTCAAGTTCATTACCATTTAAAACCTTGTTTTATGCAAAAAGGGCATTTTGGTCAAAGATGGCATAATTATGGAACTTGCGCATAAACTTGGATTCTGATATGATCATGTAATATAACCTCAGAGGGTTATGCTATATTATATTATGATCATAATGCAACTTTAGATCAGTGGATAACTAATCTTAATCGGGCCAGAATCGAAAGTCAAAGCAGAAGTCAAACCTTACGACTTTTGGTTGCGAACCGACCCTAGAACTGAAATTGACGAGCCGAACATGTTCATACATGTTCTAATAATTATTACCAACTTGTTTAAGTGTCAAAACAGGTTTCATCACATATATAATATCAATTTATGATTTTTCCGAAAAAAGGCCTGTTTGACTTTTTAATATCATTACTTTGACCCGTCAATTGGTCTAGCAAACGTGATTTTTCAGGAGTTTCCATTTTTTAGGGACTAACACCTACCTTACTATGATCACTTAGCCATGGTCATTTTGAACAATGGCTGGACCATAATGGTCTTAACCGAAAGTCGAAGCGTTTTACGTAAAACGCTTGAACTTAGGCTATAGAAGTCTATAAATAAAAATGCACAAGGAAGGAACACTTACCAGTGATTCCTAGATGCAAAAGAACTATGTTGGACTGCTCGTTTTAGTTAGGAACTTCCAAAGGAGGGAGAAGAATGAATAAGAAAGGTGCAAGTTGAAATGGTGAACTTAGCACCTATTTATAGTTGTAGAGCTCAAAGGAGGTGAAGCCAGGTGTCTAGGGGTGTAAGAAGAAGCTTACAAGTGTCCCAAAACGTGGTATAGCTGATTAGGAAGGCCATGGTTTCGATTTAATGATTTTGGAGCTTTGCTTGGGCTCCAAAACAAACTTTCTGCTGCAGGTCTGTTCTCGCGGGGCACGAGAGACACAGGCCGGGTCTCTCGCGGCCCGCGACCGCCCCTATTTCAGTTTTAAAATTTGACACTTTGGCCCCTAAACTATATAAAGCTTATAAAAATGATTTTAAATACTATTTTGGCACTTTTATCCCTCCGTAGCCGATACTTGGCATACCCGGGATTATGCCCGGACATTGTCGAGCTCTCGGTTCGTTAAAAGGTCACTCAGAGGTATAAATTAACATGTTGACACTTTTAATCCCTCCATTATCCAACTTTCACATATTTACAAAATTGAACTCTCTCGTCCAACAAACGGTACGTATGAGAGTTAGGACTTCACAAAGGATCACTCAAAGGCTTATCACAAGCATGTTGATTCCAAAGTCACTCAGAGGCTAGGCATGTTGACGTATTAGTCACTCAGAGGCCAAGTTTTAAGCATGTTGACATATCAGTCACTCAGAGGCTAATGATTTAAGCATGTTGATGTATTAGTCACTCAGAGGCTATTATTTATGCATGTTGACATCGGTTCGTCACTCAGAGGCTCAATCTTGAGCATGTTGACGCCTTTAGTCCTTATTGGTCTTTAACAGACAATTATATAAAATACAACACGTGTCACTATATTATTGGACACGATTTTACAGGGTGTTACATCCCCACCCCCTTAAAAGAAATCTCGACCTCGAGATTTTATTCAAAAAGATGGGGGTACTTTTGTCGCATAGTGGACTCAACCTCCCATGTATATTCAGGACCTCTAAAAGCATCCCACTTAACCTTTACTATAGGTATCATCTTTCTTTGGAGCTTCTGAACGTCGATACTCGATCGAAATTGGTTTCTCAATGAACCTCAGGTTTTCAGCAATATGCACCTCATTGTGCGACATTGCTAACGACTCATCGGCTAGACATTTCTTAAGATTAGATATGTGGAATACATCATGGATTCCATTAAGCTCCTCTGGCAACCTGAGCTTATAAGCTACAGTGCGGACACATTCGATTATCTCGAAGGGTCCTATATATCTAGGGCTTAACTTGCCCTTCTTTCAAAACGCATCACACCTTTCCAGGATGATACTTTTAGCATGACCTTGTCCCCTACTTGGAACTTAAGAGGTTTACGCCTCTTGTCAGCATAGCTCTTCTGCCTATCCCTGGCAGCTTTGAGACGATCACGGATTTGTATAATCTTTTTCATGGTCTCTAGGACAATCTCAGGTCCTGACAGTTGGGCCTCCCCAACTTCTGCCTAACATACGGGCGTTCTACATCTTCTCCCATACAAGACCTCAAAAGGAGCAGCCTTGATGCTTGTATGAATGATCAACAATGATCCTTTTACTGTTTCCTTCAACTTGAAACATGAATCCGATTTCTCTCTTTCTCGCTAGCTTTATCTCTCTAAGTTTGTAAGGTATGGGGATGATTATTGAGGATTAGGTTTTTCTCAACCTTTTATACCCCATGCAAGTTACCTTTGTTGCTCATATTTCCTTATGGGTTTTCCATTCTTAATTCCTTTGTTAGGCATTAATTTTTCTAAAATTTAATATTTTCATCACTTTATAAAAGACCCATACTCTATTAAATGTTTGGGTGTTACATACAGTGTGTTGTTTATATATATGATGTGAGGTTCATTAGGGAATTGGAGAAGAGTGTATTTAACATGTGTAACATATCTTAAAAATTCAACTTAACATTATTATTTGAATACAATGTTAGAAATTTAATTTACACATTGAAATTTACGTGAATTAGTAAATAAAGAAATTTATACATGTGTAAGTTTTGTCATTTACATATGTGTAAATTTGTTATATTTACACATGTGTAATAAATCTAATAAGAATAATTTTGAGAGGAGAAATAAATTATTTTATGTTGTAATTTTTTTTTTTGATGTTGTATCTTAATTACAATGAGGTTTGTCTTAAAAAATTGGTTTTGATTGATTTTCCCATTCATTCTCACGGTTCTCGCAATATTTAGCGTCCTCAAAATAACCCTCCCATATATATATATATATATAAAATTGGCATGACGGCAACACACATGATTTATTATTGAGTCAATTACTTATTGTTTATTTTTAATGAATTTTGTTTTGTTTCGTATCTTTCATATTACTACAATTTTTTTTATTTCTTTTATATTAACTTGTTTGTTTTTATCCTATGTATATACATCAATAAACCACATCAACTGTTGTATGTAATCTGCTAAGAACAATGTTTTTGTTAGGGTCGGTTTCGTACTTTCATTTACTTTTTAATATTGCGTGTGAATTAATTGAGCTTAGAAATTTAGAGTGGTTGTCACATCCTTGTTTCTTTTGATAAGTTTACAAGTAATTTTGTTAATCCTATGCCCTATAAAAGTTGTTATAAAAAAAGTTTATTAGTGTTTGATTGAACAAATTTCTTATTTGTTTGACATATCGTCATGTCTTACACCTTTGGTTATTCCTTATAAATAATTCCTATTTATTTATTGTAATAATGATTCTCCAATAGAATAGAAATTCCCATTAAAGTTTCCTTATATGCAACTAATTTAAAAAAAAAGTTAAATGTAAGAACGATAAGTGTATATATATGTTTTAATTGTGATACATAACATGGTTGTATGATGTAATCGCATAACTAGCATCACGTACAAATACTTTTAGTGTTCTCATAGTTAACTATTTGAACTTGTTTTTGTAGTTAATGTAATCAAATTGATTTTGTATTAAACACATTAAATATTGTAGGCAAGCGTATTTTCTTTCTTATTTACTAGAAATGCATTATCTTAAGCTTTAGGATTACTTGTTAATACGATGCTATCAAACACTTAGATGGTAATAAAACCATAGAGCGGTTACCAGAGTGCGAAGATCAAATCCTAGTTTGAAGACAAGTTCAAAGACTACAAGTTTGTATCAGCAAAAACAAGAGATGAAGTATGAAAACTAAGAGACAAGATGGTGATCGTTATTAGGGTATAATCGACCGATTAAGACATAATGGTTTGTGTCTAAAAGTTCAAAAATGTTGGTTTTCTCATTAAAAACTTTACACCTATTAGTGACATCGGTTGTGGGTACAAAATTATTGCCAAGATCTTGACTAATTGGCTCTTTGAAGTGTCTTGTCAATGGTTAGTGAGGTTCAATCCACATATATAAAAGGAAGGCGTATGCACTTGAAAACACATTAAATCACATGTCATTTATAAGAAGTATCTCAATGATTGAGAAAATATGTGTGCTAGAAATGTTTACACATCTCACAATTTAATTGGTCGAGAGTTAGAGTAACTCCCGTGATAAGCATAGGAGACGAGTGGAACAAAATGGCCGATCATTAAGGTAAGGGTTGTTTATTTGGCTCTTAATAGTCTAAACCTCTTACTGGTTTAACATTAATTAATGGTTCAAATTATTTGTTTTGCAAGCAGATGTCTGAATGATTTAGACATTTGCCTTGAATGGTTAATCATTATACTGAGTCTGAATGGTTAAGAACTCTAATCTGAATTGTTCAGACAATGAACGCTTAGGCATTATACTGACTCTTAATGGTTTAGAGCTCTTAATAGTTCAGACCTCTTACTGGTTCAACACGTACTGGTTCAGATCTCTTACTAGTTCAACACTTAACCAATCAGAAGTTGCCAAACAACCCCGAACTGATGATGCCTCGTAGACATGGGCGGACCTACTTTAGGGGAAGGGGTAGCCTCCGCTACCCCTTGGCGCTCCGGCGGTAGTGTGAATTTTGTAAACATTTGACGTTTTTTCGATTTCGTTACCCCTTTGTTATAAAACGTTACCCCTTCGAAGATTTTCAAGATCCGCCACTGCTCGTAGAACAACATTTAGCCTTAAAATCATTACTATATTTGTAATTCGTGATTTTAAACTATTAATCCTAACAATGTCATGGGCAACAAACATCACTTGTCACTATTCTATTTGCTTAATTAATCCAATGCATGGTGATTAAAAGGATCTAGTAAAAGTAACATTATAAATATTCAAATCAATAAATAGCTATCACGCCTAACTCGTGTCTTACTAATATATTAAATAAATGGGGAAAAAAATAATGTCATGTTATTCAAGCATAATATATTTTTAGTGATCTCGTAAACCCAACGCCTGTTATATTCCCCCAAACTTATATTTTATTTTTTCCCTGAATTCTTTATTTAAAAGTTAGTGTCTTTTCAACAGCATAAAATATTATTAATAAAATCTTGTATGATAATTCTTAATTGGGTCATTGCGTGGATATGAATCAGGTGCAACTAAATCTAAAAGTAAATTATATGTTATATTACACCCCTAAATTTGTACACATAAATAAAACATCTTCTTGGTTTACTATTTATAATATGACAACATATAATATAGTACTAATATCATAGGATTTTCGTTATTAGTAAATTATAAAACAATGTTTAATCGACGGCTCACCTTGTGGTGAAATAATGATTTTATAAGTCAATTTCATACATACATTGTGAGAGAGCTTGATCAAAAGTGTCGACGGCCCTTCGGTTCCCACTAAGTTGCGTCACTGTATATACATACATGCATAGTAGTTACATACGTACACAGTTATAAACTTATATAATTTAATATTTATTCAATTAAAATGCCTGCTCTGATTTATTTTTCATATTCATTCGTTTAAATAATAACCATTATACAGATATTTATTTTTCTCCTTGCTCTGAACTCTTATACTCTAATGTAACGTTTTAGAGAAAGATATACATGTCATAAATTTTAAAATGGTTATATTTAATAATATAACCTTTTTCCCGATAAATATTGTATTATATCAATTTATAAAAATATCCAAATTATCAATTATTTTTACCATTGTAATGTAAAATATCCAAATTATCAATTATTTTTACCATTGCAATGTAAAATATATTTGTAGTGTAGATAAAGGTGAATGAATACTAAAACCAGAAGACAAAACTGAGAAGTATATAGAGATGAAAATCATGAAGTAGGGTACCACAGGTAGGGGTCTCTCAAGAGTACAAAGTTTAAGATGGATAATCATGTAAATTACAAATTTTCAAGTCTTATCATGGATAAACGGTTTTATTTAGGATTAGTTGTACGAGTGTGTGAGTTTGCTGTTAAAATATACTTACGTATACATAAACTACAACTTTTATTTAGTCGCACAAGTAAACGTTTTATGCCTCGCTTTGCTTTTGTGCAGTGGCGGATCTAGAAAATATTCGTAGGGGTAACGTTTTATAAAAAAAGGGTAACGAAATCGAAAAACGTCTCAAAATTTTCCATAATTTACACTACCGTCGGAGCGCAAAAGGGTAGCAGAAGCTACCCCGTGCCTACGGTATGTCCGCCCCTGCTCTTGTGTTGTTAGGTGTCTCATTTTCTACAAGCAAATAATTTTTTTTCAATGCACTTGTGATTTTAATTTTTGTTTGAGATGTGTTGCATGTGAAGAACTTATAAACTTGATCAAGACGTTTTGGCATCAACAGATTCTCATCACTGTGACTACAATCAAATTCACCAAACTTCAAATAAGTCTCCAAAAGTTTTATAATGAAATGTTTGTTGATACATACAATTTTTTATTTATGAAAAAGGTGACCACTCTAGATGGTATCTTGATTATACATAAATCAAATAATTTTATTTGCATGTTATTACCTACACTTAAGAAAGTAAAACCAATAACATTTAAAGTTAAAACATATCCATAACATCTTGAAACGTTTTATCTAAATCTTCACGATTGTTAATATGAAAAGAACTTAAAGATAAAAAAACAACAAAAGCTCTGAATAAATGTAAAATTACCATAATAGTAAACAAGAGGTATTAATTAAGTTACATTCATGTTTAAATAAAATCACTTATATTATATTATATTATATTATATTATATTTATATTATAATTATTCATTAAGTTACATTGTAGTTGAGAGCATGATAAGTAAAGTCATAAATATAAAAATAAAAAATGTCCATTGGCGCACGTCGATGTGGAGAGACTTTAGAAGAACATAAAAAAAAATTAAAAACACCAAATTATTCGTTAGAATTTTTTATTTATAGGAGAAAACATATTTATATACTCTAATTTGTCTTTGAGTACGTATAAATATTTATATTTGTTCTCAAATAATTGTTAAGGTGTTACCTTTATTGATAAGTTTCTCTTTTCATAATATATTAAGTTTTTCGCATTCAATTAATGAAATTCTCTCATGTTCATATGTCAACTAAGACTCTCATTTTATGTTTATTTTTCTAGTGACTAGGTTAATCAATTTATAAGTAAACGTGCAACTTTTGTGTATATGGTTTTGTATTTTTAACACTTTAAAAAGATTTTTCCCCATTGGCTATCATTAGAGTTTTAATATTTTATCGTTTCAGTCCTACTCAGTAACACCAAATACCCTAATTTTATATTAACAAAGTGTTCCACATGTCTCAATGCCACATTAAACCCCAATAGCCCCACTACCTCATCTTGTTCACGAGCCCCACCTCTGCAAATCCGACACCCTCTTTCAAATCCGATGACTTCATGTTTTACGATCCACTTTTCGCTTTTCACAGAGAGATAGAGGTGTGAGGAGGCGAAATTGACGAGGAAATGGTTCAATTTAAAAGTAATTTTGTAGATCATCTTCAGTTTAGTCATAGTGGGGTGATGATGATAAAAATGTAACAAAGTCATTATGCAATAATTTCATGTACCCTATGCATAACTACACTAACTAATATACCTTTCAAGTTAACGAAAAATTTAAATGAAGTTAACATAATGAATGGATATAACAAAATTTAGAAACTCAAACACTAACATGCAAGAAAGGAACTTATAAAATGATGTTGATCAGTTCTGGTCAAAAATTTAGAAACCCAAAACACTAACAAAATTTTCAGACCAAATTCCGACGAAATTCCGGTCAAAAATTGTTTGAACAAGTTTGAAACAATTATAAGAATCCTAACAAGCCTGGAAACAACTTAACTTTGAACAAGTCTGAAACAATTATACAAACCTAAACAAGACTAAAACAACTTAAATTAGCCTTAAAGAAGCCCAATACATGTCTAAAAAATAATAAAAACTGTATTTTGTTACTAAATGACCTTGCTTTTTAAGCGTCTTTGAGGCTCAAGGCTCACCTTTTGCGCCTTTAATGTCACACCCTCAAATTCCACATGCGGGGTTTTACTGCGAGGTGCGTGACTGACTAGAATCTAGCCACTAATCATGTTGACCAACCCCATTTAAAATAATAAAAGCATCACTATCAACATGATTAGCGATAAGGTTTTAATTTGTTCAAAAGACAGTTTGTGTTGTAGCGGAAAATAAAGTTAAAAACTAACAGGAACTTAAAACTACAAGTTAGATAAATGTTCAAAACAATACATTTAAATGAACCACCCACTCCAACCGATTGCAATGTCCGTCCCAAGCTGTACCTACTGACCTGCAAAGCATGCAACTACGTGGCGAGTTCACAAAATTTGAGTTTAGTAAAAGTAAAGTTCACAACGTTTTAATTTAAGTATGACTCGGGTAGCTAATCCTCTGACTAAATTGTGTACCGAATGCTGACGTTTCGTTTGTGCCCTCAATAATGGCTATCAACATTAAAGCAAGAGTGAAGGTTAGAAGTTCACGCTCGGCCTCCAGCACGGTATGAGGTTTGTCAACCCTAATAGCGCTATCAACTAATACCCCGTGTATGCCCACCCGGCAATCTAATCGGTAAAATGTAGGGACTTTCATGATAGACTTTTTCGTTTAGTCTAAGTGCACTATCCACCTCCAGTGGATAGCATGTTTCAGTGGTCCACACAAGGGACGCGCGTGTAGCCCAAACCAGGGCTACCGTAAAAAATGTTGTCCCAAAACAGGGACGCATGCTTTTAGAAAAGAGTTGTGAACTTCTCTTAGATTGCTCGGTATTAAACTTGAAAGGTAATTAGGAATGTCAACTTTGTCCTGATATGTTACCGTTTCAATTAGTTCAGTTTATGAATTCCTACACGTATCTAGCAATTAGCATGTGTACACTTATCACAAATATTTCACCGCACAGTTTTCAAGCTCATGTTCACAATATAACCTATGACATGCTATACACTACTTATGCAATCATCAAGCATGTTCGGACACTAAAAGTAGCAAGTTTGACACTTTATAAACTTACAATCATGCATAACGAAATCCACTGAAAATAGGCTGTTTTAGGAGGCTCGTTTAACATACTTACGAAACTGCAAAAATTATGATATTTTTATGTGACGTGCCCCTCGGAAGGTTTAGACTTGTGTTAAAATTTTAGACTCTAACTCTTAACAAAAAAATTATTAAAATTCATTTACTAAGCAGCAATCAGATTCGTCACTTTCTGACTCTAGCTAACAGAAAAGTTTATTTAAAAATCATCGGTTATCCGTTTGACGTAATTCCAGTTAGAGATTTTCATGACCTCCTGGGAATACCTGACCTTTTGGGAGTACCTACATTGAGTTAGACACTCGTAATGGGCTGCAAACTCTGACAAAAAACGCAGCATGAACCTTTGATACGAAATAAATAATTTAAAATACCAAACGACATCGAAAAATGCGATTCCAATTGGGTTTGAAAGGTATTTCCTGGAAGTTGATCATGGACTCAAGAAACATCAGTTTTTAATAAGATTTGACCCGGTTACAGCCGATTAAAATCGGCTGTAACGTTCTAGACAGAATCTGTTCATTCACCCGAACCCCACAACAATTTAATTTACGAACCCAACAACTTAAGACCCTTAACCACAGCAGGTTTTTATCACATATGAGATCATGTAGTAACAAATTTATCACTAACCATCGGTTTAAAACCCATAACCAACACCCGAGAGATATACCCGAACCCGTGATTCAACCCAACATCAACTATTTTAATTCTAACCATAAAAACGCAGCCACAACAACTCAGCATTTAATCATAACACAGCCGATAACACCCTATATAATCATGCTAGAACATATATATTTATCGCAACATACGAGATTCACCCCTTTAACTAAAACCCTAGTGATTCACCCCAACTCATAATCAAACATAACACTATCAAAACAGTTTCTATCATTCCCCTATCATACAAGCATCATCATGGTTTCGTCAAGATTATAATAATCAAGAAAAAAAACACAACCAATTAATCAAGAACTAGTGCACAACTCTTGCAACAATTCATAAACTAAAAGTAATTAACAAGTATAGTACCTAGCGATCGAAGAGGGATAAGATAGGGCCTTGAAACCGAAATATGGAGGACTTTTGAGTCTTGTATGCGTACACAGAAGAGAGGCGGAGGGAGAGTAGGAATGTCGCAGGTTAGGATTTTTTTTTCTTTGTAGGGAATAATTGGTGTCATGCAAGTTACGTAATGCATTAAAAAGGAATAGTCTTTGAGACGGTTTAGAATTTCCTATGGGCTGTAAACACAAACACACATGGACCGTTTAAAACAAACGGGGGTGTAGAGTTATTTGAGCCAAGAATAAATGGTGAGATTGGGCTACATCTATCAAAATGCAAGAAAGGTGGGGATTATGGAGTGGCAACAATTGTTGTCTAAATTAATATCATGTATTTTATTTTTTTACACATCAACAACTAATAAAATGTATAATCAATTAACTATTAAAATATATAAATGTATAATCAATTAACTAAATAAATATATAAATGTATAATATTCATACTATGTTTCGGGCCTCATCAGTTTCGAGTTACACGAGTGGGTTGGATCGACAAACGAGACATGTGCTACGGTTCAAACGGTCCGGGTTGGTACAACACGATATGGAATTGGTTTCGACTGCACGTTTGCACACTATAAAGTTAATAATATAAATTTAATTCGTCGAATAAGATAATATATAATTAATTTGTCGAAACAAAACAAACGGTTTTACCTCGAAGTTACGGGTTCACATTTAATAACTATGATTTAAAGTAACTTTAATCAACAAGGCATTAATACCTAGTGGAGATAGACATGACTGAATGATTTCACTCATAACATAATGATTCTCCAGTTTAACCGTCCAAATAAAATTACCATATTTCCACAATACGATATAGTGTGGGGTTAAAGTCGTAAAAAAGTGTGGATAAATGACGAGACACACTTCTTCTAGCCTTCTTAGAAACCACATGATCCCTTTCCACCCCCCCCCCCCCCCCACAGTCATTTACATATATAGGCATGGTTCTAGTAACTCAATATCCAATGCTACTTGGGTGAGAACCATATATATATATATATAAATTATATATATATATATACTAAACATTTAAATTCAGAAAGACTTGAAGTAAGATTACAAATTGATGATGCTAACTTTAAATGCATCTAAATTCCATACAAGAACTTCAACCTTTTCATGTCTTAGTTACAAACTTATTTATCATTATGTCATTATCCTTCCTCCAATTTGAAGACACGCTTTCAAGGCATATAGCCACCATGGCCACCACCTTCTCCGCCACCACTCCCACCTCCATATCCACCCGCACCACCACCGCCTCCGCCTCCTGAACCACCACCTGCTCCTCCACCACCAGCGTATCCACCATGCGCTCCTCCGGCACCCCCACCAGCACCAGCACCACCTCCACTACCATATCCACTTCCTCCAGCACCCGCTCCACCACCGCCGCCACCACCCATGTCCACCTCCTCCACCACCACCACCACCTGATCCTCCAGCACCACCATATCCACCACCGCTTCCACTTCCAGCTCCTTCACCACCACCATAACCACCACCATGCGCTCCTCCTCCACCACCTCCTCCACTACCACCACCACCTCCTCCACCACCAGCAGCCCCACCACCATACCCTGCACCTCCTCCTTCACCAGCTCCACCTCCATATCCAGAACCATGCTCTCCTCCAGCCCCATAACCACCTCCCCCTCCACCACCACTACCACCACCACCACCACCTCCTCCTGCTACACCACCATGAATATAAGCCCCCTCTTCATAACTCAAGAGCGCCCTAGTGGCAGCACTGAGGCCCAAACCTACTAAAACCAAGAAAACTACACTTGAAAGTTTGTGAAGAGCCATGGTGAAAGAAATAGTTGTTTGTAGTTTGCATGAAAATGTTGCATATATATATATATATATATAGGCATTGGGTAGGGTGGAGCACAGCACTACTTCAACTTCTGAGCTTCTGTAAACAGAAAAGCTTCATAGTGCTCCACCTCACATATAACCAGCTACAGAAAACGATATCTTATAATGTGTCATTTGCTGTTTCGCACCATTTGATCATTCATTCTCTAAACTAAGTATTTATTAATTCTAGTTGTCATCAATGGCGGATCTAGAAAATATTCGTAGGGTTAACGTTTTATAAAAAAGGGTAACGAAATAAAAAAAACGTCAGAAAAAGTTCAAATTTTACCAAAATTTACACTACCGCCGGAGCACCAAGGGGTACCCTGCGCCTCCTGGTTGTTATTTGTTAAATAATTAATTAATTAACAAATCTATCTGGTATAGTGGTATGATAATCTTACATTAGTTTCAACCATGCATTTACTGTTTTACAATCTGATCCTAATAAATATATATAAACTACATACATAACTTTCATAATGTGTATGAGCTAAATAGATGTTTCTTACCACTTCAAATTTGATTTACCTCCAAGATGGAAGAAACTGTTGTTGTTTTGATCAACTCATCATTGTCTTCATTTTCATGCTCATTAGTCATTCCTCCCGGTCTCACTCAACTCCATAATTATTTATGTCACCTTTTTAATCCACCTTGAACCCCTATAGATTACCTATCTTCTCCCTAAGAGGCCTTTTGTAATCAAGTTGTGAGAGTTCAAACCCCATTGTAGGTATATATGTGGATTTGAAGTGGTTCAGATTTGGGAAGTGGGTGTTACGATTCTATAAAAAAATTATCAATTTTCTAAGTTTATATGTTTTATTTATTTTAATAACATATAATGAAAATCGATCAAACACAAATAACTTTAACGTACAAAACGAATGAACCGGAGGTTTTACTGAAAAAACACGATCGCATTTTCGAAATTATTTGCTCGTAGGGTAGAGTAATTTTGATCTTATAGAGTAATTTTGTAAAATGTTCTTGTAGAGTATCATAATTTTTCTACAAATGATTCTGTATGGTAATTTTTAACTTGTAAGGTAATTTTGTAAAGTATCATAATTACTCTACAAATGATTTAATAATTTTGTAAAGTAATTTTGATAATTACTCAACAAGATCAAAATTATTTATAAGTTCACTTGTAAAGTAATTTTGATAATTACTCTACGAGTAAATAATTACGAAAATGTCACCGCATTTTTTTTACTTTTTCATGTTTTTCATACGTTTAGTACGTTAAAGTTATTTGTACGAGAACTTTACTCCACATATAATACATATGTAGATTAGTTTTAGTTATTTATATATTACTCGATGTTTATAATAGAACAAGTATATATACATTATACATTTGTTAAGTGGTTGTTAATGTGAAAAGGATACGAAGTATTGCACACTAGACGCATCAAGGATATTAGATCAAATGATAAAGAAAAACATGATGCATGGTAGTAGCTACTAAATTACGGAAACTTCACGGGCATTCATCAAAAGAAAGAAAACAAGTTTGAGAGGCTTTGAAATCTTTCTACCTAATCTATAATTACTCGATTTTAAACCTGAAGGGATATAGTCCTAGACCTTCTGTGGTCGTGTCCAAACACCTCGGGCGCAGGACCTTACTTATACTCAACCCAACAGCCAACTAGCCATGACAATTTCTCGTAGGCTATTCTCGCGGATGCAATACTATGCTGATACAAATGTGACAAATAGTACAAGGTGAAAGTGACTTGCAGCCAATCACTGATCACCGGGCACTATACAAGAAAATCCCATGATGTGCTATCGTGCTGGGGACAAAAGGTACAACAGACAGCAACGTGTGACCAATCAGGGCTCGCGGACGTACTCCCACCTTTTGCCGGCCTTTCAAACAGCCTCCTCAACATATATACGTCTTCACCACGTCTGGAAAGCTTGGCAACCGCGACAAGGATGGGAAACTCCATGTTGCCATATTTTTCTTGCCTGGCTAGACATTCTTTAGAGATCAACCGTAAGTTGTTGTTTATTAATGAATAATAATTTAGATAAATATTGTATATGAGAGATAAATAGAAAAATAATATTTGTTCTTATCAGTTTTTGTTTAAAATTATTATTTAATATGAGAGAGAAATAAAAATAAGGTGAGAAATCATCAGAAATTGACACGTGTCCAAAAAAGATTTTCATTTATTAGTATAGGAAGATGTTTTTAGACTTTTATCAAGTATATTTTAATGTAATATATAATCATGAGTTAATAAATTTGTGACTTATATAAATTGAATTAAAAGCTTTTACTAATTTCACTGGCTTTACGAAATTTTAAGTTCCTATGTGATAATGATGATACATATAAATACATGTGTGTGGATATCCTACACAACCCATTTATGCACCCTAATTGTTTATTTCAATCTTTATAGACGAATAAATGCTTCCATGAGGTGACTTAACATTGGTTTTACGAATGGTCTAATTAAATTAATGGTGTCAATCTTCCGACATCACTAGAAGATGAAAGGATCGATTTGGTGAAATCTTCCGACATCACTAGAAGATCTCCATCCTGAATGGCAATTTTTAAAAATAAATACAACAAAGAATGTAACACTTTAAATGATCTTACATTCATTATATCTTTATATTTTGTACAAAAGAGATACCAAAGCAAAAGGAATGTTCATCTTTAATATCACCAATGTATTTTATATGTGTTGGTTTGGAAGACATGAGAATTTCACATTTACGTATATGAGTGGGGGCAATCTCAGGATGGGTGATCTTTTGCAGGGTCTCAATTTGGGCAACCAAAAACAAATTGTGGACAAAACGGAAATATTCATGTGTATGAGGAGTCGAGTGTTACAAATAGTACTAGAGTTAATCATGTTTTGTTTAGTTTTGTGGGTTAGACCTCATCGAGGACGATGGTTCCCAAGGGGTATGTTTGTAACACCTCATGTGAAACTCACATAAGAAATGCATATACTAAATGTCTCCAACGCGTTTTGAGCAAATTAGATCTAGGTGAGAGGAGAAAAGTACGGTTAAAGGCGTATGAGTAGCAATGATGATTTAAACACATTTGATGTACGGATTAAGAGGCCATTCAAAAGAACATTTTTCAAAACTTATAACATTTTGTCATAATTTAAAAGTTTGTTTAGTTAACATTATATATATTATAATAGTTTCAACAAAATGTTTTACGAAGGAAAATAATGATTGTCATTGTCTTGTCAATGGGACATATAACCTAGGCGACATATAAGTTAGCAAATTTCAAATTTCTCCACTAATCTAATGATCACTTTAAAACGCGGTTGATCGATTTGACATCAAAGTGTGAAAAGAGAAAAATATTCCATGACATATCAAAGTAGTGACCCATTATATAGCAACTTCACATGCCGACTTGTTTTCCATATGCAAATGCAATGTTTAGTTTGATATAGAACTTTTAATTATTGATTTTCTAGAAAAATGATAAGTAAAAAAAAGTTGGGACTTTACCAATGTTTTGTGTTGATATATGTGGATCTCACAAAATAGTTATCGTATATACTTTTAGAAAAATAAGATATGGATACTTTATAGAGAAAATTATGAAGCTAGTTATTTTTTGTGCAATATATCTTTATAGGCATTTCATAATGAATCACCACTATGGTAAGGTGTTACTTGATAACATGGCCCTACATAACACCTAACTATAGTTGGGATGTCCTTACTAGTTACTAACATTGATAAATAACTAATCTCATTCATGTTTTTATATTTGGATAATCATTGAGTACTTACAATTTAAGGAAAGGATAAAATACCTTCGAATTAATAATGTGATGATCAATAGTTCATTGGAACTTATACTATCTGTAATGATTAATGTCTTGTAAGGGATATTTTCTGTCAAATCAGCATCACAATGCCCATTCTAAAAATGTATAATTGTTAACGCCCCTTAATACCCCTTTCAGTCATTACTTTACATTTTTCTCCTCACCTGACCTTATACTAAACACATCCCTCTCTCTTCATGCCCCAAAAACATCCAAAGGATGATTTGGGGAATTATCAAACCCCTTGACACTCTTATAACACCCATTACGTATAGTCTTATAAGCTTTTCAATTATATACCATAATTTAGTTAGATCTACTCACGTATTTTAGGTTAATGTTTAAATGATGTAAGGTTAGTGGCTGATACCTCATCTCTTCACTCGTAGTGGGCTATATTGGCTATGTTTTGTTTATATTTAACATTTCTTATAACGGCTTTGTTTATATCTCTTTTAATGATCTAAATATTTGATTTATCTTCGTTAATAATCATTACAAGACAAATTATATCGGCTTTGTTTATATATCTTTTTAAGTGCAATATATTTAAAGGGGAGATCAAATGAGAAGAAATTCTTTGAAAGAAGAAAAAGAAGAAAGTACATATTAGTAAAATACTAATTCATTTATAACTCATCTTATTAATTTTTCTTTTTTTAATTAACTAGTCAACTAATCATTAATTATCCTATATATAATCTACAAAACCTACACATATCAAAATTTTCCTACACTTTAATTACTACGTCGAAATTTATCAAGATACGTCGAAATTTATCCTATACACTCGTAATTTATCTTACACACATTGTAATTTATTCTAGACTTTAAATTAAGTTGTTTTTTAATTTGAAACAAATACATATTTTGAAAAGGAGTTACAAATCAGTTTACTTAGTTATTAAATAGGAAAAACACAAATTAATGATCTATGTAAGTTTACTAATATACCCTTAAAATAAAATTAAATACAAGTATTAAATGAAGTAAAATGAAAATTCTTATCAGATAAAACTTTTTCTTTTTTCTATCTACAAATAATTTCTTCTTATTTGAACCCTCCACTATATTTACAATGGTCAAAGATTGAATTGATAATCAGAAAACACATCAAACTGGCTAACGCCTAAACACATGTATCATCAAGAAAATTATAACTTAAAAATTTGATTGCAATCCCTACCTTTTACACGGTATATATAGTCTAACCTAAACATATGGAATTTTAGTCTCCCAACCACATACTTAAAACCGATTGTTTTAAGCCCTAAACTTGCTCAATCAACGCCACAATATGTATAGTGGGTAGACTTGTGAGGAACTTCTTGACTAGTTTTCTTTCTTCGATTATTTCCCCAAGTGTTGCGGCCTTGGAGGAGATCCCACACTCACACCCATGAATTCAATCCTCAGGGTTTGAAGCCTATCCTCTTTAACTCGTTCTACACCTAGATACCTTGACTTTATTGTTTCCAACATGTCTTTGGCTAATCTTAGATTTCCGATCTATAGTATTTGATCCTTCGGTATCGATTGGAACAAAAGTGACTTTGCTGGGTTATTCTTCTTCGCATCATTGGAACCTGGGTCGATTACATCACACACCCCATGCATGTCGAAAAAAACCTCCATGCGTATGCTCTAGATCATATAGTTCGTAATGGTTAGCATCGGACATTGAAACGAACCGGGACTCGTTTTCTTATTGTAACAATCGGTGGTGCTCTTTCTGCATTTACATAGTTTTATGGTGATGTATGTATGCTATATATCCTAATTTAATATGTTGTATATATTTTAGGTACGATTGTTGTATATATTTAAAAATATAAATTTATAAAGGAAAGTAAAAAAATATGTACATGAAATTCCGACGAGTATCTTTTAAAACACTATTGTATACACAATACCCTCAAGCATGCTGATACCCAACGGGTTATGGATCGTGTATGGGACAAGATTTTACAACTGCATATGAGATTAGCCATACCCGACCTATTATCATCCTTAACTATAACTAGGATTTGTTTAAATTTCTAATAGGCATGGAGGCTCTAAGTGTTCCTTTTAGTAATCCGGTGGATGAAGGTGTGTTTAAAGGGTTTGTTTCCCTAAATGAAGGTCCTTAGGTATCTAACCTCCTATTTGCCGATGACGCTCTCATCATAGGCGAATGGTTAGATTCAAATTCTACCAACATGATCAAATTGTTCAAGTGTTTTAATTTGATATCTGGCTTGAAAATTAACTTCTAGAAATCGAATCTGATGATTGGAATTGGGGTAAACGAGATAAAGGTGACTGGGTTGGCAAACCGGCTAAACTGTAGGGTTGAAAGATTATGTTTCTATACCTTGGCCTTTATGTGCGAGCGAATATGAATCTTATTAAAACTTAGCAGCCTTTTTTGATGTGTTTGATTCCAGGTTGATAGGCTGGAAGGAAAAGATTATTTCGATGGGTGGTAAATTTACAAATTCTTAAGTGAGAGTTATTATCTCTTGGAAGCAAAACGGAGGGACTTCTTTTCGAGTAGGTCGGAGATTAATAGGACGTGTTGGATGGTGTGGGATAAAGTAATATGGAGAAAAAAAGAGGAAGGCTTTGGTCTTTGTACTCTTAAGGTGTCGAATATCTTCTTGTTATTAAAGTGGTGGTGGGGATACACACATCAAGGTAAGGACCTTCGAAAACGGCGAGGCTCAGTGTAGGAAAAAATGTTTGTAAGTTGGGACTGTTAAGGGGGAGTTTTTAAGTTGGAATTATTGCTGACCAATAGATGAAAATTAAGACTATTAAAATTCAATTCCAAAAAAGAAATAAACAAAAAGGTGTATGCTAAAGAATAAGTACCTTGGTCTCTTTATTTATTGTAAATGGAAACAAAAAGTGAGACCATTCCTTTCCATGTATCCTTTTGTTGTATAAAATTATATCTTGTCGAAATTGTGATTCAAGATGTTGTATATCAAATAAATTGTTTTTCACTTTCTCTATAAAGTTAAGGAAATACCATATTTACAAGGAAAAAATTCCCAAAAAATGCATAGTAACGTAAATCAGGTTGCTGATGAAAGTAATAACTAAGGGGGTGTTATTATGAATAGGAATGAAGGCTTTTTACATAACTGAAACTGTTATGAAAGTAGAATCTTTCATGGGGAGCTAAACATTCATATAAGCATACCCGGTGTGGTGGGGTGGCGTGGAGAGGGGGAGGGGGGTTCCACGCCCCACACACCACCCCCTCCTTGGCATGGATTGATGCTACCCCAAAGGGGCTTGGAGATTGTGTTGGGTTCAGGTTAGGAAGATGGTGATTGACGGTGGAAGATGATGATTGGTGGGTTGAATAAACAAAAAAACGTTCCTCACCACCCCATGGTTTTGAGGTTTTGGTGGGCAAAGCCCCCTCTGTCTACGAGGCAGACACATGACGGAAAACGCCCCCTTGCTTTTGCCCGCCACACCGAGTAGCCTACCCAATCTAGGGGTTTGTGGGGATGAAGGAGGTGTTACTACACATTACTCGTTATTCCAGGGGACCTATATATATATATATATTCATATAAATTTATTCTATAACATTTAAAACGTAACAATCTTTTTGAAATACTAGCTTAATAATCAAACCTAATAAACTTTTTAGTTTGACCCATCTAAACCGTTTGTCAATTGCCATTTAAACCAATTAACAAATTAAACTTAACCTAATAAAAAATACCTAAATAAGTAGCGGCAAGTTATAAAAACACGGGCATCGGATTCGACAATCCAAGCGTTCAGGGGTAATCATCAATCGAAAAGGGGCACTCGACTCGATTAATCCATAAGGTGTATCAAGCAATTGATCAAAAGCATATGGTGAAATCAAGCAGGCTGCTATGGGTGATCATGTTTGTTTGATTCAATTGGTATTAGGGCGAGTTGATCAACAATTTTGCTTCCAAAAATCCTAAATGAGTCTCAAGATTCCTTTTGCAATTTCTATTATATCATTTTGTTATAATAGTTTTGTTTTTTATTGTTATCATAATTATATTTATATATATATATTATATATATATATATATATATATAGTGAAGAGTTCAAATGAGAAGAAAAATTTTGTAAGAATAAAAAGAATAACTTTTAAACCAATAGAAATTCTCTCATTTACTTTATTTAATGTATGTATTTAATGTTATGATAAGGGCATATAGGTAAATCTATAATTGTCATTAATTAGCTAATTAATTAAACTTGTAACTCATTTTTTTTCATATACTCTTGCAAGATAAAATAATTTATGGTGTAGGACAATTTTCGACATGTGTAGGATAAATTTTAGTTATGTGTAGGATAAATTTGAATTTTGTAGGGTAAATTTACATGTGTGTAGAGTAAATTTCGGTATATGCAAGAATATGTAGGATAAATTTGAAATGTGTAGCATAAAATGTTTTTGTTTTATTAATGAGAGATAATATAATTAATAAGAGATCTTATAAACTATTTAATGTTTTACCAGTATGCTCTTTCTTCTTTTTCTTCTCACATTAAATTCTCTCAATTAATTTCTTCTCAAATGAACTTTCCATATATATATGTATATCGAAGTTTATATTTTAGGGGCTCACGTGTCTTCACTCGAGAGTGAGTCAAACTTAAATTCTATCACTAATTCTATTATTTTTCTTTTACTAGTTAGATCACACAACCTCTAATCCTACTCCTAAATCTATATATTTATCCACTAATTTTGTTAAATAAAATACAAATAAATACAAGCCCTGCAAAACAAAACGCTTTTGTTTGATTGTTGAGTGGTATGTGCCTTATGTTCAAGGCTTGATGCAAAACTACTATCGAGCCGGGGGTCATATTGGAAAAGTCTCTCTATTCCTACCGGGTAGAGATAAGGTTGTCTATATCTTATCTTCTCAGACTCTACCTTAGCTTTGATATTATAGGATTTACTCAAGACGAGTCAAACTTAAATTCTATTATTTTTCTTTTACCAATTAGATCACACAACCTCTGATCCTACTCCAAAATCTATATATTTGTCCACTAATTTTATTAAATAAAATATTGAGTATAATGATGATGATTATAAGGAGATGTGCAAAATAGATATTACACAAACAAACAAGAAAGATGGGCTAAGCCCACCGGTAAACTCAACTAAGAGCTAAAGCCCACTGTTTTAACACAAACAAACAAAAATGGTGGCCCAAGCGGTTTTATGCAACCTGAGTGCCTGACAGTCTGACTTTATATATCAAAATGTGTTTTCATGTGAAATGTTCATAATGTATGTGTTTATATATTAAAGTTATTAAACTATCAGTGTGTTTTATATATCTTTGCCTAAAATGAGTTGTTTATAAAACCCATGACGACAAATGAGTTTTTTTTTATTTGATTTATGTGTTAATCCTTATTTAAGTTAGCAACCTCAAATGGTAAAAATTAAGGTCTATATTTTTTCTATGTTTGAATATGTTTATTGAAAATTGCATTATGCCCAAAAAAAGTTTTTTATTTTTTATTTAAAAAGTACTAGTTTAAGTCCCGAGTATTACACGAATATTCTCAAATTAATTATGTATTTAACAGTATTGAAAGAAAACTTTACATAAAATTTTAAATAAAAGAAGTGTTCCATTACTAATGTTGATTTTAGTGTAAATTAGATGATTATGCTTATTAAATCAAGATTGGTTTAACCTTATTATTAGTTACTGGATTTAAATTTAAATTAAACTCGAAAATGATTTCCTACTATATACAATTTGATAAAAGAAAATTATAATTATTTAACAAGTTAGGAAAGATATAAATATTATATTTGTTTTTATCTTAATAACACACTTACATATTTTAAATCAAATATTGTAATAAGGAATTGATTAATTACGGAATTTGAATTGGTCACCATCTTCTCCACTCTCGTTCACGTGAGCTCAAAAACGTACCATTTTATAAATGGAGGATGCTCTAGAACAATAAATCCTTACTTTCCAAAACTACATTTCATACAAAAAGTAAGAGTTAACGATTATCAAATTATGTGCTAAACTTCTATTTAGATACATGGTTATTGATAATTGTATATTTGTATATCACATCATTAATTATTCCTAACATTTTTATTAAAAATATAGATAGATAGATTATACATACACATATGCAATAGGAAAACAAACAAACAAACATGCATGCCCAATAAAATAAAATAAAATCTCAGTTATAGCAAAGCTATTTGTCGGGTCTGTCTTCCGAACAAAACACCCTGATCGCATCGCGAAGACTCGCATTGTTTGGCCTCAAATCCCTCCTCACATAACCTTTCCCTAACTCCTCAGTATAAGCATCATACCCTACCCCTCCACACTTCCTCCACATCTCTTCCGCGAAACTCCGGTGAGCGTAATACGCTTCGGCCTCAATCACTCCAACATCTTCTGATCTCAATGTGATCGGAAGCCTTTCGTAATGGCCGAGGGTAATACCTTCTAACTCATCCAGTCTCTGGAGGCCTGAGTCAGAGACCGAATAGAGCTCGCCTTGGACCGGTGACAACTCGACCCGGGAGGTTGAGAAGGAAAGGGACCCCGTAAGGGCCTTGGACGAGGGGGAGGTGGAGAAGGGTGACATATGATCCGATGAAAACGGCGTCATTGTGGGAGATTAAGTCCTCTAGTAATGTGTGATTAGCGAAACCTCGTTTGAGAGTGCCGTAAGAGAAGATTAAGGTTTGTTGTGACATCGTAAATGTTGCCGAAAGAGATGAGATGGAAGTGAATGTGAAGAATGTGTGTTTCGTGGCTATGGTTACTTGAACCGTTATCTTTGTTTGTTTGTTTGTTTCAACAAGAAACATCATCTTTGTTTGTCACATGGCTGCCTACATTTATTGTACTTTTTTCATTATCAACCAAATGTAAGCGAGAGTTTTAGGGTTAATTTACACGTTGTAGGATAAAACCCTCTTTAAAGCCCCTTTAACTATATAAAAAAGAAAAATTAAATAAATAAAAAATAAAGATATCTGATTGGATATGCATGTGGGCCCCCCAAATCTCCCATCATAGCGCTCGTGATCCTTCTGGCGTTACCCTACATAGCGCCCAGGCAGTGTGTGTGAGGCGTTATAGGAGTGATGTGGCATGAGGCGTCGTACCACACCGTATAGCTTAAGTAGTGAACAGATACTTTAGGTCAAAAGATTCTAAGTTCAAATTTATTATTTTCAGTCAGATTTTTGGGTGTTTAAGCATGTAGACATATTATAGTTAGGTTAAATCCAAATTACAAGACAAATAGATTTTAAAGCCAAGGTTATGAACTTTTGTAAAAATATTATTTGTTGAAAAACTTAACCGAATTAAAAGACCCATAACCAAGTTAACTTACTGAAACATTAACTAATGGGTTGGTTTAAAGGATATGTGAAAACCAACATTAGTGGGTCGGTTATTGTTATGAAATTCTTCATACCCATCAAAACTAAACCGATCGAAGTTTAGTACATACATGGTTAACCAAATTTCATATAACCTAATTAATCCTTTGAGGCTTTGACTCTTTGTTTAATCCACCATGTCTTTGAACTCTTTGGTATCCACAATTCTTAAGCCAATGTATTTTTTTTCTTTTACTTAACTAGTTAGAATGAGACCCAATCATATGAAATTATGAATTAAAGTTTGTTTGTTCATAACTTCATATGTTGTTCATGCTTGACGTTCAACTCAGGTTGATTTTTTTTTTTTTTTGTCTATTGGGGATGAAAACATTGACTTTACATGTAGTTTTAGTAAAAAAAATTAAGCTTTTTACATGGCAACAAATTCTATACATAACATTTCTGAAAGCTTTTTTACTGTAGCGAAACTAAATCCAAATTTTTTTCATTTATATTTATATATTTTTATTGTACTTTATCTTTTGGTTTTTTTCTTTTTTACTTTTAAATTTTAACGTTATCATTCATACATCTTAGCTTTATAAAACCTTGTAAAATGTCATTTTTATCCCCTCGAATTTTACGTGCTAATTTTTATGTGCATGTTTTAAATATAATACATTTTAATGCTTATTTTATGTATATTTTTTGTTGGTTTATGTTTTTTCATATATAATACGTTCTCACTAGGTGTTATAAATCCGAGTTGCTTTACGTTTCAACGTCATCAAAACTTGGATCTATACCAAAACGTACTTGAAAAAGCATGTAAAAAATAGTTTTTTATGTCAAAGAATGGTACCAAGCATGACGGTTCACGTTTTGACGAAATCGAGTCGGTCAAATACAATATGTTTTCACTAGACGATATATAAGTTCAAATTACTTTACTTTACTTACTTTACGGTATATAGTACCATTCTTTGACTTCAAAAATAACATTTTCTTACGTGCTTTTTTTTTAAATATGTTTCGGTGTAAATCTATTTTTTTTTTACGTTTTGACGTAACTTTTTTCTCGGCAATAAGTCAAGTCAAATATATACGTTTTCATGCATATTTTATGTCTGTTTTCGTAGGTCTATATTCTACCGTAAGTTTTGTTCAGAGGCGAGCCGGGCAGATTATCCAAAAGTTCTCTCATCAAAATTTCGAGTGAAAATTCTCTCATCAAATTTCAATTTTCACTACAGATCATTCATAAGTTCTCGCATCATATAATCATTGATGCATAGATCCACTGTCTTGTTTGAATATCTAGTTGTTACCTATGAAGCACGGGGACGCCATTAGACCTTGAGTACCCGTGCCGGGGACGGCGTGGGGACGGAAACGCGCCGGAAACGCCATGGGACGTCCCTCAGACGTTTCCGGGAATATGGATACGGCAACCAAACGATTCGGGTAATATGGGGACGGCAGTTCCGAGTATCGGGACGTTCCATATTAAAATAGTTTTCGGATTGAGAAAAAAAGTAAAATTTAAAAACATATGAAGGGTGTAATTGACGAACTGTGCTCTGTTTCTTTTTATACTGAGAAAGCGTATGGTTGGGAAGATGAATTTTGAAGAGGATAAGATGTGTAATATTATGAATTTACATTTTTACCCCTAACAATGTATGTGATGTACTATGTCTGATACATTGCTTAAGAGGAATGTTAAATATTGCTTCATACATTTTACATTTAACAATTATTAAAGTGTAGTCTACTAGTTATAGTTTCTAATAGTTAAATATTGGGTTTTTTGAGGTCACTGATCTTTCGCTAGATAAATTGGAATGAAGACATGGTTTGTCGGTGTCACAATTTGTTGCAACGTATGCTTTGTTACATCAATATATAACTAATTTGAGTTTTTGTGTTACATTATCTTTGATATATATTTATTTTTTTATATGTTTTTTTTCCCGTACCCGTCCCGTCCCCGCTTCTTAAATTTTTTAGTTTTGCCGTTTCCCGTGCCCGTCCCCGTACCCGTACCCCGTCCCCGTACCCGTCCCAGTGCATCCTAGGTTGTTACTAGTGATTTTTTTGAAGAATATCATTTGGTTGAGATCTTGTCCTAAGTGTTTGACGAAATGTCTCACAGAATCTTTTGATCAAATTGCTATGGAAACGCTTCGCGAATCAGAATTTTTGATAGACATGATGATACGCCGCAATGGAGACGTAAGTCTTTCTGTTTGTTAGCATGCCTTAATTGTTATCCACATTACATGTTCGTCGATCTCCCTAATACGATTAGTAATCCTAATTAGTTATGATATCACATTTCAGGTGGAGTTTTCTTTCTTCAATTTGTTGTATATAGCATGCAAATTTATGGTAGGTGTCTTACTTTGTTCCATTGCATTAGAGTTCAAATGGTATCTCTCTGAAAATCGCCCAAAGATCGCAAATATAGAGCTTGCGATGGTTTTCGCGTGTTCAAGATACTATTTGGCTTGCCCTGACTATGCAATTCGCATGGCCATTATCAGTTGTTACCTGTGCTGTGATGGGCGTTATTTGAGGCCGAGTGGCTGGAGTTTTCTGTGTTGTGGTTTGTTTTGTGTTGCTTTTTTTGTTTCTTTCGTGGACGAACTTAGAAATATGTAATTGTCATCTTGTTTAAAGATGTTGCACGTATACACGAATAACGAATGTGAGAAATTAGTTTTTTGGTTCTTGCTTTGTGCATCGTGATTAAGAAGAACTGATTAAACCTACAACGACTTAGTATCGTTGTTTCATAAGCTGTATTTTAGCTAATGATGGATTGATTGAATGGCAATGAACATCCTGCAAATGAAGAGCTTGTATTACTAAATCTATCACTCCAAAATCTGTTAACTGCCATTTTCGTCCTTGTGGTTTGTTTAATTATGCCAGTTCAGGCCAAATTTCAAATTTGTACCATTTTCTTCCCTGACATCTTGAAACATGTCAATTCCATCTAAAAAACTAAGGTTGAACCGAATACCGAATAATTGGAGAAACCACAGGGACGAAAATGGCAGTTAACTCATGTTTTTTGGACGGAACTAGCATGTTTCAATAATGTTAGGGACGAACATGGTACAAATTTGAAATTTGGTCTGAACTTGCATAATTGGACAAACTACAGGGACAAAAATGAAAGTTAACACTTTTTTTCTAAATTGACTATTTATAACTCAAGTCTACTTTGGTCTAAAACCGCGTTATCCGAATCAGAGTGGCAGTTTTTAAAATGAGTGGTTTGGACAACATTCATACCTGAACATGTTTTGAAACGTTACCCAACCCGACCCGAAAGACTAAATTTAACTGAAATGCATGAAGCATTGATAAGCTCTTATCTTCTCTTAAAGTTTCCATATCATTGGTTTAGTTAAGTTTGTTCTTTAGATACTGTAACATTAAGCATGCAAATCCAAATTCAAAATAAGCCTAAAATGAAATTAATAATTATATTTAAACATGATAATGTTACAAGCTGGCAGTGGCGGATTCATAAACTTTTTTCAGTTGGTTCGTTTGGTAGATTCTTACTAACTTTTTTAAAATCATACAAGGTTCTCACTATTTTTTCCAATCCAAGTGGGTTCATGTGAACCCACAATACCGGGCTGGATCCGCCACTGCAAGCTGGTTGTTAGTATCATCATTATTTTTTAAGGCAACATAAACACTTTCTTTTAAGTTATTTCGTGTTGAGTTGTACTCACTGATTTTAGAGCTTAGCAGCTGTTCCACACTTTTTTATTTGTTAAACTCATGCTTTTACATTTTTTTTTGTGCATGAACTATGTCTATTTTCATTGATTTTTGTTTTGGTCATCACTGTAATATGCCACCCATAACAATTTGATTTGAATCAAGAGACCATCAGTTCCAATGTATAAAAATGTGAACTTTATATTCAAAAGTTTTCATCCAGCATAAATGAAGGATTTAACATCACAAACTAAAAAACTTTATACCAAAACTATCTATTCTGTAAAAATGATATAGACTGAATCAAAAACAAGCGACGTAAATCTTATTAGTTTAACCAACCCAAAAATACTCAACCAAACCCTAGAACTCACAAAATATGAAATCTGTAACAATACAAAAGAAACAGATAATCAGTTGATCTATACAAATCACAACAACAAGATCTCACACGAGATCAAACAGATAACGAATGTTCTAAGACAACAAGTACGAAACCCTAATCACCTGGATGAGAGAGACAACAGAGAAAAAATCTAAATATCTTCACAAAACACTGCCACTCCTTTTATACACAAGTCATAAAGACACTTTCACTTTAACCCCTTCAAGTTTAGAGTTAATGCACTTTAGACACGAATGTATTCAACATGCCCCTTATACTCCTGAACCTGCCTCCTTGTTAGTTGTAACAAATTATAACAAGTATAACAGATTATAACAACAAATTATAACAAGTAACAGAAAAATGTTGCAACATGAATTATCATATTGCTATAATTTAATTTAACATATTCCAATAAATATTAGGTTTATATAAGTTTATTACCGTAGATACATGGACGGGATCATTCAGAAGGAATATATAATATGCAAGGGCGTCTTTGAGAATTCACCTATCATATTCGAGCTCGAAAAAATATGCCTTTATGCCTTAACAGGTAATGACAATTTTAGTTTTCTTTCTCATCCTTTTAGTAGTATTTTGTGGGCTTATGAACGGATCAAACTTTAAGTAAACTTATTGTGAACCGTACGACGGGAAGTTCGTGATATTGTTTTCATTTTAGTAAAAGCCTAAAAAAATATCCCAGTTGTATAAGTTTATTTTATCCCCAGTGGGCCCAAGAAAAGAAAATAACTTTTGTGTTCAAAAGGCCCAACAACAGAGTTACTTAACCCTATTTTTCAAACAAAATGATGATCATGTAGATTAAGAGCTTTTGAAGTTTGATCTCTTTACAACATGAATAATTTCGGTAAGTGATTGGTTTCTAGTAATTAGATTTTGTTTGAGTACCTATTTGTTATTTCTGATTTCTTGAAGGGTTATTATTTGGTTGAAAATCTATTTGTTGTTTAAGATTTTGTCTTCAAAGTGTTTGAGGAAATGCCTCACAGAAACTATTTTTGTCTATCCCTGTTTGTAGGCTGCAAAACGAACCAAACGTTAGCGAATGGTTCGTAAACTGTTCGGCAGGAAGTTCTTTGTGTTGGTTCGTAAACTGTTCGGCAGGAAGTTCTTTGTGTTGGTTCGTTTATTAAACAAACGAACACGAACAAGAAATTTCATTCGTTTATTTTATTTATTTATGATCGTGAACGTTCGGTAACGTGTTCGCTTATGTTCGATAGCTCGTTAGTGTTTTGAGTTTTTATATTTTATTTAAATACTTCAAAATTTCCGACAAAGAAAATATTTAATAAGTGTCAGTGTATCATATATTTTGTTCTTGAACGCTTGTATATGCTCGTTGGTTTCCATTGTGTTCATGAACCTGAGTTGTGTTCATGAACCTGAGTTGTGTTCATGAACGTTCGTTCCCGAAAATTAACAAATGAACACAAACAAACACGAACACGTTCATTTCCTTAACAAACGAACACGAACATAAAATCTCGTTCTGTAAGTGTTCATGAACAGTTCGTGAACACATATATTTCTTAACAAAAGAACAGAACAAGGTCTTGTACGTGTTCGTTTGGTTCATTGCATTGCAGCCCTACTTGTTCGGTTCGTTCGGTAAGTGTTAATGAACAGTTCGTGAACACATATATTTCTTAACAAACGAACACGAACAAGGTCTTGTACGTGTTCGTTCAGTTCATTTGCATTGCAGCCCTACCTGTTTGGTTCGTTCGGTAATTGTTAATGAACAGTTCGTGAACATGTATACTACTCGTGTTTGAAAATCTATTTGTTATTTGTGATTCTTTTAATAATATTATTAGTTTGTGACCTTGTCTTCTAAGTGTTTGAGGAAATGTCTCACAGAACCTCAAACTATCTTTGTCATCAGATCAACTTGTTATGGAAACAGCTCACCAAGTAGAATTTGTGTTCGACTTCAACAGGATACGCCGCAATAGAGACGTAAGTCTTGTTATTTGATCATTTCAGCAAACATTTCTAGTATTACTAATTACTTGTGATCTCGCATTTCAGGAGAAGGTTTTCGACGAGTATATGCTGTTTACAGCATTAAAAATATTTTCGTTTGGTATGGCACTATGCTCTTTCGCACTCGCATTCAAATTGGATTTCTTTGTAAATCACCCAATGATGGCAAAGGCAGTGCCTGTCACGGTTCTCGCGTGTCTTTTTCTTTACATTGGCGCGGTTCATGCAGTCGAAGGGATTTTATTCAGGATACTGGTTTGGCTTGTTTTGGCTTTACAATCGGCGTTTGTATTCTTGGTTGTGTGTTCTTGGTGTTTGTGCGTAGGGCTTGCGTATCGTGAAGTTTTTCAGGTGTTTCCGTGCGTATAGAATGTGTTCTAAACTTTTCAACTCTATAATATCGTTTCGTCGTGAATCGTTCATCTTTCTAGACATGTTATTATCAAGTATGATTCCTATTACTAGACAAAAATTCAGGATTCAAAGCCAAACTCGTGATTTTGGTTGAAAATATTTGTTAGAAATCTAATATGTATACTGGTATTAGATTCTTAACTTTGTTTATAAGTGATACAAAGTGGTCAACACCAATGTGATTTAGTAGAAATCTAGTAGTGATAATTCATAATTTCACTGAGTTTTCGAGCCCCCCGTTGCGGGCGTAGGGGTCATAGATATAAGCAGTAAGCAAACAACGACTAATATAAAGTAGTTTTAAGAGAATGGAGACGAATGTGATAACTTTAAAACCTATGGGAAAGTGAAAAACCACTTTAAGTAAAAGGCAAAAAAAATAACCTGAGGGACCAAAACTGACTACCTAATAAAGTTGGTGGTTAAAATCAGAAAAAAAAAACAAAAGTACAAATTGCTTTTTGAGTCTGGCTGACCTCCACTTTTACCTATCTTACCCTTTGGCATTTTTGTAATTTACTTTCAAAAGAGAAGCTTTTTGTGTGTGGTTCCTAAGAACCAACTATAAATGTTATATACTAGTGGGACTGGCTCGTCTTTCGCGACGGGATTTCAGTTGGTATCGTTTCGGTTCATTACAGTACCAACACGATACTTACACCCGGCATAGCAATCGATACTTGATTTACATCGATTGAAAACCATAACAATGAATATATGTAACAGTATCGTTGTTGTTCGGTTGGTATTTATAAGGTTCTTTTTTTTTTCTTCTTTTTTGCCAATACAACTTCGTGTTCAACGAATTTTATACTGACATGTTAAGAAAAACCATAAAAACAGATAAAATACATATACCGATATTGACCCCCGAGTTGTAGACGCCAAGGTCGTAAAACCGCACACTAACACTAACGTAAACAACGTTATATATTTATCATTTATTTGTTAATATATAATAGCAATGAAACCTTAGATGCTTTTTAAAATAAGTGTAATGTAATATAATACGCTAAAAAAGCAAGATTCTAGAAACTTCCACTTGCCATATCAATGTCACAAATTAACTTTCTACTATATAATGCTTCAAATTTGTGATGGATGTTTTAACTCGCCGTAATAATCTTATTGGGAATGCTTCATGGTTTAATGGTAATCGTCGAGAAATTATGAGTTTGCATTACGTTATGTGTCATTAAGGCCTATGTGTGGTGTATGGAGGATTTTGACCACTTCATGCCCCTATAATGCATCATACTCGACAATACATTCCAATTGGGAGGAAAATCACACGCTATAACACTTAACTTGAAATAAGTTCAGGTTTCATAGTTGTTATTAGTAGTTATAGTTATTTTCATACTACCTTTGCTTTGTGGGTTTTGATTGTGTCACACTTTATGTTATTACATACATCACACTTTTATGTTATTTATTTACGTAACTTTATATGTTAGAAAAGGTTTAGAGTGGGGGGGTTGCAGAAGCATTCTCTATCTTTTTAATAGAGGAAAAGATCTCCTCATCTGACCTGTCAATAGCTTGCTTAATGAGATTTATAGATAATTGTTTGTTTGTCCTGATGTCAACAAAAATTAAAACCCTCGTTAAATTACAAACATTTTAGGGAAATTGTCATAATAGTTCTATAAGTCATTGGCCATTGATAGTCCCACTTTTGAATATTCCCTACCAGTCCAACTTTCATTTATTTTTCCTCATCGGTCCTTGTTAAAAAAATTAACGAACTTATTTTTTCCGAATTACAAACAGATGTTTGGACTATCTTCATATTTCAGAAGTTTCATATAACATAAACTAGAAAATTTTCTACAAAATTATAAATAATAGTTTGCATAAATCGAAAGAAATGCTCTAAATTGATCTATGTTGGTGTACATGTATGATGCATCCATGTATGTTTCAGTAATGTTCATAAAAGGTAACCTAAGCAATGGGCTAATCTAAGTAAACCAGAGAGGTGGGCTTCAGCCCACTATGAAAAACAGAGAAGTTTTTTCAACAATGATTAGTGATTCATGATTGTTTGATATCCCTACATATAAAATGAAGATTAAAGACAAGTTCGAATATGACTCAGTCGAGTTTTACCACAGTGACTAGCTTGGGCTATCCAGCACTGTTTACAATCATGGGCGGATGAGGTCGTCTCTTGCCATCGGGTTACCCTGGGTTGTTTTAAAAGAAAAGGTTTACGAACTCTCCAGAAGTAACATAAACAATTACCCGAATTTATTAAGATAATATTAGTAATGTATGCACAAAGTGAGAACATCGAATTGTTTACAAGTATCAAAGTACTATGGGGATGCCATTTTACATTCCCTCTTTTACAATTTCAAGTTGATTGTATTGAGTGCATTATTAGTTTATTATTCTCTTTTACTAAAATAGACATCTTTTTAAATTACTAAAAGTTATTCAATCATGACTTACGAGATTGACTTGAGAATAATGACATTAAATCCATCTAAAACATTTCACGAAACCTCAATCTTCGTGTGCCACTTTCATAAAAAACTTTTTAATTCAATATTTATAGTAATCAAATAAACAATATCTCAATTATTGATTTACGAGATATACAGTGAAAGTGTAAAAAACAATATTACTTAATGTACGATACATACGATACGTAATAACGCACGTTATAAAACTCAAAACTCTAATCACGCATATTGAAAACCATAATCATGCTTGTTGAAAAATCATAACCATGCGTGATCATGTTTTTTTTCAACATGCGTGACTTATGGTTTTTCAACATACGTAATTAGGATTTTAAGTTTTATAACGTGTGTAATATCATATCATACCTTCGGATATTAAGGAATATAATACGTTAATCTTCTCCTAGATATATATCATAACATGGTTAGCTTAATAATCTTAGAAACACTTGAAATTCTTAATTATTAGCATTTCCTTGTTTATTGAAGTTTTATTTATTCTAGATGTTTTCTGTATTTATCATAATCGCTATTAATATTTAATATTATAAGAAATTATTCACTTTTATTATTATTTTTTAACGGCTAAAATCACGTTAATTTTTTCACTTGTAGGATATGAAGCTAGAACCACTTCGTCAATGAATACATCACTTTATTACTGGTTTATCCCCTTGAAGAGTATTAAGTTTTATTACATCTTATAAGTTATAAACATCTATATAAACATGACCTCGTAGAATCATTTTCATGACTACATGCCATATGTAACAGTCAACTTTCTTATAGGTATAATTATATAAAATTATATGATTTCAATCAAATATTGGATACAAATACAATATATTAACTTTTTTTAATCATCTATTGTCTTATAGGCTAGGCATTTTGGAGTGGTATAAGGCTTTTGGATCATTAAGTCCAGCTTCAATTCTCATAAGAGGGCTTTCTCTAGATTTATTGATTTTTTTCATAAATATATGTATAAATTATTCCCTGGTGAAGATGTATATGATCAGATTATTCCGCTAATGACACGATAATACTTCGGTGATCCAAATAATTTATCATTCAAAAAAACTTTTTTCTAAATATAACATGGCACCAATACCTGTAACTATTAAATTATCAAACACCGACTCCTTTCATGATGTCCTTCGGTAAGTTGATTTTCAAGTATAATCCACTAGAGATGAGCAAATGGTATTCGATACCGGTATCGAATTTATCGAACCGGATACATTTTCGCTACCGATTCGGTACCGACTTTTAACATTTTCGATACTGATTCGGCTCCGGTACCCACATTTGAGGATTTTCGACACTGGTTCTAGTACCGAGCTCATCCCTATAATCTACCATCCTCACAATTTTGTGATAAACACGATGATGGTTGTAATTTTATAATCCAATACTTGATAAGTTTTATGGGAGAGCTAATAAACTTGTATTTATCTCAAATGGGGTGTATAATCATTATTACATTTAGAATTTTTAGAAGTAGCGTTACAATATGGTTTCGAGGAAAATATAAAATAAAAATGGCTAGCACGATTTTATCTTTGATGGTATATCAATGGGGCCTATAACATGATATTGATAGTATCTATCATCGTCAATTTATTTAGTGTAGCTTTGAAGATAGGGTACTTAGTTTGGTGAAAACACTATGGTAAATTTATTGACTTTCATCCAAATAATAGCAATAAATTTAGTTATCAATAATGTAATTAAGAAACTAAAGATATAAATGTTGGCGTACAAAATAACTAAGATAAGTTTGTCTTTTCTTATTGCTTTTTTTCCTTTTATTTTAACCGTTAAGTAAAAAAGGGTAAATGCACGGTACCCCTGACCGCGGGAGGGTTCTCCCTCCCCAAGCTAGCTTAGCCTAATAGCTGTCTGGCGGTTACTACCCAGCAGGATTATTCGGGCCGAGCTGGACTCGAACCCGCGTCCTCCTGTTTGGAGTGGGTGAAGCTGGCCACTGGGCTGACACCCCGTGGTTATTTTAACCGTTAGTATAACTCAAAGAAGTAATTTTAAAGTTGATTTGATCGTCTTTCTGAACTGCAAACTTACACGTCCTTAAACTATTCCTACATCATCACATTCGACTCACGTTCGAACAACATTGTGTCGTAGTGTCGTGAGCCTAGTCTCCGTGGGCTCGGTCACGTTGGCGAGGGGGAAGATTTCACGAGGATCAAGGCTTTCTGGTCATTGTGGAATGGTTGTTAAAAAAATATTATAATAATTCAACTTAAAATTTTATAAATATATAAATAGTATCCTCTTTTGACACTTCTCGCTTTCTATTTTCGTTTATATCTAAATACTCTCCAAGTACTTTGTTATGACCATGAGACAATTCACAATCGGTAAACAAATAACAACTATCGCTCGGATTCAGTAGATCATATTTGAAGACTCGATTCACAAGATGACGGGGAAAACCCTCTTGTCTATATAAACACCTACGTTTGGACTTACGTGATGTACTTTTTCCGCCTCTCACTTGATTATTACATATGATCTAACGAGACTTAAACAATCACCAGTTGAAAGACTTTTTAGATAATTACATGTTTGATAGTTAAAAGCAGTGGCAGATCCAGGAAAAATTTTCAATGGGTTCGTTTGATATATTCTCACTATTGTTTTTTCAAATCATACAAGGTTTTCACTATTTTTTTTTCACTTTTTTCCAAACTAAATGGGTTGATATGAACCCACAAAATAGAGCTGGATCCGCTACGGTTAAAAGGAGTGGCGGATTCAGAAAAATTTTTCAGTGGGTTCGTTTGATATATTTTCACTATTTTTTTTTCAAATCATACAATGTTTTCACTAATTTTTTTCACTTTTTTCCAAAGCAACCCACAAAATAGAGCTAAATCCGTTAAAAAGAATTTTTATATAATTACCGTAAAAAAATAGTAAAAGAAGAGACAAAATCCTAAAGATAAATTGATGGGGCGAGTGGGTGAAGTTTGTTTTGAGGATAATAACATTCGCTTGGACGAAGGGGTAGACGACGTGTTCACGTGTGTGCGGTGAGGTCACGTGATGTCCCTACACGGCGGCCGGTGTAGAGGTTCTTGTGGGGTCCACCCACCTATGAAACATTGAAGCGTCTCTTTCAATGTCGAAACACACAACTACTGTTTTTTTTTAAATGGAATTTTATTTATTTTATATTGAATAGTCAAAGTTAAAAACTTAGCTTTTAGCTAGTTTTCTGTTGGTATGATCGACTTTTCGGTGGGTAAAGGTGTACAAATAGTTTTTTTTCTTCTTTTTAATCGGTTTGGTTTTTTTAGGAAAAAACCAGGTTTTAAAAAATCTTGATTCGGTTTTATATTGTGAGAACTTAAATTGGTGCTAATCGATTCGGTTCTATTAAAAATTGGTTTGGAAAAAAAAACCGATTTTAACCCGGTTTCGATTTTTAAACTGGTTTCAAAGATCAATACTAACCAGTCTACAAACCGGTGGTTTGGTTCAGATTGAAACTGGTTTTTAAAGAACTGGTTAAAAATAAAACGGTTTCAGTTTTTTTCTGATTTCGATCCTAAAACCGGTTCTTTTTTACACCTCTAGGGGTGGGGACTGTCTAATGATATTCTTAATTCTTTTTCTTTTATTTTTAATAAAAAAAATGCACGAGTCTCTCGTGGTAAACTCCTTTGCTCTATCGTTACAAATAGAAGTGACCTTTTTCATTCACACTGTACACTTGATTTCCAAATACCTACAAATGAATTATAAATAAATCGTGTATCATTACATATCATGCATTAAACGTGCTTAACTAATTTAAAAACAATAGTGATTATTATATATTATTGGGATATTGGATTTAATACTTTAACTTTTATCAATTGGTCGATAACATTTCTAACTTTCGATTTTTACATCAGTACTCCTAACTTTCAGCTTATTGGCCAATAACACTCCCTAATTAACAGAACCCCTAACACAATTAGCTGATTGTCAGCTGCCACGTCATCAAAAATGCCATGTCCGATGCCACATCATCAAAAAATGCCACGTCAATTGCCACATTAACCGCAACGTCATCAAAAAATGCCACACCAACTGCCATGTCATATGCCACGTCAACAAAAATGGCCACATAACTAAAAACTAACTGGGTTAAGGTTCAGTTAGTTAGGGAGTGTTATCGGCCAATAGGTTGAAAGTTGGGAATGCTTGTGTACAAATCGAAAGTTGGGAGTGTTATCGGACAATTGATGAAAGTTGAGGTTATTTAAATCAAATATCCCTATATTCTTCATAAAACATGTAGGATGCATGCAGGGCCAGTTCTTGGGCCGGTCAACCCATACCGTCGTCCGAGGCCCAAATTTTCAAAGGGCCCGAAAGCTTTTATAAATATATTAAATTATATATTTAGTATATGCATCTATCTATTGTGCAAAAACGTGTTGTTGGTGGAGTGGAAAACTCATCTCAAGTTAATGTAGATGTTTCAAGTTCAAGTTCGGGCTACACCATTAAAGTTTTATTTTTCTAATTCATTTTCCCTTAACCACAATCACAATTTTTGGCCAAATTCTTTTTTTCGCCCGATGCTTATTTTTTTGAAGTTCTAAGGGATGACTCTTGATGCATGTGTAACCTTTTTAAACCAATTAGCATTAGTGACAAATATAGGTCAAAAATTAAAGGGTATCCTTTTTTTTTGGATTAGAGGTATTCTTTGTATAAATCGAAAAAAATATAAAATTTTATGTTTCGTAAATAGAGTTGAGGGATATTTTTACGCTACGGAGACGGAGTTAAGAAATACCTCGCGTTAACCCTACTTGTACGCTTACTCCGCCCATGATTAGCATGCTATGTCGATCTTTTGTATAATACGCATTCCCTTTAAATAACATACAAATTGGTCAAAATTATTTATTAGCATAATAAATATCATTTATAAGAAACTCGCCTATTTTGGTATATATACACCGGCACTCCGCACGTGTCAAACTCAACTGAAGTTCGATGACAATCCAACACGTACAATTGATCTTCACTAACGATTTCAACCAATAAGCTCAAGCAAACATAATATTTAAACTATCAGTAGGATCCTTACTTTGCTAATGAATTAAACACACATACTATGGTCGAGAACCCTAAATCCACTTGGTGATGGACTGCCACGTAAGCGGTCACGTCACCGGGGGCCATTACGTCACCCAAGTGATGGGTCTGAGATGTGGGTGATGAGCCTTCCTCTTTTCTCACCTCACACAACGGTCAAAACCCTCAAACCACACAGCCTCGTCTCCTTGTCTCTTCGCCGACAATTCTGACGTGTTAGGCCCCTAGGGGGCGGTGTTGACGGGCCTCGATGGACCATCACGACCCAGGGACACACCCCACATCCATCGGCTTTAGAGTTCTTATCTAAGGTCTTATAAGACTGATAGGGTTTTACTATCATTTAGGAGATTTAGCACCGTCACCTTGAAAGAATTCAAAGTTATATAAACGAGTAATACCAACCTGAAAGAAGACAATGTTGCTTTACAAAAGAAATATATGAAACAAAACACAAATTATATTACAAAAAAGTAATATATGAAACAAAACACTAAATTATATTACAATATAATCGATTATATTAAAATTACTTTACGCCTTACAAATATTGTATCCTAGAATTTTTATCTTGTCTTCAAGTTTCTTTAATAATCGTAAATAGATTTGAATTTGCTTTAAATCCCGTTCAATATCACCAATAATGAAGATAAATAGATGATTGAATTTGCTTTCTTATTACTTTGGTCAACTATAGTTTGTAGATCTTCAGACTTTCTAACAAATGTTATTAATATATGTTTATTGCCTTGATCATAAGAATCCACATATTAATCTACGATTGCTAAAGTTAATTCACCAAAAATGTTTGTTTTATTAGATTGATTATCAGGGTAAAATGGTGGATTGTTGGTCTTCTGTGTGTGTGTGTGTGTTATATATATATATATATATATATATATATATATATAGGGATGGGTTTTTCTGAATCTTTTTTCAAGTTATAAAAAATCACTTGTTTCAACAAAAAAATTAAAAAAAATGTCGCATACCCACATTTAAATGAGACGTAAAAAAATATTTATCTTCGTATAAAATTTACATAAACATGTAAAAAAAACTTGCATCAGTCAAAACTACTGACTCGACAATTTTTTTTTTACAGATGTGTTTATAATATTTTCATCTACGTTTGTACAAAAAAATTTTGCCCCAATTCGCGTGAGAAGAAAAAGTTCTCACATTTCTCACAACTCGTGGTAGTTCTCATTTGAACCGATCCCTATATATATATAAATATATATATATATTGGGAGTTAGCTACAAAGTCTATTTTTCCTACAAAGTGTAAAACTCATAAAACACCATAATGTGAACCATAAAACACATTCAAAACACACAAATAACAAAGTGAATACTACTAAAACGCCATATTTGTGGGTTTTGTGTTGTGTTTTGGAGGATAAGGCTTTGATTATGAATTATTAACATTAGTGTGTTTTATGTTGATTATCATGTTGTGTTTTATATTCATAGTTTACGATTGTGTGTTTGAAGTTTTGATGGACTCTTAGGGTTTGGATATTGTGTTTTAGTCTCTATTATTTGTGGGTTTTGAATGTGTTTTATGACTGAAATATGATGTTTTATTACTTTGTACATTTTGTAAGAAAAATAGATTTTGTAGCCGAACTCCACCCATATATATATATAAGAGAGAGGGGGAGAGAGAGAGAGAGACATGTTAGAAGTTTAGTCTCTAAATTATTACATAATAACACTCCCGTCTAACACTCCCCTGCAAGCTAAGCGGAGAGCATTGTGGCTTGAAATGTAAAAATAGCTAAGTATAAATACAATTTTTTGTTCTTCAAGCAGATCGAGAGGTAGCATGCGATGATTTGTTGTTGAAAAATCCACCAACCCACCACGTGAGAAGTCACAGGTCAAGCCCGTGCGAAATCCATCAAGCCCCTCTTTGTTTAACTAATGAGAAATCCATTAGGCTCATATGTTTTAAAATTTTAAGCCATACGAGATACTTTTAAAATGAAACACACCTTTAACTTTGATTGTTTGAGAAATCTCGATCAGTCACATTGCAAATCCACCAAACCTCAAGCAAAGTCGTCCAAAATTGGAAACTTTTATCCCGCTTATCTGCAATTACATTTGCTAACAAACCTAAGGAAGGGATTGAAACTAGGCTTTTGTCTTCCCTAATTCTTCTTCATTTCACCCCTGTCGCGAGATCTGCCCCTAGGAATTGTTGGCTAACTTAAGCAACCTATCGTGGTGCTTCACACTCTCCTCAAGCGAAATTCTTGTACTTTCTCAACCTACAACAACATTGGCAAGATTGTAATCTCATAAAGAAGACCTTTTGCCGTGAAACTTTCATACTAAATGCTGATTGCGAAACCGTTGCATATAGCGTCGAAATGGTGAGGATGTCGATAGTGTCGAATTGTATACGACGACGTCTATGGTTCCAACGCATGATGTTTTGTGAACTTTAGCAAGTTGGGTGATAATGGTGGTGGAGGAATAATAACACCAGTGGGCTCAGTTAATAATGGTCACTAGGGTTGTGTGAAAGGAGGGACCGATGGTGGTTTGTATCCGTTGTTTAAGAGAATGTCGATGGTGGTGGTTATTGTAGAACTGGAGAAGATAATGGTTGGATCTGGGTTTTGACGATAACACGTAAAGGGAAAATGATGCATAGAACATAACATAAAAGAGGTTGGACAAGGCGGCGGCCGCTGCCCTCCCTGTCTAGGGTTTCGATGGGTGTGAGTGTGACCTAGCTATGATACCATCTTAAATCACCATAAATGTTTATTGTATTGGATTACCAATTAGGGTTACAATGTGTCACACCCCGGATTTTCAACTCGAAATTCCATACACCGGTGGGCCCGGGTGGGGAGTATCGTGACGTCAGTTGATAATCATCATAGTCAATTAAACACGGCACAGCGGAAGTCTTGGAGTAAAATTACTATTACAAACTGAATGTTCAAAAATACAAAATAATATACAGGCTCGTAATAGAAGATCCACAGGCGGATCATAAAATTTACAAAAAAAAGAATATAAAACAGACTTTAGGGCAGATCTAAGGATTTGCAAGATCCTCTTATTAACTACCGAGCAGCTTCCGGCCTATTTCGTATTGTACATGCAATTTAGCCTTTGGACGATACGTCAGCTTACGCTGGTAAATACACCCAACTGACTCATTTTGAAAACTTTAAAATGGTTTTAAGTGCAAAACGACACAAAATCTTTTATTAACTTGGGAAAGTTGACCTTGCAACCTTGTATCAGATTCACATGTTTGTCAATACATACAGGGCCCAGTACAGAAACCGAGACATGATTAAATACAACCACTCAGGACTCACGAAGGATTCATCCCCAACGTCTTGGAACATTGCATATGAGCATCAAAAGGTGTATGCCTACACCCCGTGCTAAGGTCGTGGCCAATAACTAATGTATTGAGCCCAGGATATCCAGGACACGCTAATTTAACCCCCGATGTTTAAGTTATCGAAACAAAACTGATTAAAACGAAATAATGCGCGGGTTTTTAACTAGCCACAAGCGGGCATTCGATTGACCCCATTTTGGACCAAGCGGTAATAATTTACCGCATCCCAAGCCCGTATAGGGAAAATAAGTCGAGAGTATTTAACTGACATAGTCTTCTTCTTTTATTTTTAAATAATTCAGCCGTATATAAAAGTACCAAGTGCAGATAGCATTTACCAGGAAGGCTCTAGTCTGGATTATGGCATAAGCTAGCCAATTAAATACTAACGGTCGTATAAACCGAATAGTGTACACGATCATTACGTATAACGCTTGATTAAACGATGATCGGTATAGAATGTAGTTTAATTCCGACAAGTACTTGACTTGTATAATATGGTTAAACTATAAACATTCTGGATTTTGAAACTTAAATGACAAGTTAAACCCATTTCGGTTAAATTTCGTAAAATAGTTACATATACGTAACTGTGCGCATAATAGCGATATCGGGTAACTGGATAAGTCATGGACAAGTTCTATATGCCATTATACTTTAAATAAGTTAAGATATCATTATGATATCAACTTGTATGCCCGTTAAGTTTTAAAAACAATTATGCCTCATAAGGGCATTTTGGTAATTTTATACGTAATAAAGGAACTTGAATATAATTTAATGTTATAGTCATAAGTATTCTGGAAAAATACTTTATTTATGATATAATATCAGTAGGATGTCAATTATATGTGTAACTTATCTTTTATAACCAAACTATGAACCGACGGGGCATTTTGGTCATTTTACACATAGTTTGTAATTTATTTGGGATTTTGAATTTATAACATGTACCTACTATACATATGTTTAAAATAAGTTTTAAAATCAGTAGGTAACAAGTCTTGGTCAATAATATGGTTTAAAACCATACTATGCGCCGAAACGGCACTTATGTCGTAAAATGACGTTTTTAAGCGATGTTTACGAAAACTGACATTAAGGTCAGATTCAAATGTTTAAAACATGTTATTTAATATAACATATCAGTAGGTAAATGATTTACCTTGAAAAGATTTGATTAAAATCATTTTATAAGCCACAAGGGCTAAAACCGTCATTTATCGACATAGTTTAAGGACTTGTTTGAAAACTAGTTTATAACTTGGTTTAACATCCCAAATAATCCTACTTATAATATTACGTCAGTAGTAAACTCATTTTCAAGTTCATTACCATTTAAAACCTTGTTTTATGTAAAAATGGCATTTTGGTCAAAGATGTCATAATTATGGAACTTGCGCATAAACTTGGATTCTGATTATGATCATGTAATATAACCTCAGAGGGTTATGCTACAATTACAATCATAATGCAACTTTAGATCAGTAAGTAACTAATCTAAATCGGGTCAGAATCGAAAGTCAAAGCAGAAGTCAAACTTCGCGACTTTCGGTTGCGAACCGACCCTAGAACTGAAATTGGACGAGCCGAACATGTTCTTACATGTTCTAATAATTATTACCAACTTGTTTAAGTGTCAAAACAGGTTTCATAACATATATAAGATCAATTTATGATTTTTCCGAAAAATTGCTTTTGACTTTTTATTTTCATAACTTTGACCCGTCAATTGGTCTAGCAAACATGATATTCCGGAGGTGCCCTTTATAGGGACTAACACCTACCTTATTACGATCACTTAGCCATGTTCATTTTGAACAATGGCTGGACCATAATGGTCTTAACCGAAAGTCAAAGCGTTTTACGAAAACGCTTGACTTTTGTCTATAAAAGCCTATAAACGAAAATGCAAGAGCAAGGAACACTTACAAGAGGTTCCTACAATGCAAGAGAACTAAGTTGGATGCTCCTTTCAGCTAGGAACTTCCAGAGGAGGGAGATGAGTTATGATTTAGAAAGGTGCAAGTTGGAATGAAGCACTTGAACACCTATTTATAGTTGGAGAACTCAAAGGAGGTGAAGCCAGGTGTTTAGGGGTGTAAGAAAAAGCTTACAAGTGTCCCAAAACATGGCATAGCAGTTTAGAGAAGCCATGGTTTCGAATTAATGATTTTGGAGTTTTGCTTGGAGACCAAACAAAACTTTCTGCAGCATATACTCTCTGGCGGCGGCGAAAGGCAAAAGCCCTGCCTCTCGCGCCCCGCGAGCGCCCCAAAGGCAGTTTCAAGCTTTGACACTTTAACCCCTTAACTTATTAAAGCTTCTAAAAACCTTTTTAAACACCTTTTTGGCACTTTTAGCCCTCCGTAGCCAATACTTGGCATACCCGGGATTATGCCCGGACATTGTCGAGCTCTCGGTTCGTTAAAAGGTCACTCAGAGGTATAAATTAACATGTTAACACTTTTAATCCCTCAATTATCCAATTTTCATATATTATTGGATTTAATCACTCTCGTCCAACAAACAGGACATATGAGAGTTAGGACTACGCAAAGGATCACTCAGAGGCTTATTATAAGCATGTTGATTCCGATGTCACTAAGAGGCTGGGCATGTTGACGTATCAGTCACTCAGAGGCCATATTTCAAGCATGTTGACATATCAGTCACTCAGATGCTGTTATTTATGCATGTTGACATCGGATCGTCACTCAGAGGCTCAGATTGAGCATGTTGACGCCTTTAGTCCTTATTGGTCTTTAACAGACTATTTTGAAATACAACACGTGTCACTATACTATTGGACACGAATTTACAGGGTGTTACACAATGTTGGTCTCCATATATATGAAGACATGTTACAATTATAGTCTCAACATTATTACACAACAACATTATAATTAGAAGTTTAGTAATTGGTTTGAACATAAATGAAACTAGAATTTGTTGTTTCTTTTAACTTTTAAGACAATATCTCACATACATCCAAGAAAAAATATGTGCAATATATTTCGTTTTGTATTTATATGAGTTTTTTCTCATTTGTTTGTTTTATTTATATAAGTATTTCTTCCAAGGTTTGTGTTCTAATATGTAAGAGCTTTACAACCAATCAAATCATCTCTGAAATGAAGTTAAAATTAATGAGATATGGATCATCATAGTTTGGTGTTAATGGTTAAATCAACAAAAAGAAACCTAGTAAAAGAGTGGGTGTCACACCCCTAAATTACCGCCTGCGGAGTTTACTACGGGGCGTGTGACGTACCAGGATCTAGCCATTAATCATGTCGAACTAATAGTAAAATATTAAATACCAATGTGATGTCCAACATAAATAGTGTAATTCAAATTAAAGGTTTCATACAAAGTATATGTTCAGCGGAAGCAAATGTAGATATATCAAACAATCAAAACCAAAATTTTTTAAAATGCAAAGTATCAAATGTTTGCGTCAAGTGCCACGCCCCATAACACTTCTAGCTTCTCAGATTGCAAGTTCCGCTCCACTAATGAATCTAACAACCTGAAAGCATGCAAAAAAATGTATCAGCATAAAGCTAGCGAGTTTACAGTTTTAGTTCAACGTAAATCATGTAAGTGTTTAGTATAAAAAAAATGTTACGAATAATGAACTCGGTACCGATATGGCTGCTAAATTTGTGTGCCCTCATCAATGTCTATCAGCATTGATCGAAAGTGTTTACGGTCCTTAGTTCATGCACGTCTCCAAGCACGGTGTGAGGTTTGTCAAACCTAATACCGCTATCATTTAATTCCCTGTTGCCTCCCATGCAACTAGCTCGGTAGTAAGTAATGACTTTCGTGATAGAGAGTGAGTTTATTAACCAACATCGAATTTAGACTAACATTTAAATAGTATTCCTCCCAGTAATATTAGTTTGTCCCCCCGTGACACATGCTTGTGAAAGAGTAGTGAACTCACCTTAGTTCGCTCAGTAAGTGTTAACGTACTTCTACGCGTTAATAAAGTATTTGGTCCATTACACGTAACCTAGCGTACAATAGCGTATGAGTATGTATTCAAGTAGGGTTTTGCAATACCCTAAGTTTCCAAACAACCAAGTGTTTATGTAATCAGGTTAACACGTTTTATCATCAGTGACACACATTGGATTCTCTAGTTGGTGGCATGTAAAGTGACTTTGGGAAGTGCGGACAACACAACTACATACATAATTCAGAACAACTAAACGCACATATTCCATGGATTAATAAACCCGAACCCATATGTAAAGTCAGACATATAAGTGCTTACAAACTAAACTCTATCAAATAAGTTCTATCGCCACAAACTTTTTTAATTAAGTTCTATCACCACAAACTCGGACATCACCAACCTTTAACAAATTCGGGCATCATGCATTACACATCAACAAATTCGGACATGACCAAACTCGGACCCCTTATGCATTTACATATAAGTTCGGACAATTATGGGTGATATATATGTCACACCCCGACCCGCAGCGGAAAAGGTGATCGGGGCATGATTGGGTTATCATCAAAGCTCATGACATTTATTATACGTTTCATATTCATTAATACAATTTAATGGAAATTTACAATAAATATTACAACATGTTCTAACTATCAATCTAAGCTTCTTTGTTCTCTTCTAAGGCATTTTCTATGTTTTCCTTGCTTCAACCTGTTCACCTGTATCATATGTAAAAGGGTTTTTGGATCAACAAAAAGTTGGCGAGTGAATCCTATGGAAAACATTTGAACAAGTTTATTTAAATTGATTATGAAATATGTGCACAACCACTCATGAGTAAAAATAGATGTAAACTTATTCAACAATAATTAAATATTAAATAAAACACACATGAACAATAATGGATTGGTTTTGAGGCACGCGTTGCTCAACTCGTCCCTCACGAGGAACTGATGGGCCTATTGAATGAATTGCATAACCATGATAATATGAAAGGCATAACTACAAACAATATAAACTCAATGATACACACATGAACAATAATGGATTGGTTTTGAGGCACGCGTTGCTCTCTCGTCTCCCACGAGGAGCTGATGGGCTTAATGAATGAATTTCATATAATATGACAAAATGAAATAAGTAATCACAACAATATAAACAATCTAAGTTTAGATCACGATATGATATGGCACAATTTTAAATAAACGAGTTAATTATTTTGTGACACATGACACACCCCAAAACGTGTAATTAAAAGGGGGAGTTGTAAGATTCACTCACCGTGGGTGCGTTCGGTTGATGATGTTGAATGCACGCGAAGTGGTTTTAACCACGAGTGAAATTAACCTAGAAAATAGTAATTATGGTTCGGTAAGTAAACGGATTTTATTAATCCATTTTATTAGGATTGTTGGGTGTATTTTTGTGAGTTTGAGGCTATTTTCTAACCTTAAAAATGTTATTTTTAAATATTTTTAATTGATTTTCAATTAAAATAAATAAATAAAAATAATAAAAAAATTGATTTTTTTTTTGCTACAGTTGACCGTTGACCGTTGACTTTGACCGGTTCGCTTGTATAATTGTGCGCTGAGTGAGGCTCGAACTCGAGACCTCCCGTACGCGTGCACGCAGCTCTACCAACTGAGCTACGTGTCTAACCCGAAATATTTCTGTTTTTAATTACATTTATATATTAATTAGGTTAAACAGAAAATCCTTTATTTTTAAAAACGATTTTAAATCAAAGAATCGGTGCGCTCCACAGGTCTCGAACCCGGGACCTGTGGCTTATGCAAACACACAGTCCACCGCTGGACTGTGTGTCCAACTTGTTAACTAAACTTATTTTTATTATTCTTAAATACAAACTAATCATTTTCATGTATGCCATATTAAAAAGTTTGAATAATTGTCCGGGTCGATGTAGTAGACCGGACTCGAACTCGTGCACTTTGATTAAACATACACACAGTCAACCACTGGACTGTGTGTCTAACTTGGTTATTATTCCGATTATTAATATACTTAACATATAACAGTGGTGCTTCCGGTTCGGTTAACAAAAAAAGGCATTTTTATTAAGGCAGCGTGTGTGGAACAAGATTCGAACTCGAGACCTTTGTGTGTTTAATGTGCACACAGTCCACCGCTGGACTGTGTGTCTAACCCGAGTAATAACTTGATTTTAATTATACTTATATGTTTACCGAACTTCATCTTCTTCGTCAGTTTTAACCAGCATCGGAAATCCGACTAGTTCAAAGTTTTAATCGGTTTCTTTAGTGTCTGATGATTAAATACAAGTGATATTAAATAAAAAGAATGAAGAAATTAGACGTGAGGTATACCGACTGGATTCCTCTGTTTCTCCGGCGTAACTCCGGCGACATCAATCACTTCCGGCGACGAGTGTCTTGCAGCAGAGAGTCTTCAGAAAGCTTACAAAGTATGTGGGTGACTTCGGTATAGGTTCAGAGGGTTTAGTAAGGCTTAGAAGTTAAGGACTCGGTTTTCCGGCGATGAGCAGAAGAATTACGGCGAGTGAGTTTTCGCCGAGAAAGGGTGCGGTTTTGAGCGAAAATGTTTGCAGAGGTTCGAGGGGGTATTTATAAGGCAAAACGTCGATGAATTTGGTCCGATTTTCGACTTGATTCGTCGGTTAGAAAAACTCCGGCGGTTATAATTTGTGTCGCGGACTCAGACGTCGGTTATAACCGATGTGTAGTTAAAGTTTACGTTATAACGGAAAGAATCGTTAAGTTTCGCGAGATTGCCGGGATTTCCGACGACTGCAACTTTGGGCGCCGGTTTTGAATTCGGAAAGACACGTTATCAATTAAATGATCCTAACATTAACAAAGAACATCAGTGGCGCAGTGGTTTAAGTGTTGAGTGTTAAGTCTGTTGTTGAACCGTGACTGACCCGGGTTCGAAACCCGGCAGGAACAAAACATTTTATTTTCATATTTTTAACAGTTTTTCAAAAACTAATTATATATTCCCATATAATAATTGATTATGTATCGTTTAAAATTATTTTAGGCATTTAATTCGCAACGAAATTTTTAACTGACTGTTCGGTTAATAAACGGAGCGGGTTTGGTAAAACCGTTTTTGACGGATGTTACAGTATCCCCTGCTTTTTAGAAATTTCGTCCCGAAATTTAAATAGTGATATATTTAACTAAAAGAATGACGGTGTTTAGTTTTGACAGTTACATACTTAGAAAAGTAAGAGTTTAAATTTTTGTTTGAGGTGGTAACGTTCCTTGTAAGGGTTAAGCACCCTATTACAGGAATCGCTTTTTGTTGCCTACTGTAAAAGTATTGATAAGCAGAAATGATTCGCTAAATATGATATCATGCATAAGAGTTTGGATACGTTTGGAAAGGTATGGTTATATCCTAAGGCAAAACTTCTAATACTACAACCTACATGGAACATAAATAAAACACAACAGCTAATATTTGAACATAAATAAACACAACAGCTAATATCAGTAAGTTATGATTGGTTCTATGACTATAGAACATAAATAAACACAACAGCTAACATTTGAATCCACATTCTGATAGCATATATGTTTGAATGGTGGTAGTTCCTCTCTCGTTTGTTATGATGGAGAGGTTAGTTTATGTAGAAATGGATCACAATCCAATTTCTTTAAATAGCGAGATGATATAAATGTAACACAAATTTCAACCAAGGCAATACTAAATCCTACATGGAACTTCTCATAACCACCTGATAATGCCTCTGATCCTTTGGCAAGAATACTTATATATAGGAAGTACCAGCGGCGTATCCACCATATTATTGCCAAGTTTTCATTGGTTTTATCCACAAGTTATGATTAGTTACCAAGAAACTACTAAATCCTACATAGAACTTCTCATAACCGTCTGACAATGCCTCTGATCCTTTGACAAGAATACTTATATATAGGAAGTACCACGGCGTATCCACCATATTCTTGTCAAATTTTCATTGGTTTTATCAGTGAATTATGATTAGTCATATATAACTCTACAACCAATACAACAAACATAAAATACTGAAATGAAAAATGTCTGTGCGATCAAGGCTCAATCAAACGGAGCCGATCGTATTGCATGTGCTGAAAATGAAATTGTCTGTGCGCTCAAGGCTCAATCAAACGGAGCCGAGCGTATTGCATGTACTGAAAATGAATAACTTACTCTAAACAACAATCACACAAACAGCCTATGCATGGAACCTCTCATAACCGCCTGATAATGCCTCCGATCATTTGACAAGAATACTTATATATAGGAAGTACCAGCGGCGTATCCACCATATTCTTGTCAAATTCTCATTGACTTTATCCACAAGTTATGATTAGTTATAAGCGACTCTACAACAAACACAACAACCACAAGATACTGATAATGTAAATGTCTGTGCGATCAAGGCTCAATCAAACGGAGCCGATCGTATTGCATGTACTGAAAATGAAAATGTCTGTGCGCTCAAGGCTCAATCAAACGGAGCCGAGCGTATTGCATGTACTGAAAATGAATAACTTAATCTAAACAACAATCACACAAACAGCCTATGCATGGAACCTCTCATAACCGCCTGATAATGCCTCTGATCCTTTGACAAGAATACTTATATATAGGAAGTACCAGCGGCGAATCCACCATATTCTTGTCAAATTCTCATTGACTTTATCCGCAAGTTATGATTAGTTCTACGCGACTCTACAACAAACACAACAACCACAATATACTGATAATGAAAATGTCTGTGCGATCAAGGCTCAATCAAACGGAGCCGATCGTATTGCATGTACTGAAAATGAAAAATGTCTGTGCGATCAAGGCTCAATCAAACGGAGCCGATCGTATGCGGGCATGCCAGGTTCAACCGCATAATAAAATGGGGAACAAGCTCAACGCGCATAAATGGGGAGCGGCGGCCTCGGCAATTGCATGTACTGAAATAATAACCAATAATTACTCAAACAGTCTACACATGGAACCTCTCATAACCGCCAGATAATGCTTCTGATCCTTTGACAAGAATACTTATATATAGGAAATACCAGCGGCGTATCCACCGTATTCCCGTCAAAGTTTCATTGGCTTTATCCTTAAGTTATGATTGGTTCGATATGATAAAGGAAAACATAAAACTAAACGATAGAAGTTGAATCTGGATCTTCGGTGAAAAGGACTAGTTGAGTATCTTCGCTTGGGCCGTCATTATCTTCGACCGGATTGGCATTGATGTTGAAGACTCTTCCTCTTGCTAGTGGCCTAGCGGTTGGGTTTTCTTGGTTTACTTGGTTAACTGGGTTTGATTGGGCTTGTGCGTTGATGACGTTAACCAATTGAGGGCATGTGTTTCTAAAGTGGGTAGGGTCGCCACAATTGAAACAAGCTCGAACATATGGGAACATGGGGTATTGGGGTTGCTGATAGGTTTGGTTCATGGTTTGAGTAGGGGAAGAGGTTTGGTTTTGAAAGGTGCGGCAAACCTTGCTCAAATGACCATAGCGTCCACAAGTTGCACATAGTCGACAAGATAAGGTAAGGGGATGGTGATAATAACAGTTGTTGCATTGAGGGTGAGGTCCAAGATATGGTTTCTTATTTGGGTAGGTTGAGTTGGGTGCCACTTGGGTGATTGGGATAGCTTGGATGGGTATGGCGTGTGAAATTGGTTGATTCCGTTGGATAGCAGCAAAAAGTTGCCCGTCTCTTTTTCTCTTAGGATTAGGTTGAGAAGGGGATTCGGTTTGGGTGGAGTCGGAGGTTTCAGTCGATTCTTTATCCTTCTTCTTCTCCTCCTTGAAGTCTTTGTTCTGGATTCGGTTCTCGGTGAGCTCTGTTGCTAGCTCCATTGCTGCTTCCAAAGTTGCAGGCTTGGTACTTATTACAGGGTCTTGAATCTTTGACGGAAGACCACGAATGTAATGCTCGATCAAACGGTAGAGGGGAGTGAACATGTTGGGAACCATTTGATGTAATTCGAGGAATCTTTTGTTGTATGTGGTGTGGTCTCCTTCCTTTTGCTTCAACGAATAAAATTCATCTTCTAATTTCTTGATTTCGCTCCTTGGCAAAATCGTCTGGTCATGATTTCCTTCAATTCGTTCCAAGTTAAAGTCATAGCATCGTCGACGCCTCGTTTGGCTTTCTCTGTATTCCACCAAGTAAGTGCTATTCCATATAAACGACCAGTAGCATAACGCACTTTGCGATCATCGGGGCAATCGCAATTTAGAAAGGTGTTCTCCATTTCTTCAAACCAATGGAGGAGAGCGGTGACGCCTTCAGTCCCTTTGTATTTCGGAGGGTCGCATGATTGAAATGCTTGTAGGTGCATTTAGTGATATTTGAGGGAGAGTTGATAATGTTTTGGTTTTCTTGATTGACAGGATTAGCGGTAAGTGCTTGTTGAACTTGGATTACAATGTTGGGTATTACGGCAGCCATTTGTTGAGCGATTAGGGCAGCCATGCGCTCGCGAGCTTTTCCTGCTCTCATCTTCCTACGAGCGAGGTTAGAAGACATCTACAAGGAATACATGTCAAGAGTATGAGTTGGATGCTTTTGGGATCATGGGTCGCATTCAGGAATGAACATTCATAAAATAATTATAGAAAAATAAATCTACTACATCCATAGGATGTCTTGGGCTTTGCTCGCCATTAGGCCCTACATGCCACCATACTTTACCTTTGTAATCATGTGGGCCCCCATGAATACCGGTTTTTCATATGGTTCGCACGGGTTTGCCAGGTTACGTACACTAAAACCCGGAGAAAATCGAGAAATATGTATACAACGTGTGATATTCGGAATGTGTCCAGGTGTAGACACGGTGACACCTTAAAGTGGGATTAGTTCGAACGACGTTTGGTGTGGCATGCTTGGCCTAATAGGTCCTTCGTTACTCTCATCATTGGTCCCCAGGTAGGCAAACTGGTCCGTTATATTGGATTTATACGAATGCCAACCTAGACAGGACGTTCCGACTACCGGTACTTGTACCCTTCCAGTTACTACATGCCCGTCGCAGAACTTACTTTGATGAGATTGAAATTGCAACAAAATCTTTGAATAATAAGAGTATGAAAATGAATTGAATATATGAACATTGATATATGTATAATGAATATGTATATAAGCATGTATGTTTGACTGTAAATGTAAACAAATATGAAACAATAAATATCACAAGTTGTATGTAACCACCTAATCAATTAAAATTTAGGCAGACTATAGTATAGGCTCTAAGGGTCTAATAACCTATCCTATATCCCTATAGTCATGGCTCTGATACCAATCTGTCACACCCCGACCCGCAGCGGAAAAGGTGATCGGGGCATGATTGGGTTATCATCAAAGCTCATGACATTTATTATACGTTTCATATTCATTAATACAATTTAATGGAAATTTACAATAAATATTACAACATGTTCTAACTATCAATCTAAGCTTCTTTGTTCTCTTCTAAGGCATTTTCTATGTTTTCCTTGCTTCAACCTGTTCACCTGTATCATGTGTAAAAGGGTTTTTGGATCAACAAAAAGTTGGCGAGTGAATCCTATGGAAAACATTTGAACAAGTTTATTTAAATTGATTATGAAATATGTGCACAACACTCATGAGTAAAAATAGATGTAAACTTATTCAACAATAATTAGATATTAAATAAAACACACATGAACAATAATGGATTGGTTTTGAGGCACGCGTTGCTCAACTCGTCTCTCACGAGGAACTGATGGGCCTATTGAATGAATTGCATAACCATGAAAGGCATAACTACAAACAATATAAACTCAATGATACACACATGAACAATAATGGATTGGTTTTGAGGCACGCGTTGCTCTCTCGTCTCCCACGAGGAGCTGATGGGCTTAATGAATGAATTTCATATAATTTGACAAAATGAAATAAGTAATCACAACAATATAAACAATCTAAGTTTAGATCACGATATGATATGGCACAATTTTAAATAAACGAGTTAATTATTTTGTGACACATGACACACCCCAAAACGTGTAATTAAAAGGGGAGTTGTAAGATTCACTCACCGTGGGTGCGTTCGGTTGATGATGTTGAATGCACGCGAAGTGGTTTTAACCACAAGTGAAATTAACCTAGATAAATAGCATTATGGTTCGGTAAGTAAACGGAATTTATTAATCCATTTTATTAGGATTGTTGGGTGTATTTTTGTGAGTTTGAGGCTATTTTCTAACCTTAAAAATGTTATTTTTAAATATTTTTAATTGATTTTCAATTAAAATAAATAAATAAAAATAATAAAAAAATTGATTTTTTTTGCTACAGTTGACCGTTGACCGTTGACTTTGACTTTGACTTTGACCGGTTCGCTTGTATAATTGTGCGCTGAGTGAGGCTCGAACCCGAGACCTCCCGTACGCGTGCACGCAGCTCTACCAACTGAGCTACGTGTCTAACCCGAAATATTTCTGTTTTTAATTACATTTATATTAATTAGGTTAAACAGAAAATCCTTTATTTTTAAAAACGATTTTAAATCAAAGAATCGGTGCGCTCCACAGGTCTCGAACCCGGGACCTGTGGCTTATGCAAACACACAGTCCACCGCTGGACTTTGTGTCCAACTTGTTAACTAAACATATTTTTATTATTCTTAAATACAAACTAATCATTTTCATTTATGCCATATTAAAAAGTTTGAATAATTGTCCGGGTCGATGTAGTAGACCGGACTCGAACTCGTGCGCTTTGATTAAACATACACACAGTCCACCACTGGACTGTGTGTCTAACTTGGTTATTATTCCGATTATTAATATACTTAACATATAACAGTGGTGCTTCCGGTTCGGTTAACAAAAAAAGGCATTTTTATTAAGGCAGCGTGTGTGGAACAAGATTCGAACTCGAGACCTTTGTGTGTTTAATGTGCACACAGTCCACCGCTGGACTGTGTGTCTAACCCGAGTAATAACTTGATTTTAATTATACTTATATGTTTACCGAACTTCATCTTCTTCGTCAGTTTTAACCAGCATCGGAAATCCGACTAGTTCAAAGTTTTAATCGGTTTCTTTAGTGTCTGATGATTAAATACAAGTGATATTAAATAAAAAGAATGAAGAAATTAGACGTGAGGTATACCGACTGGATTCCTCTGTTTCTCCGGCGTAACTCCGGCGACATCAATCACTTCCGGCGACGAGTGTCTTGCAGCAGAGAGTCTTCAGAAAGCTTACAAAGTATGTGGGTGACTTCGGTATAGGTTCAGAGGGTTTAGTAAGGCTTAGAAGTTAAGGACTCGGTTTTCCGGCGATGAGCAGAAGAATTACGGCGAGTGAGTTTTCGCCGAGAAAGGGTGCGGTTTTGAGCGAAAATGTTTGCAGAGGTTCGAGGGGGTATTTATAAGGCAAAACGTCGATGAATTTGGTCCGATTTTCGACTTGATTCGTCGGTTAGAAAAACTCCGGCGGTTATAATTTGTGTCGCGGACTCAGACGTCGGTTATAACCGATGTGTAGTTAAAGTTTACGTTATAACGGAAAGAATCGTTAAGTTTCGCGAGATTGCCGGGATTTCCGACGACTGCAACTTTGGGCGCCGGTTTTGAATTCGGAAAGACACGTTATCAATTAAATGATCCTAACATTAACAAAGAACATCAGTGGCGCAGTGGTTTAAGTGTTGAGTGTTAAGTCTGTTGTTGAACCGTGACTGACCCGGGTTCGAAACCCGGCAGGAACAAAACATTTTTATTTTCATATTTTTAACAGTTTTTCAAAAACTAATTATATATTCCCATATAATAATTGATTATGTATCGTTTAAAATTATTTTAGGCATTTAATTCGCAACGAAATTTTTAACTGACTGTTCGGTTAATAAACGGAGCGGGTTTGGTAAAACCGTTTTTGACGGATGTTACAGTATCCCCTGCTTTTTAGAAATTTCGTCCCGAAATTTAAATAGTGATATATTTAACTAAAAGAATGACGGTGTTTAGTTTTGACAGTTACATACTTAGAAAAGTAAGAGTTTAAATTTTTGTTTGAGGTGGTAACGTTCCTTGTAAGGGTTAAGCACCCTATTACAGGAATCGCTTTTTGTTGCCTACTGTAAAAGTATTGATAAGCAGAAATGATTCGCTAAATATGATATCATGCATAAGAGTTTGGATACGTTTGGAAAGGTATGGTTATATCCTAAGGCAAAACTTCTAATACTACAACCTACATGGAACATAAATAAACACAACAGCTAATATTTGAACATAAATAAACACAACAGCTAATATCAGTAAGTTATGATTGGTTCTATGACTATAGAACATAAATAAACACAACAGCTAACATTTGAATCCACATTCTGATAGCATATATGTTTGAATGGTGGTAGTTCCTCTCTCGTTTGTTATGATGGAGAGGTTAGTTTATGTAGAAATGGATCACAATCCAATTTCTTTAAATAGCGAGATGATATAAATGTAACACAAATTTCAACCAAGGCAATACTAAATCCTACATGGAACTTCTCATAACCACCTGATAATGCCTCTGATCCTTTGGCAAGAATACTTATATATAGGAAGTACCAGCGGCGTATCCACCATATTATTGCCAAGTTTTCATTGGTTTTATCCACAAGTTATGATTAGTTACCAAGAAACTACTAAATCCTACATAGAACTTCTCATAACCGTCTGACAATGCCTCTGATCCTTTGACAAGAATACTTATATATAGGAAGTACCACGGCGTATCCACCATATTCTTGTCAAATTTTCATTGGTTTTATCAGTGAATTATGATTAGTCATATATAACTCTACAACCAATACAACAAACATAAAATACTGAAATGAAAAATGTCTGTGCGATCAAGGCTCAATCAAACGGAGCCGATCGTATTGCATGTGCTGAAAATGAAATTGTCTGTGCGCTCAAGGCTCAATCAAACGGAGCCGAGCGTATTGCATGTACTGAAAATGAATAACTTACTCTAAACAACAATCACACAAACAGCCTATGCATGGAACCTCTCATAACCGCCTGATAATGCCTCCGATCATTTGACAAGAATACTTATATATAGGAAGTACCAGCGGCGTATCCACCATATTCTTGTCAAATTCTCATTGACTTTATCCACAAGTTATGATTAGTTATAAGCGACTCTACAACAAACACAACAACCACAAGATACTGATAATGTAAATGTCTGTGCGATCAAGGCTCAATCAAACGGAGCCGATCGTATTGCATGTACTGAAAATGAAAATGTCTGTGCGCTCAAGGCTCAATCAAACGGAGCCGAGCGTATTGCATGTACTGAAAATGAATAACTTAATCTAAACAACAATCACACAAACAGCCTATGCATGGAACCTCTCATAACCGCCTGATAATGCCTCTGATCCTTTGACAAGAATACTTATATATAGGAAGTACCAGCGGCGAATCCACCATATTCTTGTCAAATTCTCATTGACTTTATCCGCAAGTTATGATTAGTTCTACGCGACTCTACAACAAACACAACAACCACAATATACTGATAATGAAAATGTCTGTGCGATCAAGGCTCAATCAAACGGAGCCGATCGTATTGCATGTACTGAAAATGAAAAATGTCTGTGCGATCAAGGCTCAATCAAACGGAGCCGATCGTATGCGGGCATGCCAGGTTCAACCGCATAATAAAATGGGGAACAAGCTCAACGCGCATAAATGGGGAGCGGCGGCCTCGGCAATTGCATGTACTGAAATAATAACCAATAATTACTCAAACAGTCTACACATGGAACCTCTCATAACCGCCAGATAATGCTTCTGATCCTTTGACAAGAATACTTATATATAGGAAATACCAGCGGCGTATCCACCGTATTCCCGTCAAAGTTTCATTGGCTTTATCCTTAAGTTATGATTGGTTCGATATGATAAAGGAAAACATAAAACTAAACGATAGAAGTTGAATCTGGATCTTCGGTGAAAAGGACTAGTTGAGTATCTTCGCTTGGGCCGTCATTATCTTCGACCGGATTGGCATTGATGTTGAAGACTCTTCCTCTTGCTAGTGGCCTAGCGGTTGGGTTTTCTTGGTTTACTTGGTTAACTGGGTTTGATTGGGCTTGTGCGTTGATGACGTTAACCAATTGAGGGCATGTGTTTCTAAAGTGGGTAGGGTCGCCACAATTGAAACAAGCTCGAACATATGGGAACATGGGGTATTGGGGTTGCTGATAGGTTTGGTTCATGGTTTGAGTAGGGGAAGAGGTTTGGTTTTGAAAGGTGCGGCAAACCTTGCTCAAATGACCATAGCGTCCACAAGTTGCACATAGTCGACAAGATAAGGTAAGGGGATGGTGATAATAACAGTTGTTGCATTGAGGGTGAGGTCCAAGATATGGTTTCTTATTTGGGTAGGTTGAGTTGGGTGCCACTTGGGTGATTGGGATAGCTTGGATGGGTATGGCGTGTGAAATTGGTTGATTCCGTTGGATAGCAGCAAAAAGTTGCCCGTCTCTTTTTCTCTTAGGATTAGGTTGAGAAGGGGATTCGGTTTGGGTGGAGTCGGAGGTTTCAGTCGATTCTTTATCCTTCTTCTTCTCCTCCTTGAAGTCTTTGTTCTGGATTCGGTTCTCGGTGAGCTCTGTTGCTAGCTCCATTGCTGCTTCCAAAGTTGCAGGCTTGGTACTTATTACAGGGTCTTGAATCTTTGACGGAAGACCACGAATGTAATGCTCGATCAAACGGTAGAGGGGAGTGAACATGTTGGGAACCATTTGATGTAATTCGAGGAATCTTTTGTTGTATGTGGTGTGGTCTCCTTCCTTTTGCTTCAACGAATAAAATTCATCTTCTAATTTCTTGATTTCGCTCCTTGGGCAAAATCGTCTGGTCATGATTTCCTTCAATTCGTTCCAAGTTAAAGTCATAGCATCGTCGACGCCTCGTTTGGCTTTCTCTGTATTCCACCAAGTAAGTGCTATTCCATATAAACGACCAGTAGCATAACGCACTTTGCGATCATCGGGGCAATCGCAATTTAGAAAGGTGTTCTCCATTTCTTCAAACCAATGGAGGAGAGCGGTGACGCCTTCAGTCCCTTTGTATTTCGGAGGGTCGCATGATTTGAAATGCTTGTAGGTGCATTTAGTGATATTTGAGGGAGAGTTGATAATGTTTTGGTTTTCTTGATTGACAGGATTAGCGGTAAGTGCTTGTTGAACTTGGATTACAATGTTGGGTATTACGGCAGCCATTTGTTGAGCGATTAGGGCAGCCATGCGCTCGCGAGCTTTTCCTGCTCTCATCTTCCTACGAGCGAGGTTAGAAGACATCTACAAGGAATACATGTCAAGAGTATGAGTTGGATGCTTTTGGGATCATGGGTCGCATTCAGGAATGAACATTCATAAAATAATTATAGAAAAATAAATCTACTACATCCATAGGATGTCTTGGGCTTTGCTCGCCATTAGGCCCTACATGCCACCATACTTTACCTTTGTAATCATGTGGGCCCCCATGAATACCGGTTTTTCATATGGTTCGCACGGGTTTGCCAGGTTACGTACACTAAAACCCGGAGAAAATCGAGAAATATGTATACAACGTGTGATATTCGGAATGTGTCCAGGTGTAGACACGGTGACACCTTAAAGTGGGATTAGTTCGAACGACGTTTGGTGTGGCATGCTTGGCCTAATAGGTCCTTCGTACTCTCATCATTGGTCCCCAGGTAGGCAAACTGGTCCGTTATATTGGATTTATACGAATGCCAACCTAGACAGGACGTTCCGACTACCGGTACTTGTACCCTTCCAGTTACTACATGCCCGTCGCAGAACTTACTTTGATGAGATTGAAATTGCAACAAAATCTTTGAATAATAAGAGTATGAAAATGAATTGAATATATGAACATTGATATATGTATAATGAATATGTATATAAGCATGTATGTTTGACTGTAAATGTAAACAAATATGAAACAAATAAATATCACAAGTTTGTATGTAACCACCTAATCAATTAAAATTTAGGCAGACTATAGTATAGGCTCTAAGGGTCTAATAACCTATCCTATATCCCTATAGTCATGGCTCTGATACCAATCTGTCACACCCCGACCCGCAGCGGAAAAGGTGATCGGGGCATGATTGGGTTATCATCAAAGCTCATGACATTTATTATACGTTTCATATTCATTAATACAATTTAATGGAAATTTACAATAAATATTACAACATGTTCTAACTATCAATCTAAGCTTCTTTGTTCTCTTCTAAGGCATTTTCTATGTTTTCCTTGCTTCAACCTGTTCACCTGTATCATGTGTAAAAGGGTTTTTGGATCAACAAAAAGTTGGCGAGTGAATCCTATGGAAAACATTTGAACAAGTTTATTTAAATTGATTATGAAATATGTGCACAACCACTCATGAGTAAAAATAGATGTAAACTTATTCAACAATAATTAGATATTAAATAAAACACACATGAACAATAATGGATTGGTTTTGAGGCACGCGTTGCTCAACTCGTCTCTCACGAGGAACTGATGGGCCTATTGAATGAATTGCATAACCATGAAAGGCATAACTACAAACAATATAAACTCAATGATACACACATGAACAATAATGGATTGGTTTTGAGGCACGCGTTGCTCTCTCGTCTCCCACGAGGAGCTGATGGGCTTAATGAATGAATTTCATATAATTTGACAAAATGAAATAAGTAATCACAACAATATAAACAATCTAAGTTTAGATCACGATATGATATGGCACAATTTTAAATAAACGAGTTAATTATTTTGTGACACATGACACACCCCAAAACGTGTAATTAAAAGGGGAGTTGTAAGATTCACTCACCGTGGGTGCGTTCGGTTGATGATGTTGAATGCACGCGAAGTGGTTTTAACCACAAGTGAAATTAACCTAGATAAATAGCATTATGGTTCGGTAAGTAAACGGAATTTATTAATCCATTTTATTAGGATTGTTGGGTGTATTTTTGTGAGTTTGAGGCTATTTTCTAACCTTAAAAATGTTATTTTTAAATATTTTTAATTGATTTTCAATTAAAATAAATAAATAAAAATAATAAAAAAATTGATTTTTTTTTGCTACAGTTGACCGTTGACCGTTGACTTTGACTTTGACTTTGACCGGTTCGCTTGTATAATTGTGCGCTGAGTGAGGCTCGAACCCGAGACCTCCCGTACGCGTGCACGCAGCTCTACCAACTGAGCTACGTGTCTAACCCGAAATATTTCTGTTTTTAATTACATTTATATATTAATTAGGTTAAACAGAAAATCCTTTATTTTTAAAAACGATTTTAAATCAAAGAATCGGTGCGCTCCACAGGTCTCGAACCCGGGACCTGTGGCTTATGCAAAACACACAGTCCACCGCTGGACTTTGTGTCCAACTTGTTAACTAAACATATTTTTATTATTCTTAAATACAAACTAATCATTTTCATTTATGCCATATTAAAAAGTTTGAATAATTGTCCGGGTCGATGTAGTAGACCGGACTCGAACTCGTGCGCTTTGATTAAACATACACACAGTCCACCACTGGACTGTGTGTCTAACTTGGTTATTATTCCGATTATTAATATACTTAACATATAACAGTGGTGCTTCCGGTTCGGTTAACAAAAAAAAGGCATTTTTATTAAGGCAGCGTGTGTGGAACAAGATTCGAACTCGAGACCTTTGTGTGTTTAATGTGCACACAGTCCACCGCTGGACTGTGTGTCTAACCCGAGTAATAACTTGATTTTAATTATACTTATATGTTTACCGAACTTCATCTTCTTCGTCAGTTTTAACCAGCATCGGAAATCCGACTGGTTCAAAGTTTTAATCGGTTTCTTTAGTGTCTGATGATTAAATACAAGTGATATTAAATAAAAAGAATGAAGAAATTAGGCGTGAGGTATACCGACTGGATTCCTCTGTTTCTCCGGCGTAACTCCGGCGACATCAATCACTTCCGGCGACGAGTGTCTTGCAGCAGAGAGTCTTCAGAAAGCTTACAAAGTATGTGGGTGACTTCGGTATAGGTTCAGAGGGTTTAGTAAGGCTTAGAAGTTAAGGACTCGGTTTTCCGGCGATGAGCAGAAGAATTCCGGCGAGTGAGTTTTCGCCGAGAAAGGGTGCGGTTTTGAGCGAAAATGTTTGCAGAGGTTCGAGGGGGTATTTATAAGGCAAAACGTCGATGAATTTGGTCCGATTTTCGACTTGATTCGTCGGTTAGAAAAACTCCGGCGGTTATAATTTGTGTCGCGGACTCAGACGTCGGTTATAACCGATGTGTAGTTAAAGTTTACGTTATAACGGAAAGAATCGTTAAGTTTCGCGAGATTGCCGGGATTTCCGACGACTGCAACTTTGGGCGCCGGTTTTGAATTCGGAAAGACACGTTATCAATTAAATGATCCTAACATTTAACAAAGAACATCAGTGGCGCAGTGGTTTAAGTGTTAAGTGTTAAGTCTGTTGTTGAACCGTGACTGACCCGGGTTCGAAACCCGGCAGGAACAAAACATTTTTATTTTCATATTTTTAAACAGTTTTTCAAAAACTAATTGTATATTCCCATATAATAATTGATTATGTATCGTTTAAAATTATTTTAGGCATTTAATTCGCAACGAAATTTTTAACTGACTGTTCGGTTAATAAACGGAGCGGGTTTGGTAAAATCCGTAATTGACGGATGTTACAATATATATATATATATATATATATATATGTAAATTCGGATCTCTATAAATAAACCCGGACCCATGGAATCATACATATCCGGACCCCCATTAAACCATACATATTTGGACTCACTCAACAAGTAAACTCGGAACCAGTTATCAATTTCGGACTTTGTGACTTCACAAAGTCTGACAACTATTCTCCGAGGCAACCAATCTACTCTGATTAACAATACAGAAACCACAGTTTTCAATGTAACAGTTTTACGATCAAAACCCTAACTCTACAATGTTACGAATCAATTCATAGATTAACAGTTCTAGCATATCAGTAGAATCATTCATCTCTGATAAACAGTTTACACATTCACGTACAAAAAATCACACATTCATCAGGCATAATCAATTAATCACAGATAATTGTTTGGATGTCTAGGGTTTGCATGAATCAAAGGAACAAACATAACAACATGTAATATAAGCATTACCTTAGATTCGATCTAAAGTTTGCGCTTGATGAATTGAAAGATCAAAGAGTAGATGATTTGAGAGTTGTATTGTGTAGCCAAAGTGATTAAAGAATGATTAGAGAAATGATTAGAAAATTGCCGTATCGTGAAGTTGTGGGGAGTTTTAGGGTTATGCAGGAGTTTACTAGAGTTTCACAATTAACCCTAAACACCCCTAACTAATTACTTTCACACAAAGCACATAACATCTTGTAATTTGCAGTTAAAACACATAAGTCACTTATTTGTCATGCAACTTATCAGATTCATATAAATCACCTGTCTACATTTATTATTCGTGTTAATCACCAACGTTCGAGAGTTAACTTGTGTGTGTTCCAGTAATTTCCCGAATTACCAATGTAGACTCATTTAAATAACCCTAGTTAAATGTAGTACTACGAATGTATGTCTAAATTAACTATGGTAAGGTTAAAGTATTAACCTGAAATTGCGGGTTGTCAAAGTGGGAATGTGTCCCACATAGGAAGTTGGATAAAACTTGATATAAGTCGGATTCTTCCTTCTTTACTTTTACCAAGAAGTTCCCTAGGTTGTAAAGCATATTGTACACGTGTTGGTGTGCACATGTGTTATGTTGTCGATGGGCGTAATCTGATGCACTTTACACTTTTGACCATGTGCGCAACTTTATATTTTATATTGCCTGTGCATGATCTGAAGCATTGTTGGCGTGCTTGTGGCAGGTCAGGTTCCGGAGAAGTTGGTTGCATGTGTGTTCCTTAAATGGCATGTGCATTAGCACAAATGAACTAGCGTGTAACAGACCTGAGGGTTCAAGTGCAAACCACGCCGAGCCAACATTATGTTTGGACACGTGGATCTAGAACGCAACATGGCACTAAAGTAAACTGCTCGCACGAGCCCATTGCGGACTAGCGTGCTAGTTCTAGCTCGCGCATAGTTCAAATTTGATATCAAAGCTAGATAAAACGCATTGAAGACGTTCAATACAATTAATTTTTGTTTTAATTCATTTGAGTTGTCTCGACTTTTGTTTCACTGTAGAATCAAGGTGATCCTAGGCTGAAAATTACAAAAAAACATTTGAACTCTCTAAAAAATTCTAGCAATCTACTTCTTGATTCAAGATACAACTCGGATGTTAATGTCTTCCCCCACAGCTCACACACTAAATTCATAGGTTCTCATTTCCCATGTTCATAACTTTAAATTTACAACTCATAAACTAATTAAATCATTGATTTCGTATGGTTTGCACTTTCAATCTTGAATAGAACTTTTTTCTCAATGAGCGCATGTAAAACCAGCCTAAAAGTAAGTCATGAACCAATATGACCCACGAATTATTTTGTGCAACTAATTTCGAAAGTTATGGGTCCGCCGCACGCATCAAATGGATCTATATAAAGATTTAAAGGAGAGTCTCAAATGATACGGCACCTAACAATAAGTGTCTAGTTGCATGAAATTCACACACATATTATCAAATTTATAGTCAAATCTATACTTAATAAATAAGTATCTAATTGTGTCACATATTATCATTTTATGAGTCCAATATTCTTTTTTCGGTTTTCTCTTTGATGTGTATTCAATTTCATAGTTTTAAAAAAGCTATAATCATTGGACTTAGCCTCAGGTTTAACTCAAAAAATTACCTTTGGATTCGATGAAAAATCTTATTTAGTCTCACTCCTAAAATAGATTTATCCACTCATATAATTGAGGTATGATTATTATATAAATAGATTAAAATGGTATTATAAGCAATATTCCATTATACTACTTGCCTCTTTGGTTGCTTTATGTTGTGTGTATTTTTCATTTATAGTTTAGTTGAAAAGAAATGTTTATGGCATGTATGTATCAATGTCATAACATTAGAAAGCGTGAATTTTATGGTGAAGACACTGCTGTAGAAATAGCTAGTCGCTAGTCAGACGGTGAGATGCATACTAGCGATTAATCGGAATTCAAAGATTAATCGGCACCTAATCAGAATTTTTACAACCATGAAAATTCCCCGATCAATATACCTTTTGAACTATTTCGTTTAATGTTATAATTTTACTATACTTTAAATAGCTTATATAATTGTTAAAATCAACACAAAAGTTATAAATAAATTTTAACAGATAAAAATGGTATTTACAAACTATACATTTTAATATGAGAAAATTACATCTAAGACTATGTATAGTGGATTGGTTGAGTGGGCATTGGGCACACTAGATAGATAGCTCAATAGAGCATTGCACACCACGCGGTAGGGGAATTGGTGAGGCGTGGGTGTGACCAGGGGATAGATGCACAAAAAGTGAATGTTGCTCACGCTAGTGCTCTAGTAATCAAACCCTGGTATCACCCGATTTATTTTGGGATACATGATTTTGCTATTTAACCCCCTTAGTTGACCTTAGGACCGGTTACTAAGATAACAATTTTTTTTCACACTCACCTAACTATCATGAGTGGTCATATTTATAAACCCAAATGCTTAAATGAGTTAATTGGTAGAGACTCTTATCTCTTAGTACGAGGTTTTAGGTTCTAACTCAGACAAGACTCAAGAGCATGTATATATAAGAGTTTTAGGAGTTTCGTCTAGTAGATTTCTAGATGTTACCATCTTTTATTTATTTTATTTTATTAAATGGCCAACGAATACGATACAAACTTGATTTATTTTATTTTATTGAATGGCTAACGAATACTATGATCATCCAAACAAACCTATTAGCGAAAGAACATCTACACCCTACGTATGCAGAAAACACTTATTTTAGGTGTATCTAGGGAGTTCATGGTAAAAGAAAGTATTGGATCACAAGCACGGGCGGACCTACCTTATTGGTAAGGGTAGCCTCCGCTACACCTTGGCGCTTCGACAGTAATGTAAATTTTTAAAAAAGTTTCCCATTTTCAATAAAACGTTACCCTTATAAAAATTTTCTTCATACTGATCATAGGTAAAAGAAAGCAGAGTCGGTTATGGCCTTTTAGCATTAGCCACCCCTCTAGATCATTCTTAGATCCGATGGCATAATTTAATACATCCCTACCAACAATCCCCTTTTGGTCATAATTTAATACTAATAACATAGTCAAAATAAGCACACATTTTTCACACTATTTTATCGTTTTTATGTCTTCAAAATCTTACAAAACAAAATAATATATGCCAAAAACAAATTAATAAAACGCAAAATATTAGACACCAATAACTTCAAATTTAAAAACCAACAAAAATTAAAACTTGAATTCACATTTGGCCCATCAAATACCTTTTTCAAATAATAATTCAAGATGTGCAAAAGATTCCATCCAAAAAAACAAACAATAAGTAACAAACCACGTTACACAATCGTACTATTAAACATCAAGCAACAACCCCATAAAGTTATTCAATTCTAAGCAATTAAAATGAAAACCAACATTATTGCATTCATCAAAAATCCAAAACATGTACAATATGTTTTTCATATACCCTAAATAAATGTTTTAAAAAAAATAAACGTCAAATTTAATTATTAAAACTTTTTAGTAATAAACTCAGCCTCTATGCATCGGCGACCGCTCATGCATATGTAATTTATTCGTCTTCGACTGGCGAAAAACATTCAACGGGCTCGGAAAATACCATCTGCGACGCTTAGTCGTCGCGGGGCTAAAACCGTCACCCGCACCAACCGCTACCGATCTGGATCTCAACATCCTCGGATAATCCTCGTTACACCATGACCATCGCTCTGATTTGATCCATCATCTTGTAAATCACATTTTCTAGACTTACCAACCTTAAAAACCGACCAAAAATTAATTTTATTCCTGCTAACGTACGCAGGCTTCTTATTCTCCACCTCAGCAAACTCTTGGTCCAGCCCGTACCGCGATCGCGTCCGGAGAAACGAGATCGCTAGCGATCTCGATTTCCGGAACACGGGTTCGCTCTCTATAAGGTTAGAGACGCGACCCACAGTGTTCCCGTGGCGGGACCCACCACGAGAATACTGGAAGAGAGAGAATGATGAGGAGGATGAAGACGAAGAAGTGGATGTTGAATGCCGAGAACATGAACATGGACGTTTGCTGGCACACTCCGGGCAGAGTGTGACCAGCCGGTCACGTAGACACGTAGGACAGATGCCCGTTGTTCTCCTGCGCTTTGAGGGGTGTTTTGGACATTTGTACAGTTCTTCTTCATCGGTGTAGAACGCCATGTTCGTGTTGTTTAAGGTTGTTTTAAGGTTTACTGTGTGATTTGAGTTTGGTGGATGAATGTTGTTGTTGTAAGTTGTAACGGATTTCGGTTTTTTCTCTCTCTTGAATTTTCTCTCTCCAGGAATTAGCCGGTTTGTTTAGTGGGTGGGGTGTTTAAAAAGGAAGAGGTGTGGCTCTTCATCTAACCATGGTTGGGTTGGATTAACTATGGTTGAAACGATATGGGTGGGTCTACTTTTAGTGTTTACACATTGGTGGACCAAGCTAGAAGGTTAGGAAATTAAGGAGTGACAAAAATGGTCCTTAGATTGTCACCCATTTATTAAAAAGATATATAGTGTCTTTATTATAGGTGAAGCGAGTGGGATAGGGGTTCGGGTTCATTGAGTTTGACGGGAACACTGGGAATACTGTGGCAATTGCAATTGGCATGGGATAGGATTCGGATGGGAATTCTTGATGGCGAACCCTGATGTTGAAGCTGAAGAGATGATTGTTACAGTTTAGGAAAATGAAATTTGGGTTCAAATTTTGTCGTCGGGTTAAATTTGGGTAAAAGTGAGGTGAGACTCTTATCGATGAGTTAAGTTGGGTTCATCGGGTTCAATTTAGGTAAAAATGAGATGATACTCTCTCATTGATGAGTTAAATTTGGCTTTAATTAGGAAATTTATCTAATATACATAAAATAAAAGATATACGTGCATAAACGACTTACATGAATTACGGTAAATAAAAACAAACGGATTATTGAATGTTTACGAATGTAATTTAACGAATGATACATATGTTATTGTTCAACAATCTTTTAAAATAAATGAAAATAATATTTATATATTGATATGGTGGAGTGATCCTAAGAGGTAATGAATAAATGAAACAAATAACTAGAACAATTATTATTATTACGCTACTTGAAAGTTGTAACATAACACTTATTATTTTGTTTCAAGCATGATTATTCTAATTATTTGTATTATTTGCATGTTAAAAACTATTTATATTTGATTCTAAAACTTGATATATAAACAAACTTCTCCTCATGCAATTTAACAATCGTTCGATCATCGAGGGGCCATATTGTAATTCACTTATTCATGTTATTACTAGTCAAATATGGAGTTAATATGGCATTATGGGTGAAAAAGAATAAAGGAATAATGGGATTCAACGAAAAGGTTTGTATTTCAAACTTTTGACATGTATGATTAAAAATTAAAAAAATAGCAAGATTGATATTTTATTACATTGACCTTTTTTAAATAAAAAACGTAAAGAGTCCTAGAAGTAAGGGGAATCAAATATTTTACAAAGATCTCAACTGTTTCCTAGTTGGCTTTTTTTCTTTTAAGCCTCAATAACATACGGAATGGAGGCGTTGTGGCTGGCGTGGGTGAAGGGTCGAAGGATTTCACGGACGTTGTGTTGTTGTTGATGATGTAGACGATGATGATTGGGTATGGTTTAGAGATTTTTTTTCTTTTTTTTTTTGTTTAATAGATACATTTTATAATATAAATATGAAAAGTGTTTTGAATCTTATTTTTTTACAAGAAACAATAGCCTCTACTAGCCAAATAAAGCTCGAATGAAGAAATTAATTTCTATTATTTACTTGTATCATTTTATCGAATGATATTGATCTATATTTATAACGTAAATATATACGTTTAGTTATTTATAAAAGATGATGTAGTACGTTCCGTTTACAAAAAATAATATAATAAAGTAAAATGCATAGTAAACAAATGTAAAAGACTACACGTTTCTTCAACGTCTTTAGATGCATAATGCACTCACATTTTGACAAGTCCCCTTAAATCGATTTTCGTTCATTTGCGAAACTAAGGGTGCAAACGAACTGAGCCTGAGCCTTAAATTACCTTACTCAAGCACGGCTTATTACAACTTTCTTAAGCTCGGCCGATTCAAGCCTTGGATTTTGGGCTCAAGCTCGGCTCACTAATAAAATTTAAAATTCGAGCTCGGCTGGAAAGCTCGATCTAAATATCTGTGGCACGAGCTCAGCTCGAAAGCTCGATATAAATTTAAAACTAACTATTTGTATGTAAGATATTTTTGTGTTAAAAGTGAAATAAGTACATGGATGGGCTGGATAAAGTTGGGCCGGGTAAATTAGGTGGAGTAGAAGCCCAAAAATAGTTTAAACTCTAAAGTATACTAAACTCGATAAGTCTCGACAAGCCTAAACGAGCTACACATACAAGGGTCGAGTTTAGGCTTGAAATCTAATCGAGCCATATTTCAAGCTCGGTCTTGGGCTAAAAAGGCTCCGCTCGTTCGAGCATTTTATCGATTCGATCTCACGTAGCTCGTGAGACGCTCGGCTCGTTTTCACCCCAATTCGAAGCCATATCTCAAGGTACAACAATCAAACATTAATTGTACTATTGTAGATGGACTCATTCGAAACCATATATTTCTCCAAGGTACAACAATCAATCGAATATTAATTGTACTATTGTAGATGGACTCAAAAGCTTTAGAAAACACCAAGTTTTTGTGTGTTTTATCATTTGTGGGGAAAGAAAAAGAACGAGAATGAAACATTATTCAGTGTGCTTTTCTCTTATTTTATGAACAATATGATTCCCAGTCACTCTCATCTAGTCTATAGCATGTCTCGTTTTTCATAATTTAAATTCTTTGAAGTTTAATTTTTTTTTTTTTTATTATTATTATTATTATTATTATTATTATTATTATTATTATTTGAACGACGATTTAATTTGTTTATTAATTCACCAATGTGGATGACAAACCAGTGGCGGATCTAGAAAACTTTCATAGGGGTAACGTTTTAAAAGAAGGGTAACGAAATCAGAATAACGTCAAATTCTTCCAAAATTTACACTACCGCCGGAGCGCCAAGGGGTAGCGGAGGCTACCCCGTACATCCGCCCCTGTGACAAACTAAACAAAGGGAATGGATGTTAGTGTTATACTAACTTATTTGCAAGCACTCTTTAACCCTAAAAATTCTATTTTAATTTGGTGTTTATTTCCTCCAATGTTTTACTATATAATGTAAATATGCTAAGTAGATAAACCAGTAAATTACAGTTTTGAACATTGGAAACATATAATGAGGCTACTTTGGTACTTGAGATACACTCGGGAATACAGACCGCACTACGACGGATATCTGGTTTTTATCGAATGATACAACGATGGTAATCGGGTATATGAAATGAAAGAATCTTAATGAAAGAGCGATAAGTGTTCCCATCCGACGGTATAACTTGTAAACAGTACCCTAAATATGAGCCATGCCTATCAGGCTCTGGCCCATTTAATGGTTGACCCGTTAATAATTGATGTATTGATCATCGGCCCATACAATGTCACCCTTAGTCCCTTGTTCAGGAGGAAATAAGCACATTCTATAAATTAGGGGTGTGCATGGATCGGTTTGGGTCGGTTTTGGCCTAAAACCATAACCATAACCATGATGTCGGTTAATGGATAACTATAACCATAACCGATCGGTTATGACGGTTATGGTTAATTGGTTTTGGTGGTTATAGCGGGTCGGTTGTGGGCCGTGTATTTAGCCTAGCTAAAAATATCTTAATTTTTTTTAACATGGAGTAAATTGTTATTGTATATTTGTATATATTAGTATATTACATAGTATTAAGAAATACATATAATCTATAATGTTATACCAATTATTACCGAATATATAAAGTGATATGATATATTCCATAAATTCAAATAAACATTCAACCAAAACCGCAGAACGATATGAAATAACCCATAAATACTAAAAAAAATTTAATCAAAAACATCAAATATTAAACCCATAAATACTAAAAGGCTTTAATCAAAAAACATCATATTAAAAAAATTGTGAAAAGTCCCAAATCCTACAAAGATTTATTATATGTCGGTTCAGTTCGATTATGATGGGTATGGAAACATTGATAACCATAACCGACCCGCTACTTTCGGTTTTTAAAAAAACCATTAACCGACCCACCGGTGTTTATTGTATTCGGTTTTTTCGGTTCGGTTTTTGTCGGTTAATTCGGTTATGGTTCGGTTAATTCGGTTTTTTGCACACCCCTACTATAAGTCTACAAGGGCATATGTATATTTATATCTCATGTTATACACAAAAGGCATATGTATATGCAGCATATCTGTACAATGATTCAATATACAAGTTTTTGTATGATAATTATACAAGTTGAAATGATGAAATCATATCCAACAGCATATCTAGTATTGCATCATATAAAACAAATAAGAAATCAATGGTCATAAAAAAGTATATAATGTACGAGTCCCATTCAAATTCTACTATACTCTCTTCAGGGGCGGGGATGTACCTTATATAAGGGATAGCCTCCGCTACCTCTTTCCCCTCCAGCAGTAGTGTAATATTGGAAAATTTGATCTTTTTTTCGATTTCGTTACCCTTTTCTTTTAAAACGTTATCCCTATGAAAGTTTTCTAGATCCGACACTAACTCTCCTACTTTACGCATACTAATATTTGTTTATTTTTGAAAATGACAAACACATAAATCCTTTTGAAAATGATATCCATGTACATTTTCTTAATTCAAAGCTTTGAAATGGTCTAACATGCTGCAACACATAAAACTAGGTCAATACATTATAATTTACGTTTCAAAAGGAGGAAAAAAAAAAAGCATATGACTTCTTTTTTTTAAATTGGCACCCAAGGTGACAAAAATACAAGTGGTTTTATGTTGTTAGTCTCATCCTAAAGGATTTTATGTACATGTTACATACGTATCGTACATTCGAGTGATACTGATTTAACGATATTTTTTTAAAAAGTGACACCAGTGAAAAAAAAATCATGTATCTAAAAGTAGCATACCACAACTCTCCTTGTATTAAGTCCTAAGGTAACATTTGATCTAATATTTAAAAAATTCATATGTTTACCAACAAAGTAGATGGCTATATGTTTCTTTGAAAACAACTCAAAATAAATAATAAAATAATCCAAACACTTTTGAGTTTGACAATGTGACGAACAATTTGAGTTTTCGGTCTTCTTTTTATTGTAAAGACTACAAATTTGAAAATTTTATGCTTCCATCTCAATAGGTCGTAGTGGAAAAAAAATGAAAAATTCAAACGCGACAACTTTTTTATTACTTTATTATCTAACCCACAAATACTCAATCACATTTGTATAGAAATAATCAAAATTAAAAACCAAATAATAAATGTGATTCGTTTTTTTTTGTTCTTGGTTGAAAAGAAAAGAAACCATGATGGAAATATTATTAAAACTAATTATTTTTTTTCTTTCTTCAAAAACATATCATGTTACATGTAACTTTAAAAATGACAATCACTAGCTAAATAGTAATAAGTTTATTTTATGTACATTTAAGTCAGTAGGTTAAACATTTAAAAAAATTTACAATAATAAAATAATAATGATACACTTGTTTTTTAGTTGGAAGAACATTTATGTTGCTTTAATAGAATAGAAAATTATCTTAATTACATGTTAATACGAAGATAAAGAAAGCACATTTATTATATAAGGGGAAAGTTCATTTGAGAAGAAAAAAGAAGGGCATAATAGTAAAATATTAAATAGTTTATAACTCCTCGTATCTATGAATTTTGCATGCTTTCTTTAGTGTTATCGGTTCAAATAATGAGCGACACCCAATTCTTCACTTGGTTTTAGGAGTAATTGTCAAGTCTTCCACATTTTCGGAAGGAGAAAAACAAAAGAAATTCAAGGCATGCCAAGAATCTGCAAGAAATGATATTGAACGGACACTTAGTGTTTTAAAACAACGATGTCACATAGTGCAAAACTCGTCGCATGCCGAGTCAACAAAAAATTGAGGCACGTAATGTATGCTTGTATCATATAGCATTACATGATTCTTGAATATGATGGTCTAACGATATGTCAATGCGGTGAAAATGACATTGATGAAAATGTTCAATTAGTTGATGAAGCGCAACGCGAAGTCTAATATGTGAGTGTTACACAACCAAGACATACACAACAAACTTCGTACGGATTTTATTGAACATATTTGGCTATTCGGATGTATCAATGAAAACTAATTATCTTGTATATTTTCTAATTATATAGTTTTTTAGTAATGTAGTTTTTTTTTATTCAGACAGTTTTAATTTTTAATATTATGTTCTAATTTTTTATTAATAATTTTTTTTCATTTTAATTAGTAAATATTTTAAATTAATTTAACTTAATGTTTAAAAATTTAAAAGAATTTAGACGTCATAAAAAATTAAAAGAATGTGTGGAAAAAGGTGACCGGAGCCGCTGGATATGGAAGACTATAAACGAGAAGGAATTTAACAACAAAGTCATTACTGTATCCAGGGAGATATTGATTAGAGACATGTGTTAAACTAGAAGAGGTGATCTGATTTTAATATTTGTGATCTAATTATGTCAGTTTGGTTGTCTTTGAGATTTAACAGTTTCTGGCTGGCCCCTTTTATTTCTGTATAGAGTTTAGCTTCTAAAGAAAATCAATGAAATAAAATAACTCCAAATGCATGCAAACATGTACATAGACTACATTATAGAAAGAAAACATTAGGTATAAGCTAGACAAGTAGACATACATGGGCCTAAATTTAGATCAATTATATGGCAATGAGATGGATCCATCATTGGAACAAAATTTGGCGGTTTGTCCCTTTTTGATGCCGTTTTCTTCGATTTAGACCGTGGGGTGTGGGTTTGGGTTGGGGACCTGGGTTGCTTTTCAATGTCAGCTTTTCTACCTCGGGTTGGCTTTGGCAACACGTTGTGCATGGCATTGCCCCTTTGGTGTGGGTGTTCTGCATGGTGTGAGGCGGGGGGCACGGTGAGTTGACTGGATTTGATTGCTACTTTAATTAAAAGAAAAATCTACATGACTAGCCACGCCACACACCAAGCCCCTCTACACCCAACTTCTTTTGGGATGGCCTAGTGGAGCCCACCTTAACCTCCCCAAACCCCGCAGTCTTATAAGTGGATTCTTGTGACGTGTGCTCTTCTTAGTAGAATGTGGTTAGGTATGTAATGTTAAATCAAAAGCTAATGTACCTCAAAAGCTAAAACGCATTATTTACAAGAAAGGGTCGGCATCTATATATTCATAATATAGTTTTTTTTCTATATATATATATATATGTGTGTGTTTTTATTTTGGAGTCGGAGATTTAGGTTTTCATATTTAAATTTGTAAAAATATATTGAAAAAAAAAGAGATGTTTTGGAATTTCTGTTTAATGGTTTTTATCAAAGAAAAACATGAACATAGATTATATGTTATGTAGATTAGTGATTTGCGTATTTTTTTTAAATCCAAAACAAAAATCCCAACCCAAAATTCTTGGTATATCTGGCCATAATATAATTATTTTATGAGCTCAAAGCTAATGACATTAGTTGATTTGAAATAACATATGCTTCTTGAGGCCCAACTTCCAAATCTGGTCAAGCCCAATGTTAATCACTTTTAGAGTGTTAAGTGTCTTTAAACGGGCCTGAACCTCAAAACTACAGTCCAGTAGCCTACAGGTGGTGTTGTTTTTCTTTTGCTAGGAATTATTGGTGTCAATGTTTTCACTAATTGTGGTGATTTTAACACTTTGGGTCGACCAAATATTCAGATTCTTGAACCCAAAAATCAATTTCACAATCTTCAATATTACATCTCACCTTTTCAGCTAAAATGCTTTTATGTTAATAATATAACATACGACACTCATTTTCTACGTGTTAATTACGTATGTGATAGTCGAGTGACATTGATTCACCTAACAGTTTCAAAAAGCGTGTGACATCTCACATCGGTTGTGAAGGGTAACAAAGGCTTCCTTATAAGGGGCTGGATACCTTCACCATCATGACGTGTTTTAAAATCGTGAGGGGCAGGCGCTGAGGGTGTGCTGGCTGCCAAAGCGGCCAATATCATGGTGCGTTTACACTGGGCTTTTACAGATGGTATCATAGCCAGGTCCGGACCGGTGGTGCCAGGTCCCGCGAGGACGCTGGACCCCTTAAGGGGAGTGGATTGTGACATCCCACATCGGTTGTGAAGAGGAACAAATGTTTCCTTATAAGGGGCTGGATATCTTCACCATCATGACGCGTTTTAAAACCGTGAGGGAGGAACAAATGTTTCCTTATAAGGGGCTGGATACCTTCACCATCATGACGCGTTTTAAAACCGTGAGGGGCAGGTGCTGAGGGTGTGTTGGCTGCCAAAGTGGACAATATCATAGTGCGGTTACGCTGAACTATTACAAAACGCCACCAGTAAAAATATACTAGGTCAGCCATTGGGCATATGATACAGTAAAAGAATATTATTCAAAAAATTTAAGTTATATTATTATTATTATTATTATGTTAAAATATATTATGCCTAGTACTAGTAGTAGTTACAAGCAATTTTCAGTTGAAAAGAAATTAATATATTGGTTATTTGTTAAAAGTCATAAAGTGGTGTTGCACGAGAAACATCCAGCCACTAACGAGTCTCTTTCAGCCAATTGGCCCACTGCTATGGCGGCTCTCTTATCCTTCGTGGATAGGGTTAACGGTTGGGATTCAAACATGTTTCAGATATTTATCTATTATTACTATACATTAATTATATTATAATTATAATTACTATACATTAATTATATTATAATTATAATGATTATTAAAGTTAAATACGTGTTGAGGGAAGTCTAATGATAGTGACATAAGGTATTTGATACATTGTAATTAGGATATTATAAGAATGAAATTCGAGTATACGAATTTGTTACTTTGGTTAGCAATTTAGTGGGGAAAATTAGAAAAATAGATAAGTTAACTTGAAAGTGAAGAAATAGATATTCATATTTAGTTATTGGAGACAACCCTGAAAATCATGGTGAAGTACAATGAAGTCTACGATAAATAAAAAAAACGTGTAACGCAGGGCTAAGTAACCAGAGACTGTTAGCCCACGCTTTTTACATGTGTTTCAGTCTAATTTATGTTCACTCGTTTGTTTTAATAATCACAAATATTTCATTCAAAAGTATAATATTTTCACATTTGACTCATTTAATATATAGATTTTTTCTTTGCAGTAGTAGATAGCATGTTGTAAACCGCTTTCTAGATAACCATTGTGTGGTTTTACAACTCGTGAATGAATCCATATATAATACCTTATAACGCATATTTTAGCAATAAGGGCAATAGGGTGGTAGAAATCGGTTAGATGGGATTCTCAAATCTGAAACAAACGGAAAGGGTTATAGGATTTACATGGGTATCGCGATCGAAGGATCACGTTGAGAATGGTATTGTCTAGAGAAAGCGAAACTTGTAAGACTATGTAACAGGTAACGTATAACTTGCCATGTTTTTTTATGGTTTGAGAAAAATACAATTTTATATAAATGAATGAAAATAACTTTACACAATTAATTAAGAATAAAACTTGTACCATTTAACACTTCAACACATTATATTAGTTTTGTGATATTATGGTGGTTAAGTGAACAATTCATTTTGGTATGAGACGATATAAAACAATGTGGTGGAGTGGTAAGGGGGAGACCTTGTGTTCCAAGTGACCGAGGTTCAAATCCTGCCCCCAACATTTAGTTTCTACGGCACCTAGTGATGATGAGGGACTAGGCGAGTTGGCGGCGATCACAAGTTTGATCCTTGAACTGAGCGAGTTTTACCTCACCGCACTGTCGTGCCTTCGGACGAGTGTTAACGGGTTTCGGCCCTAGGTAAGGGTTTTCCCCGATTCGGAAGGCGAGTATATCCCGATGTGGTGACTTTCGCCAGTAACCCATTTAAAGAATTCGTTGGACGTTCAAAAAAAAAGAAAATATTGAAAAAGAAAACATATGGGCGGTTTAAGCCATACTATGAACACATGGTTGGGTACATACATGCACACGTTTACGTTGTTCAATCATCTAACAAAATTACACTACACAAGTTACTTTTGTTTATTATTAAACAGTAATATAGTTTCTTGTGTTACAGGAATACCTATAAAAATAAATACTAATAAGTTACAACAATATCTAATTTTTGTATTCAGTCTTTACTATTTTATTAGCTATAACAAACTAAAATGACCCTAAATAAAAAATCTATCGACTTCTTACATCATTTTACAACAATATCTATTTTTTGTATTCAGTCGTCTTTATTAATTTTTATTGGTTATAACATATTAAAATGACCCTGACTAAAAAAATCTGACATCTTACATCACAAAATAACATAATTCGTGATTCTGGTGTAAGTAAAAAAAATCCAATTTCTTATATTTCTCTCATGAGATAATGAATGGTAAATTAAATCGCAAATCGAATGTGATACTTTTATTTGTTCGAATTTATACAATATAAAATCTTTATGTTACTTGTAACAAACCAAACTTGTATAAAAAAATGTATATGTACACATTTAGAACCTGAGAAAATCGGGTTCAAAAATGTCCCAGAACTTTCTGATGAGGTTGAAGGACAAATCGTCTGGGCCTGAAGACTTATTCCCAACGCACCCCCATATCGCTTCATTGATTTTGCCAGTCGAGAACGGTGCATCAAGCATTTGAGATTCAGCATCCGTGAAGGGGGAAACAAATTATAACACAAAGTCTACAGGCGAAAAATGGTAAACCTCCTGTTTCACTCGCACAAATAGTTCAAGTAGCGCATTAAAGGGTCTAAACTAAAGTTTAAGACTTAAAGTGAAGATAAATTAATAAACTTGTCTAGTTCAAAATAATTACAAGAGTATGATTATTGAGTAAACCTTTTTAAACGATCCATAATGATATAAGATGCTCATGACGAATATTTTAGTAAGAAACATGTTTATTTTGGAAAACCAACATAAAGAAAATGGGAAGTTTGAGGATCCAAAAGAGTAAAGGTAAGTACTCGTACCCCTTAATTTACATATAAAAATTATATATTTATGTGAAATTTTGGCTTATGTATACATTAGGTGCATTTCTGAATTCTGTTTTATGTACAATGGTTTTAGATTAAAAAGTATATATATATATATATATATATGTTATGTTATGATGTTTGATTGTGATGTTGATTAGAATGATTAGCCGCTTTCGTTCGTGTGTGAGAGTTTGGAAATTGTTTGCTAAGCACGTCGGATTCGAGGGCATTTGTGGAATTGACTGGCATATGACAATCTTGTAATATTACCAGCCAAGTCTTTACCATTGTATCTTGAATTTTTTTTTGAGTCGTGTTTTCATTTTTGCATCAGGAACAATGCAAATTTTAAGTTTGAGGATGAAATACTTGAGTCTTAGTGTTAGTAGAGTTTAAAAGAAAATCAAAAAAAGTTAAAAAAAATTTGAAAATGTTTGAGAAATTGAAGCTTGCGTTATAGTATTCTAACAAAGATGAGAGCCACAGAAGACTAAAGAACATCAACTACATGATTTTAATGTGTCTAATGCTATAACTATAATTTATAATATGTAAGTACTTGTTACTCTTCGTTCTTTGTAGAAACTAAAAAGCATACACATTTGTCATAATGATTGTGGAAAACTGTATTTCGTGTCAGTGATGGATATAGAAAATTTTTGTAGGGGTAACGTTTTATAAAAAAAGGTAACGAAATAATTTTGTGTTAATCACCAAATTATTGAAGTAGTGAAATTATACAAATTAAGAAATTACATTTGAATAAAGAAGGCATGAACATTCTAACTTAATTATACTTGTCTAAACTAAATCATTTATTCTTATTACTCTTTAATCATATATAAAACTTTTTATTATATGTGTAGATGTTTCACAAAAGGGTATGCTACTTATTACATTATTAATTATAAAACTACTTTTATTATTTATTACCTTTAGTGTCAAAAGTTCCTTTCAACTTTCCTCCTACATTCAATATCCTAATTGAATTTGTAGACTAAATATCTCTTTTTAGTTGGTTTATTTGACAAATTAGTCCACAACTCCCACCTCCAACCACCAATGTACTTGTTATATTCCAACTATAATTTCTTATAACACTATTTTCAGAAAATAATAATATAATAATAATAATAATAATAAAGAAAAAGAAAGGCATACAAAACATGACTTTATCCTAAGAAGATGACCGAAGACAAAACCACTAACCCCTCATTATACAGTGATCATCAGCCAATGAAAATGGTGGAACCATGCAAAGTTTTAACCGGATAAGCCGGGGCGGTTCTTTCCATGTGTCAGAGCGGTTCTTTTCTATTTTTTGTTTCGTAGTGTAAATTTACTAAAAATTAAAAAAAAACTTATGTACTGTAATGTAAGTAGTTATGCGGTAAAAAATTGGATATCAGTCAAGAACCGGTATTTGATATTCAAGTTATAGAGGTGGGATATCGGTAATTTTAATAACATGTTGAATTTATCTATATAGCAATTTAACACCAACAATTGAGTATACTTTTCTACCATCAACAAATTAACATTTTGGCAACTTGCAAAACACTACAATTATAACAAGTTGAAACTGACTAAGACTTAAAACACTAACAATTAACAACTAAGACGTAAAACACTAATAACAACAATAAGGAGAAAGATGAATGATAAAACTAAGAAGAAATGTATTGATATCAAGAAAATCAATGATACATCGGTCAAATACCGATATTGTGACTGATATTTTGCACCGATATCTCACCAGCGGACTGACAACTGATATATCGGTGATATATCACGATATTAACTACATAGACTGTAATATATTGCATTTTGAGAATCCGTCCTTCATCATTTACCGAAAACTAAGTTCAAGATCCGCCCATACTTGGATGAGGTTCATAAGTCTTAATCGATCTACCATGCACATTGCAAACCATAATACAATCGCTTAATTTTCTGCGATTTAGCACCCATCATAGTAGTTTCAGTCTTCAGATCGTATGTTTTATATATAGAGGAATTTCATTGCAATTTAATGCAACTTGTTGTCCTTTTTGGTTGACAATGTGCCCACGTTTGGTTGTTGGGTTAAAGTTTTATCATCTTTCACACATCCAACTATTTATAGTCACACCATGTATGGCCCAAATAAGTTTTGAACGATTAAATCAAGCTATTTTAGATCCTATAACCAGCAAACTTAGGTTAGTTAATAGAGAGACAACAAAAATAGTGTACGACATTAATGATATTTTAACAAAATTGAGATTATACACATATTTAATTTATGTTAATAGTTTCTAAACTTGGTCACAGGATTTTAATAATATATATATTTTACATCAGAAGACTTCAAAAGAGTTCACATTTCCGATCAAATCAACTATCTTTTCTTTTCTTCAAAGTAATAATTTATAACTCAAAATAATAATAATAATAATAATAATAATAATAATAAGAAGAAGAAGAAGAAGAAGAAAGACCATAAATCTTAAAAAAAATTCCATGTTCTTCTCCTTTAGCCCAAAATAATTTTAAAAACTAAATGTTAGGTTTGGGCTTTTGGAATAGAAGGGGCGCAACACATAGAACTGATAATAAACCTAATGGGCTAACACTTATACTTTTAACCAAAAAATTGAGGGGAGGGGGCGATGGGCCCTCTCTGGCCCCCATTATGTTCCGCCCTTGCATCACACGCGTATTTAGAATCTAAACAAATAATAGAGGATGTGAGCAAAAAACATTCCAAAAGAATGTTTTGAAAATTAGTTAAAAACAAATTGCAAAACATGTTCAATGACATAAATATCCAAGATAGTGCCGTAAAGGTACAATGCTTCATTTAAGGCTATGATGCCTTAAGCTTACGGTGCCAAACAGCCAATGTAGCAAAAATGCACAACCACAAGCACACTCTCGTTAAGTTTCTCTATCCAATGACCATATAACTAAATTTCACGACTTCAAAACTAAATTGTGCATAGCTTAATCATGGTATATCTACCAAACTACTTTTATAAAGGTTTGAATCATTGTTATTTGGAAATTAGTAAGAATAATGGTTCCTAAATGTTTAATCTTAAATTGCGGTTTTCAAGTAGGCTTGTGTACTTATATGTGTATGTGTGTGTGAGAGAGAGAGCGTTAAACAATAAGGGTAGGTTATCCTAATGGTAAGGAGTCTTCCCTATATTTTAGATAGTGCAAGATGCTAAATGCAAGTATAGGTTGTAATAGTGGTAGGTTAGAATTATGACCAGATTAGAAAGTGACCGACTATGAATCACATGTGATTTGAGAATCATGCAAACTGTATGATCGATCTATTGTACGAGTCGCTTGGTTGTTGTCTTTAATCTAAGTTAAGAGAGAGGGAGAGAGAGATGGTAAATGGAGAATTTTACCTTCTCTATCACTTCAAAGTCAAACGCCACTTATTTGACTAAATCTCATTTCATCAATAACAAAAGAGTAAATTACATGATTATCCTTGTGGTTTGGGGCAAATTACAAATTTTATGCTTATTTTTTTATTTGACGAATATGGTCTCAATTGTTGTTTGCTTTCATGCATGGTCTAATAATGTATGCAAAGTACCATTTTGCTTTCATCCATATGTCCAATAACAAATTCATTGACTTGTATTTGGACTCCCAATTATGGGAAATCGTCAATATCAGACAGAAAAGGGTGGTTTCCAGCGTCCAAAGAAGACGTCAATTTCACACTTATTGCTCTTTTATGTCCCTCATTGGGTATGCTAAATTCAAAGGCATTTTTGAGATATTAAGGTAAAATAGTAAATTCACATTAAGTTAGCAGAAAGGTAACTATCTTTAAACTATTGGACCATGGATGAAAGGTAACTATCTTTAAACTATTGGACCATGGATGAAAGGAAACCATGCAAATGGGGACCAAATTCGTAATACCAAAAGTTTAGAGACCAAATCCATAAAAGTTTGTAATAATATGTTAAAACAATACAACGATGCATCTATATTTGCTCAAAAGTTTATAATTGTACATCAAATCCATTAAAAGTGTGTGCATGCTAATTTGATTCACATAAACAATATCATCTTGTCAATCCCTAAACACTTGATGCTTAGCATTAGCATGGGAAAATGAATAAGCACTTATAACAACCCTCAAATGATATAAACGTCCAATCATATCCACACAACACGTTTAAAAAAAAGTCAAAAAGGTGGAGACAACAAAACTTTATGCAAATTTGAGGTAACTTAAAAGAAAGTGGCACATAATTGGGGGTAAGTTTTCATAAAATTTCCATAAAAGGTGAAATATCTTTTTGGTTCCAATAATATCTTGAGTCATCTTCCAAGACAAGAAAAGGTTTGGTGTCCACTTATTGCCTGTAACATTTGTCATAAACGGATTTTCCAAACCCGCTTCATTTTGTAATCGAATATCAAGTTATAAATGTTTGTTGCGTATTTATGCCTATTTTGATTTTTAATGATACATAATTAATAAACAAACTAATCTATAAAAGCTATAATTGATAAAAAGTAAAAATAAAATAATTAAAAATAAAATGAGGCTGCCGGGACTCGAACCCGGGTCAGCCGGAAAAGTACTCAAAGACTTAACACACACACGCATCACCACTCCGCCACTTGTTGTTTTCTGTCAACTCTAGGAAACAAATAAATCTTATAAACAAACATAAATCAACCGGTTACGCCAACTGTAACTGAAATCGGTCATCAAACGCTCAAAGACGATTTGATTACTCGCGGTTCACTGAGTATAACCGATATACCGACGTTTTCAATCAAGTTGCTTTGAATGAACTTGAATTCTAGAAGTGGATCGGTTTTTATAACCGAAAATCTTCAATTCAAGTATTACTTCCATCTTTGTACTCCTTCGCGACTCAAATATACTCTACAGACTCTCAATTTCATTTTCGCTCAAGTTTCAGTCCACCGGAGAATCAAATTTTACTCGCCGGAAAGTTTCTGCAAGTCGCCGGAAAACCGTATTCTCCATCAAAACGGTAAGTCTTTCAATACCGTCGTGGTCTATCAATTGTTAAGCTATTTCTAACTCAGACCTTTCAATTGAAATCAAATTCAGACGCTGTTATCGGATAATTTCAGTTCGCCGGAAAACTTCTGGAAATCCTTATTTTCAGCTGTGAAACGGTATGGACATTTAAACACCCTGTTAACGCTTGTTTAGCACTTCAATTCCACGATTAGCTAATCAAAACGGTTAATTTGTTCGCTCAGTGGCAGTTCATAAAAACAGAGCCGACGCCTTGCCGGAATTTCTGTGATAAATCATTCCTCCGGTATGTTTACTTCCAACACCGTCTCTGCCATTTCATTTTAGTCTTATGAATGATTGTTAATCGTTTAAAAGCAAGAAACAGATTAGTAAACAGTTGACTGTAAATTCAGCGAAGAAGATGAAGTGTGATAACAATATAAGATTAATTAAAATCGGTATTTTAAACGGGTTAGACACACAGTCCAGCGGTGGACTATGTGCAAACAATACGCGCACGCCGCGAGTTCGATCCCTGATACACACACCCACTCTGTTATAAAGATGTTTTATTTTTCTAACTGAACCGGATTAACTACGTTAGTTGTTAAGTATAATAAAAATCTGTATAATAACCAAGTTAGACACACAGTCCAGCGGTGGACTGTGTGTAGCGTTAAAGCATAGGTCCCGGGTTCGAGACCTGTACATGGCACCGGTTCGACGATTTAAAATGTTTTTGAAAATAAAAGAATTTTGATTAAGCTGAGTTAATATATAAGTATAATTAAAAACAGAATTATTTCGGGTTAGACACGTAGCTCAGTTGGAAGAGCTGCGTGCACGCGTACGGGAGGTCTCGGGTTCGAGCCTCACCTGGCGCATACAATTACACTATAAAACCGGTCAACAAGTCAACAAGTCAAACGGTCAACGTCAACGAAAAAGTCAACACATTTTTATATTTTTATTTATTTAATTCAATTTAAAAATCAATTAAAAATACTTAAAAATAATGTTTTTAAAGATATAAAATAGCATTAAACTCACAAAAATATATCTAAAAACTTTATTAAAATCATTAATAAAATCCACTCATTTACTATATTTTCCATTATTATTTAGGTTAGTTAATTCTCGTTGTACAACTATTCCAACTCGTGCGCATCTCACCATCTCCAATCAAACGCACCCAATGTGAGTGAATCTTTACAAATTCCCCGTTTTAATCACGTTTTTGGGGTGTATCATGTGTCTTGCCACTTATTATACTTAAATCATTGTGCATACATCATATCATGGACAAATGTGTATTCAGTTTGATTCAATTGTTTGTGTGGTTATTCTTAGATTTAATTTATTATTTCCAGTACATGCAAGTTCATAGGCCACCGCTCCCCATTACATTATGAGCGTTGAGCATGTTCCCCATTATATTATGAGCATGAACCTGGCGTGCCAACATACGATCGGCTCCGTTTGATTGAGCCTTGATCGCACAGACATTTATCATTTTCAGTACATGCAATACGATCGGCTCCGTTTGATTGAGCCTTGATCGCACAGTTACATTCATGTTATTTATTGTATGATGTTGGTATGTTATTGTATGTTATAGTTTGTGATTGTTATTGCTACTGTTTGATTTTGTACATTTGCTCACTTATGATTATTGCACAATTTTTCCTTGATAAAATAATAAGAAAATCAATAATAAATGTTTATCTAACAAGGTTCACTAGCCAACTTATGTTGACCCAAAACCCCCTATTTTTACACATGATACAGGTGAACCAGCTGCAGCCAGAAACACATAGGATTGGCCTAGAAGAATAAAATGATTTAGAGCTTGTAATTGTTTAGTTGGTTATTTTCTTTGTATTTGTATGGACATGTTTGGATTATTGGGAATGTAATTTTGATTTAAATAAATATGAAACATAATAGTAAGTATCATGAGCTTTGGTGATAACCCAATTATGCCCCGACTCTTATTCCGCTGCAGGTCGGGGTGTGACAGATTGGTATCAGAGCCATGACTATAGGGATATAGGATAGGTTATTAGACCCTTAGAGCCTATACTATAGTTGATTAGAAATTTTTAAGATTTTTGTGTGTTACATGCCAAATTTCATGATGTTTATATGTTTTATGTTAAATGTTACATTCAATGTTATGCAAGCATGTTCATAAGTATATATTATCATATAATGCCTATCATGAATCATATTCTCATAACATATCATATCCATGAAAGCACACACCACATCATTTTCATGATTGCTTTTACAATGATTTTTGTGTTTTTCAAATCTCATCAAAGTGAGTTCTCATGACGGGCATGTAGTAACTGGAAGGGTACCAGTACCGGTAGTCGGAACGTCCTGTCTAGGCTGGAATATTTATGATTAAAGATAGAAAATAGCATTAAACTCACAAAAATTTATCTAAAAATTTTAATAAAATCATTAATAAAATCCACTCATTTACTGTAACATTTGTCAAAAACGGGTTTTCAAAACCCGCTCCGTTTTGTAATCGAATATCAAGTTATAAAAGTCACGTTGAATATTTATGATTATTTTGTTAAAATGATACATAATTAATAAATAAACTAAACTATAAAAATTATATTTGATAAAAAGTTAAAACAAAATAAATAAAAAGGATATGTTGCTGCCGGGACTCGAACCCGGGTCAGCCAGAACCGAATCCAAAGACTTAACACACACTCACGTCACCACTCCGCCACTTGTTGTTTTCTGTCATCTCTAGGAAACAAATAACCTTTATACTCAAACTCGGTTAAAACTGGTTGCGCCAATTGAGAAACGGAAATCGGCAATTCAATCGTCAAATCGTTTGTTTACTCGCACATTCAGGTTATAACTGATGCACCGACGTTTTCTCATCAATTCTGATTGAATGAACGTTAAATGTCATCATCATCGGTTTTTATAACCGAAAATAATCAAGTCCCAATTACTTCAACTCAAGACCTTTCTCGCGACTCAGAAACATCATATCAACATTCCATTTCACTTTCGTCACGCTTTCAGTTCGTCAGAACGCTTAAATCAACTCGCCGGAATTTTCTACAAAATCCGCCGGAAAACCGTATTCATCCTCAAACGGTAAATCTTTCAATATCATTGTAGTTCAACAATTGTTAGGCTATTTCTAACTTAAACCTCTCAATTGAAATCGAATTCAGGCACTGTATTCAGCTAATTTCAGTTCGCCGGAAAGATTCTGAAAGTCTCTATATTCATCTGAGAATCGGTAAGGGCATTCAAACCCTCTGTTAACATTTGCTGATCACTTCAATTTCACGATTAGCTAATAAAAACGGTTAATTGTCTTGTTCAGTTGAAGAGCATAAAAACAGGGACCGACACATTGCCGGAGTTCTGAAATAAACCGTTCATCGGTATGTTCACCCCTAATTACCGTCTCTGCCATTTCATTTTAGCATTAAGAATGTTTGTTAATCATAAAAACAAGAAACGGATTAGTGAATCAGTTGACTGTAATCTGAATGTAGAAGACGAAGTTAGTTAAGTTATAAGTTTATTTAAAATCAGTAATATAACCAGGTTAGACACACAGTCCAGCGGTGGACTGTGTGCAACACTAAGTCACACGTCGCGAGTTCGAAACCTGATACTGGCACCGGTTCGTTGAATTAAAATGTTTTTGATATTAAAAGAATTTTGGTTAAACCGAATTAGTATATAAATATAATTAAAAACAAGATTATTTCGGGTTAGACACGTAGCTCAGTTGGTAGAGCTGCGTGCACGCGTACGGGAGGTCTCGGGTTCGAGCCTCACCCGGCGCAAACTATTTCGCTGACCGAACCGGTCAACAAGTCAACGGTCAACGCAAAATAAACAATTTTTTTGTATATTTTTATTTATTTAATTTAATTTAAAAATCAATTAAAAATACTTAAAAATAACATTTTTAAAGATAGAAAATAGCCTTAAACTCACAAAAATATATCTAAAAACTCCATTAAAATCCTTAATAAAATCCACTCAATTACTATATTTTTCCGTTATTATTTAGGTTAGGGATTCTCGTTGTTCAATTCTTCCGATTCGTGCGCATCTCATCATCTCCATTCAATCGCACCCAATGTGAGTGAATCTTACAAATTCCCCGTTTTAATCACGTTTTGGGGTGTATCATGTGTCTTGTTATATATATTATAATTAAACCATTGTGCATACATCATATCATGAACATGTGTATTCAGTTTGTTTCTGTTGTGTAGTTATTGTTGGATGCAATTTATTATTTTCAGTACATGCAATTTCATAGGCCGCCGCTCCCCATTACATTATGAGCGTTGAGCATGTTCCCCATTTCATTATGAGGTTGAACCTGGCGTGCCCACATACGATCGGCTCCGTTTGATTGAGCCTTCCATTTTCAGTACATGCAATACGATCGGCTCCGTTTGATTGAGCCTTGATCGCACAGTTTCATTTATGATATTTATCATATGATATTGGTATGTTCATGTATGCTATCATATGTTATTGTATGTTATAGTTGTGATTGTTATTTGCCACTGCTTGATTATTTACATTTGCTCATTTATAATTATGCACAATTTTTCATTGATAAACTAACAAGTAAATCTATAATAAATGTTTATCTAATAAGGTTCACTCGCCAACTTATGTTGACCCAAAAACCCCCATTTTTACACATGATACAGGTGACTCAGCTGCAGCAAGAAACACTTAGGATGGGACTAGAAGAATAAAATGATTTAGAGTTGGGATTGTTTTGTTTGGTTTATTTTTCTTGGATTGTATGAACATGTTTGGATATTTGGGAATGTAAATTTGACTTAAATAAATATGAAACATATTAGTAAATGTCATGAGCTTTGGTGATAACCCAATTATGCCCCGACTCTTATTCCGCTGCGGGTCGGGGTGTAACATTTACTATATTTTCCATTATTATTTAGGTTAGTTAATTCTCGTTGTACAACTCTTTCAACTCGTGCGCATCTCACCATCTCCAATCAAACGCACCCAATGTTAGTGAATCTTTACAAATTCCCCGTTTTAATCACGTTTTTGGGGTGTATCATGTGTCTTGCCACTTATTATACTTAAATCATTGTGCATACATCGTATCATGGACAAATGTGTATTCAGTTTGATTCAATTGTTTGTGTGGTTATTGTTAGATTTAATTTATTATTTCCAGTACATGCAAGTTCATAGGCCACCGCTCCCCATTACATTATGAGCGTTGAGCATGTTCCCCATTATATTATGAGCATGAACCTGGCGTGCCAACATACGATCGGCTCCGTTTGATTGAGCCTTGATCGCACAGACATTTATCATTTTCAGTACATGCAATACGATCGGCTCCGTTTGATTGAGCCTTGATCGCACAGTTACATTCATGTTATTTATTGTATGATGTTGGTATGTTATTGTATGTTATAGTTTGTGATTGTTATTGCTACTGTTTGATTTTGTACATTTGCTCACTTATGATTATTGCACAATTTTTCCTTGATAAAATAATAAGAAAATCAATAATAAATGTTTATCTAACAAGGTTCACTCGCCAACTTATGTTGACCCAAAACCCCCTATTTTTACACATGATACAGGTGAACCAGCTGCAGCCAGAAACACATAGGATTGGCCTAGAAGAATAAAATGATTTAGAGCTTGGAATTGTTTAGTTGGTTATTTTCTTTGTATTTGTATGGACATGTTTGGATTATTGGGAATGTAATTTTGATTTAAATAAATATGAAACATAATAGTAAGTATCATGAGCTTTGGTGATAACCCAATTATGCCCCGACTCTTATTCCGCTGCGGGTCGAGGTGTGACATTGCCAAGTACCAAGGTTCAGTAATTGACTTTTCCATTAACCTATTAGTTGACGAAGCTATCTTCGTCGAATTTTCTACCCCATTTCTAAGGACATATTGGTAATTTACACACATTATAGCAACAATTGGTTAATTGCAATTAACCAATTAAGGCCTTTCCTTAATATTAGGTAATAGAAGTCCTTAATTTTGGGTATGTTTAAACAAATAAAGTGTGCCACCAAAACAACTTCCTAATTTGAGGAACCTTTTGACAAAACTAGCTAAACGACAAATGCAATTACGTTAAACAACCATGTAATAAAAAATATGAACATGTATTAATTTATAGTCATAAAGATTATAATATGTGAACCGCATATAGGTTATTATGTTTGGTATGGAGTTTTTAGCTTTAAACTTTTAAAAACGGTTCATACTTAATAAAAAGCTTTGTTTGGTTGAAGAAGATTGAAGTTTTTAGGTTAGTAGCTTGAAGCTTTTGATTGAACGCTCCTACTAGTAGCGTTTAGAAGGAGCTATAAGCTTAGGAAAAAAAATACTATTTAACCTTTAAAGCTCCAACTACTCTGCCAAACTACTAAATATATTTCATTAGTTATGTCCATTTTGGTCATTTTATGCATTTTATTAAAATATTCAGTTACCTTGCCAAACACCTAAAAATATCTAAAAATCTACAGCTAACAGCCACCAGTTATTTTTGTCAAACATACCCATAATAAAAGATTGGTGTAAATTTGGGATGTAATTTCTTTTTTGTTGGTGGGCGCTAGTGTTTTGCTAGCGGATGTCACACCCTCAAATTCTACATGCATAGTTTTACCGTGAGGCGTGTGATTGACTAGAATCTAGCCACTAATAATGTTGAACCAACTATTTAAAATCATAAAACTTCACTAATAACATGATTAGCGAGAGAGTTTAATTGTCTAAAGCACAGTTTATGTTGAAGCGGAAAAATAAAGTAAAACTCATCAAAAACTTAAAACCACAAGTTTAATAAATTTTCAAAACATAAAGTTTCAATGAACCACCCACTCCAGCCGATTGCAACGCCCGTCCATAGTTGTATCTACTGACATACAAAGCATGCATCAACGTGTCAACAATAAAGTTGACGAATTCACAAATTATAGTTTAGCAAAAATTAAAGTTCACAGTGTTTTTTATTTAAGTATGACTCGGGTAGCTAACCATCATCGTATGACTAAACTGTGTACCGAATGCTAACGTTTCGTTTGTGCCCTCATTAATGTCTATCAACATTAATGCAAGAGTGAAGGTTAGAAGTGCACGCCCGGCCTCCAGCTAGGTGTGAGGTTTGTCAAACCTAATAGTGCTATCAACTAATACCCCGCGTATGCCCACCCGACAATCTAATCGGTAAAATACAGGGACTTTCATCATAGAGTTTTTCGGGTACTTTAAGTGTACTATCCCCCTCCAGTTGATAGTATGTTTCATTAGTTCACACAAGTAACGCGCGTGTGGCCCCAACCAGGGTTATCGTAAAAAGTGTTGTCCCAAAACCAGGGACGCATGTTTTTTGAATATAATTGTGAACTCACCTTAGTTGCTCAGTTGTAAACTTGAAAGGTAATCAGGAAAGTCAATCTCTTTCTGATATGTTACCATTCCAATTAGTTTAATTTATGAATTCTTACATGTAGTTTACCACATAGTCACCGCCGAATCACGTTGCCATGCAATTAAAAGTTTAGATAAGTTAGAGTAGGTGATCGTCTAATTCCACATAACGCCTTTGTAGACACCCTTAACGTTTCTAATAACATCTAACACTTTGTTGCAACATATAAGCACATTTAAAACGTTCACAAACACTTTCAGCTCATTGCAGTTTCATGTCGGTTTTTAGACAGTATGTAACATTTGTATAAATCGGGTCTCCAAAACCCGCTCCGTTTTGTAATCAAATACCAAGTTACGAAATTTCATTAAGTATTTATGAGTATTTTGAGTTTAAACGTTACATAATTAATATATAAACTAAACTATAAAAATTATATTTGATAAAAAGTTAAAATAAAATAAATAAAAAAACATTGTAGCGGACCGGACTCGAACCCGGGTCAACTGCCTTCAACAACTTATCTTTCCGTCTTCAAACCACTCCGCCACCAATTGTTTTCTGTTGACATTAAGAAAACAATTGAGTTTTATACGCAAACACGAATTAACGGATAGTGATATCTTAATAACGGAAATCGGCAAACTGAACGCTGAATCTTTTCGACTTCGTTTGACTAGCTCATAACCGATGAATATCGGTTTCTAATTAAGTCCTAATTGATTGAACTTAAAGACCTCATCACTTCCGGTATTTGAAACCGAAAATATACCAAACTCTAATTAAATCCAAGTCCTGATCATTTGTGCGATTCATAACTATCACAATAACACTCAATTTCATTTTCGTCAAGAATCTGAACTGTAAGACCCTCTGATTTCGATCGCCGGAGATTTTCTGCAACTCACCGGAAAACCGGGACTTGCATTTTCACGGTAAATTCTTCGACTCTTTTTGTTTAAAACATGTGATTAGTCAAACTCTAACACAATTCCATCATCAGAATCAATCTTAGCCAACATTTATCGGAAATCCCACCCTCGCCGGAAAGTTTCTGAAATTGCCGGAATTTCACTGTGAAAGGGTAAGGCATCCTACACTTCATTTAAACCTTGTTTAGATGATTTAGTTCTATAAATAATCAACCCACACTGTTAATTGTTTCAACAGTCGGAGCTCAAATTCTGTACCGACAAAACTTTCGCCGGATTTCTGTGGTTATCTCCAATCGGTAAATCCTGTTCTTTAAACTCTTTCCATTCCTTACTATTGAATTACTATTAGTGTTTAAGATCTTTAAAAGTCACAAAACTAGTTGAATTACGCTGACAGTTTAATCCGATGAAGAAGATGAACCTATTTCAGAATATAAGAGTAATTATAATTCGGATATTTAACGGGTTAGACACACAGTCCAGCGGTGGACTGTGTGCAAAGTTTATATACGAGTCCCGAGTTCGATCCTTACTACACACACACTGCGTAATAACATTCCTTTTTATTCATGAACTAACCGGGTTAGATCGAGTAGTTGTTAAGTATAATATAATTCAAGAATATAACCGGGTTAGACACACAGTCCAGCGGTGGACTGTGTGCAAAACAAACTACACGTCGCGCGATCGAGTCCCGTCACAAACACCGGTTCAATGAGATTAAAACGTTTTGCAAAATAAAGGAATTTTCGGTAAATTGGAATAAGTGGATAAATATAATTAAAACTGGGTTTCTAACGGGTTAGTCACGTAGCTCAGTTGGTAGAGCTACGTGCGCGTGAACGGAAGGTCACCGGTTCGAATCCCGCTCGGCGCAAGTATTACCGCTGACCGAACCGGTCAAACGGTCAACGATCAAACAGTAAAAAAATATTATTTTTTTTTAAATATTTATTTGTTTAATTTAAATTAAAAATCAATTAAAAATACTTAAAAATAACATTTTTAAGGATAGAAAATAGCCATAAACTCACAAAAATATATCTAAAAATCCCATTAAAATCTTTAATAAAATCCATCCATTTAATATATTTTTTCCCATTATTATTTAGGTTAGTGATTCCTCGTTGACTCGTTTCGTCTAAATCGTGCGCATCTCACCAACTCAAATCCAACGCACCCAATGTGAGTGAACCCTTCAAATTCCCCGTTTCAATCACGTTTTTTGGGTGTATCATGTGTCTTGTTCATTTACTTATTATAACTAAGTTATTGTGCATATATCATATCATGACATGTGTGTTAGTTGTTGCTGATAAGTAGTTATTATTGTTTGCAAATTATTATTTCAGTACATGCAATTGCTGAAGCCGTAGCTCCCCATCCATCGAGGTTGAGTTTGATCCCCATTTTATTATGCGGTTGATCAGGGCGTGCCCGCACGATCGGCTCCGTTTGATTGAGCCTTGATCGGTCATTTTATTTACATTTCAATACATGCAATACGCTCGGCTCCGTTTGATTGAGCCTTGAGTGCACAGTTCAATTTACGTTTTCAGTTCATGCAATACGTTCGGCTCCGTTTGATTGAGCCTTGAGCGCACAGTTCAATTTACATTTCCAGTTCATGCAATTCGATCGGCTACGTTTGATTGAGCCTTGATCGCACAGTTCATTTATGTTAATTATCATATGATGTTGGTATGTTCATGTATGCTATCGATTGTTAATGTATGTTATAATTGTAACTGATGTTGCCATTGCTTGATTTCATACATATGCTCTTTTATGATTGTGCACAATATTTTATTGATAAACCAACCAGAAAATCATTATCAAATGTTTATCTATAAGGTTCACTCGCCAACTTATGTTGACCCAAAAACCTCCCATTTTACACATGATACAGGTGAACCAGCAGCAGCTAGGAACACGTAGGACCTGGATTAGAAGAAATAAAACGATTTAGTATTTGGATTATTATGTTTGGTTATTTTCCTTTGTAATGAATGAACATGTTTGAATGTTTGAGAAATGTAACTTTGACTTCATTTAATTATGAAACATAATAGTAAATGTCATGTGCTTTGGTGATAACCCAATTATGCCCCGATTCTTATTTCCGCTGCGGGTCGGGGTGTGACACAGTATTCCATAATTTATTTAAAATACTAAACGAGCTTATAAAATTATAATATTTTAAAACAACGTGCCATTTAGTTCCCGAATACGTGGGTTCATGAACTAAATCTTTACAGAAAGATCACTAAAATTATTCTTTACATCTAGGTTTGATTTACAACTTTCTAATGACAGTTTACGCCAAAAATTATTTAAAAATCATCCTTTATTCTGTTTACGAAATTCAAGTTGGAGATTTTCATGGTCTCCTGGAACTACCTACAGTAAAAGTTTAAGATCACAACTCAGTTCCTACATTGAATTATGACATCGTAATGGGTTGCAAATTCTGACCGAAAATGCAGGCTAGACTTTGACACAAAATAAATCATTTAAAATATCAAACGGCATCAAAAAAATGCGATTCCAGTTGAGTTTAAAAAGTATTTCCTGAAAGTTCATCATAGACTTCAGATGGAAATCGGAACGTTGAAATTTCCTACTGCTGACAATTTAAAGTAGCGCTATTCACAGGATTGAAATCGGAACGTTGACACTGGACTGTGCCAGAGGCCAGTAGTGAGTAAAAAACAAATCGGAGATGGGCTTCTTATAAAGCTGGTTGGTTCCAGCTCAGTTTAAGTTGGTCATGTAGTTCATAATTTAGTTTGGTATTGACCGCTAGACAGAACTACGCAATGTTTCACTTTCAGGGTGGTTTATACTTTGTTGAGTGAAGATTACTTAGGTCATGAGATGTCAGGTAGAGTTTTCCTTAGAGCTTAGCATTTTGGCACTAAAGCTTGTCGATCAATATTAGAAAACATAATATTTTTTTATAACTTTTACAAAAAGTCAAATCTTGAAGTACAAAAATATTTATATCATTAATTTATCATTACAAAAATGTTCAAAGGGTAATTTTGACCAGTAACGAATCTAGAACACTTTTATATGGTAACGTTTTAAAAGAAAGGGTAATGAAATTGAAAAAATGTCAAATTTTTTCCAAAATTTACACTACTGCCAGATCGTCAAGGAGTAACGGAGGCTACCCCTACCAATAAGGTAGGTCCACCCCTGATTTTGACATGTGTATGGATGGAAGAAATTAAAATTCTATGGCTAAAAAATAGAGCTAATTTTGTATCTTTGGTGGGGTAGTTTTTATGTGTTCTGATGTATTATGTTGTTTTTGGCTAATTTTGTATGTTTGGTGGCTGTAAGTTGTTGGGGGCTAACTCTGCTATTATTCTTCTTCAATATGATTTTTTTTTGGTATAAAGGTAGAACCATTTTATCTGATTTTTTTAAAATTTCTATTACTTTCAAACACTTAATGTTAGATTTAAACATGGTAAATTGGATTTTAATAATCCAAACCATACGTCATTAACCGATAATTATCTACATTACCAATGTAACACTGCAACTTTACTTCTGTTGCTAAATGAAATCTTAGTGTAAAAAAATATAACATCGCACACTCTTGTCTTTTTATGTCATTCAAAATAGTTTACAACATTGTGATTGATATAAAAAAACAACCAAGTGTTCATCAGGGACAGACAAATTTACTTTTTTGTTAGAGTGAGATTGTCCTTACAACGAAAGTGATAATTATATTGCCAGTATGTATTATTATTGGTTCATAAGTTATAATATGTATTATTAACATCATTCACTCTTAAACTTTGTAAAATATGGTTTATCTAACTAAAGAATAGAAAATGTATATAATGCAAAGGTCATGTTTCACTTGGTGGTTTACCATATCACCATCGGCAACACTTTTATCATTCAATCATAAAATTTTCTAAACAATTATTCTTCTTTCACCCATCATTATTTTTTCCACTTCATTGGCACTTTGTATATCCATTTTTTATAATTAAATTATTGTTATAATAAATTATTTACTTTTCATGCCATTACTAGTTTACATACACACGAACTAGTATAAGTACATACAAACATATTCCGTTACTAGTTCATACCAATTATCAAACTTTTATAGAAAAAAACTTACATAACTTATATTTCATTATCATAGGTAAAAAAGTACATACAATTCCAAACACATCATAACCCAAAAACTAAAGATCCCTCGTCCTTCACATCACAAGACATCATAAGTTTGTGTTGTTAAAGAGTGAATGAAATAATGGCGATCCATCGATTGATCGGTCAGTAGACAAGGTCAGTCTACCGGTCTGTAGATCCTCACGATAATAGACTTCTGACACCTATCAATGATAACGGTGTTCGCCGTGACCTTCTGAATTCAAACTTCTGTCGCTCATCCGCAGGCGAGACTCGCTGTCGCTTGCTACGAGCTTGGTCGTTCATACAAATTTAAAAGTTTATATATTTATTTTCTTCAACTCAATTAATGCAACCATAATTGTTAGATATTTTAATGTAATCGGGGATTAATTTGGTGACCAAAGAGAATTATGATGTACATCGAACAAGTTAGGAGGTGCGGGAGTGCACGCTTGTTCGAGTTGTTATGATTCCAAGGGGGCAACGGGGGGTCCGGGGGGCAGCGCCCCTGGCTGGGTCGAGCTGCTGTCAGTGGAATTTTTTTTAATTAAATTGTTTATGGAAAATGTCTTAGAAAAAATATTTTTATAAAATTTCCTTACAATTTTGCAGATAAAAATTAAGGCGGCAATTTAATTAAAATCGAATTTTGAAATCCAACCGCCAATAACTGCCAAGGCGTTATTGCGATTATCTCCAAAATTCGTGAGAGTGTCTTTTGGTCAGGTTGGTTCATAGGAATTTCCACACAAAAACGCACATTGTTGTTCATTTTCCAAAAATCAGAGTTGTATACGATTGAATTATTCGGTAGAACCGTCGAAATAATTTGATCTGAGAATGACTACACGCCTCTCTAACTATTCGGATTCTAAAAATTCCCCCAACAATCATCGAAGACAATTCACATAATGTTACAAGTGTAAAGAATATTCTAATTACGATAATACTTATTTATAATTTCATTGTCTTGAGTTACAATGAATGATGAAACACCATGAACAAAGGTGGCAACAATGCCTTTTAAGAGGAATCCCATAGCCACCTCACCCTTCGTTAACTAACAACTCATTGTAGGAACGATCCAACTCATCATACCATCTTATTGTAGGATATAATATATTAAAAACTAAAACACATTTCTTATGTATAAATAAAATAATATCTTCTTGAATTATGCATAATTATTAGAGCATTTTAAATATTTATCACAAGTTATTTCTTCAATATAGAAATTCAAATGAAATCATTAAATCAAGCTTATATTCTGTGTCATGATTAAAGTGTAGATTCTAACCACTTAATATTAATATTTATAATATAAATATACCACTTTATGTAATGAGTTGAAAGAAAAAGATCCAACTAAAAGCCTAGTGAACTAGAAAACCAGAAATATTATTACATTTTTGGTCAAAAGACGGTTTTCCATCTGCTTTATTCCTGATAGGAGTATTGAATTCTTGCATAAAATTCGTCCGATTATTAAAACACTACCCAACACACAAAGACTAAATAAATGTGTTATTGTTTTAAAAATTATAATAAAAGTAATATCTGCAAGATTTAATAAGAAATGGCCTATGGCTACTTATATAATTTTCTTTTAACCCTTTATCTACAATAATTCTTCAATCAAGACCGTATGGTCATTTTTCTCTATACTATGTTAAGATACATTGTACAATGTTTGGGTTTTCTTTTCCGTGTGGTTAGAGTAGGGTGTGCATGGTCGGTTTGGGTCGGTTTTTAAACCATAACTATAATCATGATGTCGGTTAATGGATAACCATAACCGATCGGTTATGGCGGTTATAGTTAATCGGTTTTGGTGGTTATAGCGGGTCAGTTGTGGGTGGTTAACCGTGTATTTAGCCTAAAAATAGCTTAATTTTTTAACATAGAATAAATTGTTATTGTATATTTGTATATATTAGTATATTACATAGTATTAAAAAATACATATAATTTATAATGTTAATACCGATTATTACCGAATATACAAAGTGATATGATATATTCCATAAATTCAAATAAACATTCAACAAAACCGCAAAACGATATGAAATAACCCATAAATACTAAACATTTTTAATCAAAAACATCAAATATTAAACCCATAAATACTAAAAGTCTTTAATCAAAAACATCAAATATTAAAAAAAATGTGAAAAGCCCTAAATCTTACAAAGATTTATTACATGTCGGTTCGGTTCGGTTATGGTGGGTATGAAAATATTGATAACCATAACCGACCTGCTAATTTCGGTTTTCAAAAAACCATTAACCAACCACCGGTTTTTATTTGGTTCGGTTTTATCGGTTAATTCGGTTATGGTTCGGTTAATTCGGTTTTTTGCACACCCCTAGGTTGGAGTATCGGACATGCATTGTGTTGAATGTTAGTTCAGACCTAGACACAAGTCGAGCCATGTGCGCGTTATAACGGGCCCGGTGTTTGTAACCTTAGAGACCACAATGCGAAAGTCAAGTTATCCTCAAATAGTATGGGCAATCTACAATTCGATTTATAAATTTAATATGTATGTATCTTAGTCACGAGATCGAAAAAAGGGAAATTAAAAAGAACCCCTAGTAGTTTTGAAGGGTTATCATCTCTTGTAGAGACCAAACCCAATATAAAGCCAACTTCTATAATTAGCATCCCAAAAATGGCATTGGATTTTCAATTATATATGCATGCATTGCAATACCTAAAAAAATGATGCAATGCACTAACAGAATTTATTTTTTTATTACATGAAGATCTTGACGGTTTGTTCCAAATCCAAAGAAAATAAAGGCAAATGTTTAGACAAAAAAAGATACGATGAAATTTCATGAAACTTATAGGGTCCTATATCAAAATAAAGTAAAATTACCAGAGAAAAAAAGTTAAATTACTATAAAACATTTGAAAAATCTAACGGCTATCGCATTAAAGTCTAGTAGTACTTTGGGGTGAGATAAGGCTTAGGGGTTATGAGATTCTAGGTTCGATTTCCACAAATGTGTTTTTCTCTCAGTTTTATTAGCTTTCCTACTTAATTTGTATATAACCATTGATTCCGCTGATGACACAATTATACTCCAATAATTTATCATTAAAAAACGCATTTGTTCCAAGGCTCATTATTGCAAAGTAAAAGAATAATGTATGAATAGACGACCAAAATAACACATAGCCAGTGACGAATCTAGAAAAAATATTCGTAGGGGTAACGTTTTATAAAAAAGAGTAATGAAATCGAAAAAAATAAAAAAAATGTTAAATTTTTCAAAATTTACAATCGCCGAAGCGAAAGGGATAACGAATACTATCCATGCGTCTAAGGTACCGTGCACGTAGGTTCAAAATAGAAAAGGAAACCAAAACATAAAACAAATTCCATAAAACACATATCACCTAATAAAAAAAAAAAAAAAAACATCACCGGTTCATTACGTTCAGGTTCGGAGCTAGCTTCGGTTCAACTTACATTAGTTATGTAACAAGATAAGAACGACCCCCCCCCCCCCCCTTACCCCACCCCCCTCACACATTTCTCCTACAAGTACCTACTCATTTCTTCGCCGCCTCACTTCTCACCACTTTCTCTCTCTACATTTTACAAACACTCACACACACTCTCTCTCTATATATATACTACAAACATCATCGTATTATAAGCTACTCTTTCAATTTGTCAAACTGGCGATTGACAATCAAGAAACCACTTTTGTCCGTGAGATCAAACCCAAGAACCGGCGCATCATGGTATGCTGATCTAACCGATCTTGTTTTTTTTTTTTTGGTGTTAGTAATTATTTGAATGAATGTACACAGGGTGCCGGAGGACCCGATGAAGAAGAACAAAAGTGGCCGCCATGGTTAAAACCGATGCTCCGAGAAAGCTTCTTTGTTCAATGCAAATTACACGCGGATTCGCACAAGTCGGAATGCAACATGTACTGCTTGGATTGCATGAATGGCCCTCTTTGTTCTCTTTGTCTTAATCATCATAAGGATCATCGCGCCATTCAGGTCTGTATTCTTGTTCTTCTTCCTGTTTTTCATTGGTTCCTACTTTTTTTTCCAGTCGCACATTTTGACTTTTTCATTTTTGGTTTTGACCATTCATTTCTATTACCTAACACACAAAATTCGTGGGTCTGGGTTTACTCTGCATGAGTTCGGGTTATTTTCAGGTTGAACCCGTAAACCCGTTTAGCTAAACGGTTCGTATTCGGGTCAATTCGGTTGGGTTTGCGGGTTGACCCGTTTAACCCATTTGTATTATATTATATTTTTTTTACAATAGGTTGGTGTGTATTTTATATCATAATTATATAACTTAAAATGGGAATTTGACATAAGATTTTATATAATTTTATAATTTTATTGTAATTTTATTTTATTATATACATTTGTGTTTTTTTAGTAAATGTTAATTTTAATATGTAAATTTGCTCAAAAAATAAAATAAAATAATCGGGTTTAACGGTTAGGGCTCGGGTCAACCTTTGAAAATTCGGGTTGGGTTTGGTTCGGTTCAGGTTACTCTAAAATTTTTGGGTTTGAGTCGGGTTGAACTCGCGAACACTAACTGTTTAGCACCCCTAATTTCTACTATTTTTTTGGAGTTGCCGTTTTTGACTTTTGTCAAATGGGCTTTGACCATAATGAATTTGAATTTTGACCGGTTTGATTGATTTGCAGATACGGAGGTCATCATATCACGATGTGATTAGAGTGTCGGAAATACAGAAATTTTTGGATATCAGTTCGGTTCAGACTTACATTATCAACAGTGCAAAGGTTGTGTTCTTGAACGAACGCCCGCAGCCGAGGCCTGGGAAGGGTGTAACGAATACCTGCGAAGTTTGCGAGCGAAGCCTTCTTGATTCTTTCCGATTCTGCTCACTCGGTTGCAAGGTAAATTTTATTAATAGTCGTTATATATATTTTTCGGTTTGTTGGAATCAATTCGTTTTTGTGATATGCTTTTTTTTTTTCAAAAACGCGGGTTAAGCCGGCGCTTTTTACTAAAATCACGGCTTAGCCGGTGTACTTTTACCAAGAAAAAATGTATGGTAAATCCGGCCCGGTTGATGAAGCTGATGTGACAGCGTCTGATGGGAGGAAACGAGGGTTATTGCTTTGGTTAACTAATTTCAATGTCTATTTTTGAATTTTTTTACTATTTTGTCAAAATATTTATTGTTTTCGTAATTTGCACATTTTATTAAAATTGCTAGCTTAGCTAGTGTTTTTTTATCAAAAAGTGGAGGCTAAATCCTAGCGGTCTCAATCAGCATAGTTGATGTGGCAGTTTCTGGTTAGAAGAAACGAGGGGTGATTATTTGGTGAAACCAAACTTCAATGTCTATTAAAAAATTGTCAACTTTGATTGTTCTTTTTTTATTTGTAATTTTTCTAATGGCGCGCTTGCGCCATTAAATGAATTATTAAAATAAAATGATCATTGAATGTTTACCATTCCAATGGGCGCAGATTGTTGGGACATCAAAAAATTTCGACCGAAAAAGAAAGATATCGCCGGAGAAGAAACATTTAATGATGGCGGTATCCGACTCCGAGGATTCCTACAGCAGCAGCAACCACGGCCGTTACCGGGGCCCGCACCATAGCAACGGCCGAGTCTTCAGCTTCACACCATCAACCCCGCCGCCTACAGCCACCGGCTTCAGGACGGGAAGAGGAGAAAGGGGATACCACATAGAGCCCCAATGGGTGGGCTAGTGATAGAATACTAAACCAGTCAGTCAACCCCCCTATACTCTTACCTATTTACCCAATAGTCCCTCATTTTGCACCCTCTACTTAGTTTGACTAGCACTAGTGCTTTTACAAAGGCCTGTGCGTGTGAATTTACGTTTATGTCTTGTACAAAGAAGCATCATATAGTTAATACTGATGGTAATAGTTTGAAACAGAGGGGTCAAAATGGGAATAGAGTATGAAATAAAACAATGTGGAATGTCTACAAGGTAAGTTGATATAGTTTTGTATGTAGGAAAATAAAAGGTTCCAAAGTGTTTTTGATTATATTTGTTGAGGATGTAATTAGTATGTTTTTTGTTTGTGACAATATTATAAATATAGTTGCGTTTATAACATGATGGTAAGTTAACGTGTCTTTTCCTTAGATTTACGTTACAATATAATCGGTTTTGTTGTGTTTGTTTGGACTGTTTGACCGGTTGAATCGACGAACCATACCTGATAATGAGTCTCGGCATTCAATTTCTTTTTTTTTCTATATATTAGTACGGATTCGTTTACCGCTTTAGACCAAATATTTTGTTTATTTGTCTTATATCTTATTGTTTATAATGTGATCCGCTTTGTTTGACCTACCCAGGCATTGTAATTTTTAACACATAACAAACACGACATAAAAGGATCATGTTCGATATGTCACATTCAGCACGTCTAATAAAAGGTTTGTATTTGAATTGACTTGTTTAACTATGTAAGCCGACACTTTAGTTTATTTGATTAAACAAATCGACTCATGAATTCGTCTAGACACGTTTTACCTGTTTTTATAACCATCAACCGTTTTAAGCACATTTACAACTTAATTTCTACCATTAAAACTCATCACTCTGATTTTAAGTATGTGCGAGTTATGATTGATGTTTATTTGTAAGTTCGAACAGATATACATATTATGTTCTTTTTTTTAACTTCAAATTTTAGACTACTAGAGTATTATCGTACCATCAAAGAAACCATCCGATCATATCTATCTCTACTAAACAATAATTCATATACATTAATTCAGAAGAAAACCCAATAAATCTAAGAAAATAAATCATCATACATAGAAATCAACAACCTTACAGGATTAGCAAATCAAACGAAATAAACTGTCGGATTGACAACCGTTGATGAGAACATTATTTAAAACGTGTACATCCAATGCATTTGGACCATTTTTGCAACATAATGTGTTGTAGAGACTAGTGGCGGCTAAGAGTGAATGTACAAGTGTTGAAGCGTGGGGTACAAACAGAAAGTTGTAGAGGGCCACGTAAGGGTGATGGGAATGGTGGGAATAAGAATGTGGAGGGTGTCAAGTGGGGGAGGGGTGGCGAGTTTTGATTGGTTGATGAAAAGTGATGTATCTTGTTTCATTCATCGACTTCTTGGATCTTTAGTCGTGGTCTTCATCATTCTACACCGTTGGATCTCATCCATATGTTCTCCTTGTTGTGCGTGTTCTTGGGGATAAACCATTGACCATATAAAATAAATATAAAAACCACCTATTATATGATCTCATTTTATGTTTTTTAAAGGCTCTTTTTTTTATTGAAGTTAGTGTATACCGCTCACATTATATAATTTTTTAACGGTCAATATCATTTAAATCGACTATTGACGAAATTTACTAAATTGGGATACACTCATCTTTGAACTGGGAAAAACCCTCACCTGAGGCTAAAGCCAGTCACCACTCAGCTGAAGGCACGCCGGTACGTGAGGTAAAACTCGCTTGGATCAAACTAACGATCTCCACCTACTTGCCTAGTCTCCCATCATCAGTAGGTGTTGTAGAAAATAATGGGGAGCAGGCTTTAAACTTAAGTCCTTTAGAACACCAAGTTTCTCCAATAACACTCCACCACCATTTCATTTATTATGGAAGCTTTTTACTTACTATTTTAAAATGGAAACTCAATTAACTTACGAAACCTACTCCTAATTCTATTCCATAGTTTATCATAAAACTTGAATACCTTCTAAACACTCCAAATTATTTAAATAAAACAAAATGAACTTTTAAAGGGATAATGAATTAATACTCAAACTTGAGAAATGGCATGGCAAGGCTAATAAGGGCATAATTGTAATTTTTGAGTGACTACCCTAATATGGGAGGGAAACGTTGATTATGCTTCTCATTTGCAACTTTTATCACTAAACATTAGATAGAGAAAGCTAGAGAGAGAGAAAGTGAGGAGTGAGTTATGATAACATCACGATCTTGCAAAGGATCGAAGGAAACGATAAGGATTTTGATCTCGTATCATCTGCAAGTGCCCAAAGTGTGAAGAGTTTGTTTCTAGTCGGGTCTATGAAAGTTTCAAGCTCGGTTCTGGTTCTCACCAAAAACGGGTATGTCTCACTTAAAGGGTTGCATGTAAAGGCAATTTAATGCTTGAAATGATGTTATGCATTAATTCTAATGCATTTCCCATGTTAAAGTTAGAAAGCAACCACCGTAATCACGTTTTAGGGTTCTAGCCACCCTTTTCGCTTATGATTGATGACATGAAAGGTTACGCTTTTCGCACGAATAGTCTAGTTTTCATTTGCTAGTTTTCACTTTGTACTTCACGAATAGTGGACTTTTCACAGGAAAGGTCACACGAAATGTATGCAAGGCAAAATGTAGATGTAAACGAATAGTTAGTAAGCGAAATGCTGATTGGTCAGTGAAAGCTTTGTTCATGCGAAATGTGACTTCTCATGTGGTGACGTTTGTGCTAAAAACCTACCATTTCACATCATGTTTAAGTAGATGAAACAGAAAAAAACTTTCTTATTTTTTATGTTTAGTATGTTAAGCCCATTTGTATCTGATCTTTATCATATATAATATATATATATATATAATGAAATTTTATTAATATCATTTAACTTGTATGATATGAATTTTGACGTCGGTATATTGATAATACTATTTAATTAGATGAAAACATACTGAGTTTTATAATAAAGATCAGTTATAAAGTAAAAAAGTAACTATCTTTTAGATTTAGCATAAAGAATAGAAAATAAAATTTCCTTCTACATATTCTATTTTAGTAGTGAGGATTAATTAATTTTATGATAGGTTCAATAGTTTTCATAGAATTAGTCGTATACTTTTTTGGTGCATTAGCTAGGATATTTTATCATATTACTATGGATAAGAAGAGTGTCATTTCTTGTCATTACAGTCATGTTAGGTTTTGAGGTTGATATCATAAAAAGGATTCCATTTATTTTTAAATTATGATTATGAGGTTGATATAATAAAAGGGATTCCATTTATTTACAAATTATGATATGACATGACCTAATTTAAATGGTTTCAGTGTAATGGGACGGAATTATTAATGTATAATAGTTTTTATCAACATATTTTACCTTTAGCATACCATCTTTGTATCTAAACACTCATATCAATATTAGACTAAGGATACGACACGTTACATAAATTAAGAAAAGTGTCTTTATCAATCGAATTCATTAAACTATTTATTATTATTATTTCGAATTTCATAAAATATGTTGTTCCTTTAACCTCACAATATCCAGATAAAAAATATCAAGAATATTTAAGCTAATCTATAACTTAAATTAGAAACATCGCAACATACATGGAATTGTTCAAAGAGTGGAGACAAGATGATCTAAATGGCATCTTAATTTGAAATTTATTAAATAGTTGCTAATTTCTAGTTTTCTTCTGATAAAACTAGCTAGAGACAACCCAGAGGATTTAAGTATCTTGTACGATTAATAAAAACGGCCCCAGACCCTAAGGAATTAAATAACTATTTTTTAAACGAGGTCTAATGTTTTAGGAATAACATAGCAAAAATATTGTATTAGAATGACATATAGTAATAGCTAATCAATAATTCGTGAAAGTCTTTTAGCATTCTTGATAGCAAATTGTTTAATCACATCTTCAACAACCGATTTATGCATGAACTTATATACAGCCCCGACTTTAGACTTTCTCATTTCTTCATCTACTTTTCTTATTTATGTTTTTTAGCACCGGATGGTTGTTTAGAATGCATAAATCCTAAAAACCAAATCTGAATTCAAAAGTTAAAACCATTAACAATTACTCAACATTTAACAATCATCAATTTACAATTACCGTTAACAATTACTCAACATTCAACAAAACACCCAATTCTAACGATTACTTAACATTCAATATTCAACAATTAACAAATTATTCAACATCCAACAAAAGTTACAAAACACCCAATTTAGGGCTTAAAAACATATTGTGGGTAAATTGGCTAAATTGATGGACTGGCGGTTGGTGGGGTTGTGGTCGACGGTTAGTGGCATGGTCGTGTGGACTGTGGTGGCCAGTGTGGTGGCCGGTGACGATGGGAATCGAGAGGTAGGAGATGTGCGTGATGACTTTTACGTCGCTGCATAGTTATGTTAATTGTTATTATTATTTAAGTTAATGGGTTGTGGATGATTTTATTTGAAGGGGGGGGGGGGGTGTTATTGAATGTTCTTTTTATGGTAGTTAAAGTTTTGTTTTCTTAATCTAATCTACTCATAATTCTACATCCTTGTTTATTATAAGACTTGAACTTTCGGCTGGTATTAGTAAGACCTAGCAAAACTAAATGAAAGGCTTGTCTTTTACATAAGAATTTGGTCGTCTTTACTCTTTACCTTTAGACTTACTTTTGGCTTATTTTCTTTTGGGAGTTTAAATGATCACTAATCTAATTATTAATATAACTACCTAGAATTTTAAAGATTCTTATTTGGGCCGCATATAACGTCCAACAAAATACCAATTAGTCAATTACCTCTATTCTGATCAATGCACACTGCCGTATTATCTAATTTCGGGTTTGCTAGCTAATGATCGGTATTATAAGGGACAAATTTTAGGTTGTTTCATAAAATAAACATGATTTATTGTTTTGTGATATGTTCAAATGAATCAAATAGTTTTGACCCTTAGTTTAACGTTAAGAGTTCGAGTTTGTGTATCATATAACATTTTGTGTTCGCCGTTCGTAACATTTTTTTTATTTTAAATGTTATCAATTAACCATATAATGTGTAAGCTAACCAAGAGAAAAGCTTTTTTTTTAAATAAGAGGCTAAACACGTATATTAGTAAAACTAAAGATTTAAAAGTTAAATAGAAAAGTAACAACCAATTAGAGAGTGTAAGGCAGCTGCTAGCTGCTGATACTATTCCACTCATTATTTTTTTTAGTTATAGGTAAAAGTAATTAACCATCATAACGTGTAAATGTGTAATCCTTTTCCTCGTACTGTTTCACGGCTATTTGCATGAAAGCTATATTTGCAAAATTATGAGGCATAAAAGGATATGCTGGTGTAGAATGCAGGGTTTCTTCATCACTATAAGTTATTGTGATTTTAAAAAAGAATTATGTGAGATATTTTTAGAGATATGTTAGAGTGAGTCTCGAATATTTATATAGGTTTATAGTGAAATTGTTTGAAATTTGAAAAAATTTAAAATAAAGGAAATAAATATAACTTTTCTTTTATATTAATCCATTCTCATCCTTAAAAAACCTATAAAATACCACTTTTTTATGTTTTTTTAAATTATTATTTTTTCTTCGTTAAATGAAACTCATAAAACGTTAAGTGTTTGAATCAATTGAAATCTTTGATTTGACAACGAACAACGATTCACGGTTCACACAAGGCTACTTGATGTAGGTGATGGGTCTTCCTAGAGGATATCACGTCACGTCAGCGTCACGTAGGATGGGTGTGAGGACGGGCCTAAAGAGGATGGACCTAGAAAATGAAGGATGAGGGTAAAAATATATATATGTATGTATCTATAGGTGTGTGTAGAGAAGAAGAGTTTGTGGACCGTCTCCAACGTCTGGGGGTAGACGTCCTCAACGTCGCCGGACACCAGAAATGGTGTTGGGGGCGTCGTCGAGTTAGGCCAGGCCTGGACGACCCCAACACCAAGTAGCCTAAGGTTACTTTAATATCTATTTTATTATTTAAGGATTGTATCGAAACCCCAAAACATATATGAAAGACACGTATATTATAGAACCAAGTTCAGCCACATGTATTTGATTATTTAAGAAATATAATGAATATTATATTTGAAAATGATTGGTAGAGAAAAAAGGAGCCTTCTTTCTTTTTTATATTTCGAAGTCTGTTCACCAACATTACCTACTCCTTTTCTTAACACTAGAAAAACACATGTATTGCCCGGCTTTGCCTGCCCAACTGCCCGTAAAAACTAATGGAGTTGCTTGATTTTGACCAACCTTTGCTCATGTTATGATTGACCATTAATATATGAAAATATTACCCTCCTCATGTTTAGCCATTTCTATGTAAAAGATAGACACACTTTCATTTCCGGCATTATGTTGTTTATAAGTTAATCATTTTGATCATATTTAACATTCTTTTACCGTGACATTTAGTGGTGGATCTTAAATTTTATTATAATCGGTTTCTTTTGGGTTTTTTTTTAATTTTCACTATTTTTTTGTAAATTTTATAAGGTTTTCACTAATTTTTTTCTATTTTCTCAAACCCACTGGATTCTTGGGAACCCACAAATGTGAGCTGGATCCGCTCCCAGTGGCATCTTAGAGGTGAGATAAGGCTTAAGGATGATTAAGTCATGGGTCGATTCCCACAAGGAGGTTTTTCCTAAATTTATTATGGTTCCTCCTGTACTGGTGTATAGACATTATAGCCTAGTGGAGATGGATATGATCGGTGGCTCCAATAATGACATGTTGATACTCTAGTAGTTCGTCAGTGATCCAAAGTTGTCGTTAAAAAAATTATTTAACATTCTTTATGTACAACTTATTTTTCACTTTTTTACTTCAATATTGTATTTAAATGATTCATTTAATCTGGTTTATTTCAAGGAAACACGACGAGATTGTTATTTAAACTCAATCCAATGCCCAAAAGAAGCATGTTATGCAATTTTGTTGAATCTTTTGTCGTAGTTAAGTCCATTTCATGTATTATCGTATACTTATGTTCCATGCTCTTATCATCGTAATTTCTATTTCTTTAAACTAAGAAAAACAACAATTTATTTATATATTCTATATGTATTTTGTTGGCCAAGCAAGAAAGAACATCTCATTTTCAATAATAGTAAGTTGTCTATAAACCCTTCAATCTAATAAACAAAGACTATTATATTGTCTATGTTAAGTTCAAGTTTTTTTGTCCTCATGAAGACTTTGAACAATGTTCCTACATGACCCAACACACATATGAATACAAAGATGAAATGATAATAATACATGGATAAATACAATAAAAATGTTTCATCTAATATTCGTTCCAGTGGCGGATCTAGAAAATCCGCATAGGGGTAACGTTTCAATTAAAGGGTAACGAAATCGAATAAACGATAAATTTCTCCAAAATTTACACTACCGTCGGAGCATCAAGAGGCAACATAGGTTACCTCTTATATCACTCTAGGTCCACCCTGATTAGCTCGACATTTTATTATTATTGTTATTTATAGAATCTTTATTTAACTCATAATTATTAAAATACCTCATTTGATTGAATTATCAAGTGGAAACACAATGCTAGTCAAAAGAACTAAATCAAAGGTGCATCAATTTAAAGAGTAAATAAAAAAGTAAGGAGTACATGTAATATGCATCATGACTTATAACACACGTTTCTAACTTCGGAACACGAGTGCTTACCTTGGGTCCGAGGTATGTTTATGTGTCTGTTACTTTTCGAACATAAAGAAGTATATATTTGACGTTAAAAATAATAATTCCTAAAATTTATATTATATCTTCCCATGTTATAATGTATTCAATTGATTCAATTGTACGAATAACTCAAATATCATATTATCCCCAATTTTTCTCCATGATATAATGTCTTTAATCGTTCGAATAACTCAACTGTCATATTATATTATCTTTGTCAGGGGTGCAAACAAAAAAAAAACTATGATCAGAATCGGACTCGAAAAAAAGTACTTCGAATTAGGTATAGTGAAAAATCAGGTATTGAGTAATCGGTTTTGAACCCGACCCTGCCTATAGGGTATTTGGGATAGGGGAAGGTTCATTTGAGAAGAAATTTAATGTGAGAAGAAAAAGTCATAATGTTAAAACATTAAATAATTTATCTCCTCTCTTTAATTATGTTATCTCTTATTAATAAAGCAAAAACATTTTATCTTACACATTTTAAAATTTATCCTACATATATTTTACACTTACCGGAATTTACCCTACACACATGTAAATTTACTCTACACATTTCAAAATTTATCCTAAACATACTAAAATTTATCCAACACATGTCGAAAATTGTCATATACCATAAAATATTTTATCTTGAAAGAGTATATAAAAAAATGAGTTACAAGTTTAATTAATTAGCTAATTAATGACAATCATAGATTTATCTATATGCCCTTTTTCATAACATACATACATACATTAAGTAAAGTAAATGAAGAATTTATATTGGTTTAAAAATTTTTCTTTTTATTCTTACAAAATTTTTCTTTTCATTTGAACTCTCCACATTTGATAATATATATATATATATATATATTGTAGAACAAGGTATGGAACCGTTTTTAGAAACTGGGTAGTATGGAACCGTGTAGGGTTTCTCACTCCAACAAAAAAATAAAATAAAAGTAAAATGTAGTTGAAATGTCTGTGTTTTTTAATGTTTAGTAATTTATGCTTTTATTAAGATAAGTCCAAAAATCAAACTAAAACCAAAATTTATTTTGACTGCTTTTATATTCAGTTTCATAACTTATTTTCTGTACCTGGTTACACACCTTACCTTACCCTGTTTTTATCATGTAGGGTTTTCTATTTGAAGAACCAGTTCTATATCCAACTTGGTGTCTCTTTAACCATGCCCAAAACCTATTTGACCATACCCAAAATCAGAAACGGAACCGGTTCTAAAACATACCCCGTTTTGTGCGCTTTTGTGCGCCTTTATTTTTTGTTATCGTATAGAGTTATTGCTAAAAGAGTCACTAAAACGGTTATACAGTTTTTAACTTATAATTTCGGGATGTCAGTACGTCACACATAAAAGATTTAAAGTACAAACAGTAAACAAATGATCATTAAATATGGATCAACATCACGATTTGCCCTTTTTATTGTTACCCATGATACTTATCCTAAATTTATGATAAAATAATACCATTAAATACTCCCGGTCACCCACTAAGGAAAAAAAAAACTTGACTATTTTTTTTATTTTTATTTTAAAGTAGGTTAATGCAAATCCAATGCCCATCCCACTTGTATTTAATGGGTACAAAATAATGGGCCGTGGAGCCACAACTTTGAAGGGCCCCATTGAAAAACCTTCACTCTTCTAGATTTGTTTTTAACATTTTCGTTAATCCAAAGATCACACCTCTTTTCACGAGTATTATATTATTTTGCTTTCTTTTTTAAGTATGGTTGTGACATAGAGACTGGTTCAAATGAGAAGAAAATTTTGTAAGAATAAAAAATATAATTTTTAAACTAATATAAATTCTTCAATTACTTTATTTAATGTGTGTATTTAATGTTATGAAAAAAATGCATATAGGTAAATCTATAATTGTCATTAATTTGCTAATTAATTAAACTTGTAACTCCTTTTTTAATATATACTCTTTCACATTGGTGAAGGACAATTTTCAACATGTGTAAGATAAATTTTAGTATGTTTGGGATAAATTTTGAAATGTGTAGAGTAAATTTACATGTGTGTAGGGTAAATTCCGGTAAGTGTAAGATATATGTAGGATAAATTTTAAAATGTGTAATATAAAATGTTTTTGCTTTATTAATGAGAGATAACATAGTTAATGAGAGGAGTTATAAACTATTTAATGTTTTACCATTATGTCATTTTTTCTTTTTCTTCTCACATTAATTTTTTGTCAAATGAACCTTCGGCTATATACATTTAAATCTGCTTACTTTCTGTATCTTTTTCTGAACTTTGCTACATTTATTGAAACCAAAAAAACCCACAACTAGGCTAAATGCAAGAGCCCACTTATTGCCAGCCATATGGGCCTAAATGTTTTTATCTTAATGGATTTGAAATGGGTATGGACCCAGAATCCCCATAGACCTTCGTTAATGCTGTTTTAAATAGCCGGTTATTTAGCGAATTCAAATAGATTTAACTGGACCGGTTATCAAGTCCAGCCTTTTTTACTTATTCTAGGCAGTGGTGTCAAACATTTGCATGTTGGGTTTAAACACCCTAAAACTTGAATTTGATTCGAAACTAAATTAAACTAATTTATGCTCCGCCTAAGCAGACTCGAGATTATGTGTGTCGCATAATAAAATTTTAATTAAGACCATCTGTTCCGGTTATTGAGTGGGGATTTCACTCACTGCCACATCAACGTCACATCACCACACTTTTGACCGACTCACTTACTCAACCTATGGTGAATGGCCTCACTCATTCTCACTTGCCGTATTATATAATTTTTTTGGTAATCAATATTTATAATTTTAAAGCAGCCAATTATTAAATAAAATTTAATTTAAATATAAGACTGATATTAATTAATTTTAAAAAACTACATTATAAAAATGAAAATCACTTCAAACTAAAAAACATTAAATACTTTATTTTGAGTAGCAATAAGGTTCTAGTCAAAATGTTTAGAAATAAAAATAAACAAACTTGAAGACGCTTGCTAACCAAAAATTATTTTTTTTTAAAACAACTCGGTTTTTGTTAAAATTTATATTTGAATATCGGCAAAAAAATATTATTTTTTGAAAACAACTCGGTTTTCGTTAAAATTTATATCTGAATATCGAAAAAAGATTAAACAAAACTGTAAATCTAGTTTCCTCTTCTTTTTTAAGTAAAATATCACAAGTTATCAAAGAAAATCATTTTTAGTTGACTAAACTTTTTATTAAAAATATATAATCAAAAGGTTTATGTACGTTGCTCACTTTAATGAGTGGGCTAACGAAAACTTTCTTAAGCGGCGTCTTATGAAGGGGCAACACAATGTTCTGGCATGAATGAGGCGCCACGACACCCCTCACACTCTCTTTTCATGGATCGTAACACATAACCTAATGAAGCTGATAGCAGGATTTATAGCATTCACAATGAAATCATCTTATTTTTTTTATTAATTCGAATTCCAATATATAAAATTTCTACTTTCGGCGTCCTCCTCAAATCACGTTGCTTTATACTTTCTTGTTTCACTTTTTTCTTTTCTTTTTACCCCCCTCAATCAAGTCACTTAACTCGATGCACCCAATCCCATCAAAAGGTTTTAACATTAGAATCACTAAACAAATTCCATAGAAACAATTAAGTGACACTCATCACCATTGTCTACTTCATACAACACATATATCCTAATCCACAAGAAAGGCGTAACCGTCGTACCTTGTTCAACAAGTTTCAAGTATTCAACTCCTCGTGCCTTGATCGATAAGTCACGTGTAACCTTGCTTATACTTGCGAAAGAGATCTTCAGTTTTTGCGTTCCTAAAAGCACAACACCCGACTATATAAACACATATTAAAAGCACGAGGGTTATTGTTAAAACAATGTTCGCTCTCTTCCATTCTTTCTCCAAATTCTCAAGCAACCCGGCCTTGCATGAATCGCAAGCGTAACAAAGCCCCGCCGTCTGGTCATTGCTCCAGTTAAGGCAATCCATATCGGCAGCGTTGTTTATGGGGCTAATCCAGTATGTTGGATTCACGAACGTATAACCACACTGAGTTGGGGGCTTACAACATCCTGACTGTTATTAAACTAAATTTATTAGTAAAAACAAAAATAACTAAAGTCAGTATATATAATATATATATATATATAGGGGAGGGTTATCTTGAGAACGCTAAATATTGCGAGAACCGTGAGAACGAATGAGAAAACCAATCAAAACAATTTTTTTAAATACAATCATCATTTTAATTAAAATACAACATTAAAAAAAGAAATTACAACATCAAATAATTCATTTATCCTCTCAAAATCACTCTTATTAGATTTTGTACACAAGTGTAAATATAACAAATTTACACATGTGTAAATGGCAAACTTATACATGTGTAAATTTTCTTTATTTCCGAATTCACGTAAATTTAAATTTGTAAATTAAATTTCTAGAATTGTATTCGAATAATAATGACAAGTGTAAAAAGAAAATTTGAATTTCACTTGTTTTTGACCAAGTTCTAGTGGTTTTTTCTTTCGTTCTCATGGTTCTTGCGATATTTAGCGTTCTTATTTAAACTCTCACACACACACACATACACACACACACACATATATAGGTGAAAGATAAAACGAAAACCCACTTGAGTTGAGAAAACTCAAGAAAACCCTATGTAACATTTTTAGTTTTTTCTAAAAAAATAGGGGCGTGTAACATTAATGTACTTGAAAATTTTTATAAAAAATGTAAAAAGCGCCTACTTTTTTTTAAATGTTCAAAATTTGTATGTTACATTTTTTTGGACATATATATTATGTAACATGAAATTTTTAACAATTTTTAAAAAAATAAAATACTCGACGTTTTTTGTGTTTCTTTTATAAAAGTGTTCAAATATATGTATGTTACATTTCCTTATTTTTTTAGAAAAAAATAAAAACATTAAATAAGGTATTACAAAGGTTTTTTAAGTTTTCTCAACTACCATATACTAGCTATATCTATATACTCTAATAATACGTAATTAGGATCCATGCTAAATCAAGGTTAGGTTATGCTTGAATATTTTCCTTCACTCTCCCTCGTGTATAAGCTAGCTATGATTCTTTAGAAAATCCAGTGGCGAATCTAGAAATTATTCGTATGGGTAACGTTTTATAAAAAAAGGTAACGAAATCGAAAAAACGTCAAAAAATGTTCAAATTTTTTCAAAATTTACACTGCCACCGGTGCGCCAAGGGGTAACGGAGGCTACCCCTACGTATAACGTATGTCCGCCCCTGAGAAAACCCATTTTCAATTATTCTGGTTAATTATGTACTCATGTCTTTTAGTTTTATAACTTTTGATATGATATTGTACTTCTAAAAAAGAAATTAAAAAGCAATGAAAAACTTAATGATTTCTAAAAGTGTAGTAACCGATGGATAGACAATCTAAAAAAGATAAATAATATAAGTCTAAATATTCAGAAATTTAAATTGGAATAAAACCTGTAGTGGAGAAAGATGTGCATTGAAAAAATCTTGAGCCATGCGATACGTTTGGTTCAATTCAGCACAAACACTAGTAGAACTTAAACAAGTTCTAATTTTATCCCATTTATAATGGCTTCTAACTCTTCGTTTCAAAAATCCCGAATAATCGTCAAGCCGATATTCCAAGTAAGACCGACTCGGCTCAGGATGGCCCGAGCCCCTAGCGGTCACCATATACACAAAAACCACCAAACACGCGAGCAAAATAATGAGCACAAGCATAGCAATGAGATAGAACACGAGGAGCCACATGACTCGCCAAAACCCCCCGATGAATCCGGCTATGGCTACAACCAATATCAAAATGCCTAAAATAATAACGGGCCATTGTAGGATTTGGACACACGCGTTATCTGTTTCGGTTGCTAGCCAGATCCCGGCTCCAATGATCGGGATCGAGAGTAACATGGCGACGAAGTTGATCGCTCCGATGACATTGTTGCTCATTGTCATTTTTTTGGAAGGTGGTATGGATTGAGAAGATTTTTTTTTGTTCCTTACCTTGGATGTATGAAATGTTTTGTAGGAATTAGGAAGTTGTTTTTGTAGGGCAAGTATTTGGCTTTTGGCACGATTTTTGATCCTTTTCACTTTCACTTTTGAAAAAAGGAAGAAATTCTTTGATTATGTTTGAAAATTGGTGTTTTGTCAGGATAAGGACAAATTACCATATTGCCCTTAGTGGTCTACAAATGATGCATGTGAAATAGATACTTTGACTTTAAGAATCATGGGTTCGTAATATGGAAAGGGTATGGAAAATAAATCAATTTCAAGTAATTACTTGAAGTTGCATAACCCTTGAACAACAACGAAAGCTCATGATAAGCCGGACCACAAGGCAAACATTCTGGTTTGTGGATCGGGTATGAGAGATGTTGGGTTTATAAATAATGTCTGATATTAGATACTATCATTGGGTTTCAGACGTATTGGGTATGGATACAAGAGAAATAGTTTTAAAAGAAAATGAATGGTTATTTATTTTGTAAGTTTGAGTTATAGGGGTGTTAATCGAATCGAATATCGAATTGCTCGAATCGAATTTTTCGAATAATTTATTTTTTGCTTGAATTCGTGTTCGATTAAGAACCAGCAAATTTGATTCGGATTCGTATTCAGATTAAAATCGAATTCGGATAAAGTCGAATTAATTCATTTTGATTCAAATTTGGTTAAAATATGCAATAAATTCGTTTAACTTAATGGCTTTGTAATGAGTTTGGTAATAGACTATTTTAATACTTAGAATAAATTTAGAAATGAATTTATACAATATCCAAATAAAGTTATATATGTAATATATATAAAAAAATAATGAGAAATATGTATAATTTTAATTCGAATTTCGAATCGAATTTACAATTAAAGTTCGTATTCAATTTATTGTACTCGAATTGAATTGAATTCGAATTCAAATTCTTGACAATAGAAATGAATTCTTGATAATCGAATCAAATTAAATCAAAATTTGAATTTTTCGAACTCGAAATGAATTCTAAACACCCCTCTTGAGTTATGCGAGAAAGATAGATATACGTATCCCATTGCTATTTACGTGTTAGCTTGATTTCTTATATGCTTCTATATAAGTGAGAGTTATGACATGCCATTTTTGAATAATCATCGTTTTATTTTCATTTGTTAAAGGATTTTATAATAAAAATATTTATATTTGAGATTTTGTTTTCTTTGGAAATAGTGATTCAATCTTACAAGACGGATTAAAAACAAAATTGTTAAATGTAACAATTTTACCGGACATCCTAAAATATGGTAACTTAAAAGCCCACATAGGCTATTGGGCCAAATTAATAGCGTTTGGTTTTCTTCGTGGACTTCAGAGTTCAGACCAGACAAACCCAATATTTAAGAACCAAGCAGGCAAGCAAGCACTCCTTTCATTTCGTTGTATGTTTAAACTTCCATTTTGCTCTTCGTGATTTGTTCGTTTTAACGATTTTGTGTCAATACTTTAAAAAATAATCATTTTACTCCCTAATCTATAAAGTTTATCTCTAATTCACTCCCCACCTCTAACGTCATCCAATTCAACTGTTAAATCCTAGTCACATGCCCCTCACATGAGGGGCATTTTAATCTTTTCCCATATTTAAGATATTTTGTTATTATATACAAATAATACATATAGAAAACAGATATACACTCTCTTCTCTCTCTATTTTCTCTCTCTACATGCTCTCTTCTCCATAAATCAGCCTCACCATCAACAACCTCCCTACCATCCTACACCACCACCACCACCATCGTCTACCGACCACCGCTAACCACCACCTGTCGACATCGACACTACCCACCACCCCACTAACCACCACCTGCCGACACCCCCCGCCACCACCATAACCTGCCGACCATTACCACCACCGTCTCCGTTCAGTATTGTGTCACACCACCATTGCAGATCTGATCCCCACACCACCACCTTCAACCTTCACTTCCAACACCCCACACACAACCCCGACCTCTATACGACTCTCCTCTCTCTAACAACCACTACAACCACCTCACAAGTTTGTCATCAGAACTGCCACCATCACCCGTCATAGGACACCACCTCACCGCCGTCATCATCAACGTGGTTCGCGTGGAAACCCTAGCCACCGCTCCTTACCTCTTTTCAGATCTGAACTGATTTATGTTCCAGTTTGAAGATTGAATATGAAGCTTACCTAGTTTGGTGATATTAGCGGCGGATGGCGATGGTCTAATAGGCAGTTTTTGAACCGGCGACAGGTTTTTACGGTGGCAGCAGGTGGATACCACCAACATTTCTTCAATCTCTTCAATCTTTTCTCGCTTTTCTTGTTTCACTCACTAGTATTCTATTTCTTAATTAAATATTTTTTTTAAAAGTTACATAGATAATTGACTTCAGATTTGCTTTTAATGTTTTCTTATTTAAAATTTATAGTTTAATAATTTCAAAATCTTTATTATTAACTATTAATATTAATAGTTTATTATTTATTCATGTAATACACAAGTATCTACCCAATATATAACAAATATGCAAATTGTATTTTGAGCAATATTTTTATATAATTTATATTTTAAAAAAAAGGGAAATTTAGTTCTTTTGAACAACAATTCTTTTTTTAGTACACAACAACCTGCATTGTATTAATGATGTAAAATTTTGAAACTCCAATCTTTTGGTTATAACTAGCACAAGTTCTATATCGCACCCAGAGACGGACCCAAGTGAGGAGTTGGGTGGACAGGCGCCACCTTTAAAAGGAATTAAATTTATTTTATAGACTAAAATCCCGAACGCATCATTTGAGATTTTAGTTAAACATCTGAAACACCCATATTTTTTTTTGCATTAAAGGTTCCAAAATATATATAAGATATTATAGTTGCTTACAAACATGATACATCTTAAAGATTAGCTCAAAACTTGCCTAGACACCATAAAAACAGAAACTTGGACGTTGGATATGTTCGGTTCTTCAACATGGCTTGATCATCGCAAGAGAACTGATTTAGATAACTCTACAAAACCCCAACCATTCTATGGATTAATATTGGTTTATTTAAAATAAAAATACAATTAATAATTTAAATTTAATTCAAATTTTTTCTGTGAAGGCGTCGGCGATGGCCTGTAGAGGCGTCGCCGACGGTATGCCAAATCCACCGTCGAGTCTATACTACCGTCGATAGTGAGTTAAGGCGTCGTAGAAATCATGTTACGTCGGCGACGGCCTGATGTGCCGTCGGCGACGGTGCTCTCTGCAGTCATTTTACTGCAGGTTTGTTAAGTTGTCCGTTTAACCCGTTTTCGAGTTCCGCACTCTATGACGTAGCTCGATAACTTCAGAAAACGTTCGTAAATTGATACTTCACGTTTCCATTTCGATATTACTCATGTTTATGTATTACGCATCATTTATGTTCAACTTCATGAGTTGGACAATTTGACCCATTAGCATATTTTCGACAATTTAACTATTCAAGTATATTCTTCATATGTAAAATGGTTTTAGTAGTTACACCCAATACCCTCGGGTAATTTATAAATCAGTTTACATTTCCGCTATTCGATTTGTACCAAATTTCCGATTTTACCCTTTTTCCGGATTATACACAATTCGTTGTTCATACACCTTCAAAGCATATGCCACAAATAAGTTTTGATCCGTTTGGTTGTTTAACGAAATCCATCGTTTTATTCAACCAAACCTTCATTATTTTCTCTATTTTGACCCGTTTGGTTGTTTAACGAAATCCATCGTTTTATTCAACCAAACCTTCATTATTTTCTCTATCTTGACCCGTTTGGTTGTTTAACGAAATCCATCGTTTTATTCAACCAAACATTCATTATTTTCTCTACTTTGACCCGTTTGGTTGTTTAACGAAATCCATCGTTTTATTCAACCAAACCTTCATTATTGTCTCTATTTTGATCCGTTTATCATCAAAGCAAGTCAAATATAATAATACGCTATAAAAGATAAGCCACGTACCTTAAAGCTTTCACTTCAAACGTGTGTCGGTACCGGCTTGATTTCCCGATACTTCTTTTGTGTTGCCTAAAGTTTACAAGCCAAATATCATTAGGACCTCTCGGCTCATAACTAAAGCATGTAATTTTGCCAAATATACTATTTCACGTTTCTATCAACATTTTTTGTTCATTAAATAAAGTTGGCAATTCATTTAGGCGTTTCATCAAACATCTTATGTGCGTATATTATAGCTAGCCATTTTAGTTCTATTTAAACCTCGGCTAGTCAAGAATCTCAACCAAATAAGTTTCGATTACTCTTCGTAATTCCCATTAATTTGAAAACTTCAATCAACTAATGTCACTACCTTCATTATTTACACAAACACTTAGGGTTTTTCAAACTAAAGTCAAAAATCCATTTACTCTTACAAACATACTAATCTCAACATCTAATTCTTATAAATTTATCAACTAATTTTAGTTGGTATTATGATTCTACACTTAGATTATACATCCCTTAGGTCACAATATCAATCAATTGTTCAAGAACTTTAATCATCCAAGTTTTACACAAGAATTCAAGTGTCACCAAAATGAAAATTACAGCTTACCTTGTGTTATACAAGTATGGGTGATCAATGTTCTTGACACATGCATAAACAAGAGTCCCAATCCACCCTTCAATTTGATCAATTTAGTGGATGAAGATTTGGGTGTTCTTTCTTCTCTTCTCTGGTTGCTCACACACATACATGCACATAAGTATGTGCTGTGTTTTAGTTTTCTTTTTAATAAATCATCTTTCTCAGTTTGACACATTTAGTCCCTCATGTTTGGTTTAGCATACATAGGACCTAATTTATGATTTTTATTATTTAACAACTTACCATTAAGTAGTTTAAACATCCCTAATTATATATATATATAATTTTTGGGGTGTTACAAATCCACCCCCTTAAAGAGGTTTCGTCCTCAAAACTTAGTTACATACCGAATAGGGAAGGGTATAATCTTTTCATCTCTTCTTCGGACTCCCAAGTAGTGTCCGCTCCCTTTCGATGTTCCCATTTAACCTTTACTTGACTAATTTCTTTGTTTCTTAATCCTTTGATCTTCCGGTCAAGGATTGAAATTGGTTTTGCCAAGTAATTAAGCTTATCGTCTATCTCTATGTTGTCATATCTAACACAGCTTGTTTCGTCGGCCATGCATTTTCGTAGATGTGAAACATGGAATGTATTGTGTATTCCACTTAGCTCTTTGGGTAGCTCTAATCGGTAAGCTACCTTGCCCACCCGTTCAAGGATTTTGAACGGTCCAATACACATCGGGCTCAGCTTTCCTCTTTTCCTAAATCGAATGACCCCCTTCCACGGAGATACCTTAAGCATTACCTTATCACCAATTTGGAACTCGATAGGCCTTCGTCTTTTATCTACATAAGACTTTTGTCGATCTTGAGCTGTTTTTAAATGAGCTCGAATCGTATCTATTTTCTCGTTGGTGGCTTTAATTATATCCTTGTGAGCGAGTTCTCGAGGGCCTACTTCCCCCCAACACACTGGGGTTCGACATTTCCTACCATAGAGCATTTTGTATGGTGTCATTCCAATACTTGAATGGTAACTATTGTTGTATGAGAATTCTACTAATGGAAGGTAAGCATCTCAACTACCGCCAAAATCGATAATACATGCCCGTAGCATGTCTTCCAATGTTTGAATTGTTCGTTCGCTTTGCCCATCTGTCTGGGGATGATAGGCTGTACTGATTAATAGTTTCATACCCAGCTGTTCTTGGAAGTCGCGCCAAAAGTTTGAAGTGAACCGAGTATCTCTATCGGACACGATGGACACCGACACTCCATGGCGTGCTACAATCTCATTTATATACACTTCCGACATCTTTTCAGATGTATAGGTCTCACGAATAGGAAGAAAATGAGCGCTTTTTGTCAATCTATCCACGATCACCCAAATAGGTCGAACCCTTGAGCCGTTTTTGGTAGCTTAGTTAATAGGTCCATGGTAATATGTTCCCATTTCCAAACTGGAATGTCTAGTGGTTGGAGCTTGCCGTACGACTTTTGGTGTTCAGCTTTTACTTGTAAACAAGTTAAACATTTTTCTACATACTTTGCTACGTCTCTTTTCATTCCAGGCCACCAATAGTATCTCTTCAAATCTTGGTACATCTTTGTCGCTCCCGGGTGAATCGAGTAACGCGACTTATGAGCCTCATTTAGTAGAAGATCTTTAACACCACAAGTGTTCGGGACCTAAATTCTTCCATATCGGGTCTTTATCCCATTTTCTCCGTCAACAATGTCCTTTAATAAACCTTTTACACGTTCTTTTCTCCAATTTTCTTCTTTTAGTGCTTCTTCTTGTGCCATTCGGACTTGTCCGAGCAAACCTGACGTTACTACTAGTTGCATCGACCGCACTCGTATGGAAGTATATTCTTCTTTTCGACTTAGCGCATCCGCTACTAAATTGGCTTTTCCAGGATGGTAATGGATTTCGCAATCATAATCTTTCACCATTTCTAGCCATCTTCTTTGTCTCATATTCAACTCTTTTTGATCGAAGAAGTATTTCAAACTCTTATGGTCGGTGAAAATAGTGCATTTCACCCCGTGTAAGTAATGCCTCCAAATCTTTAAAGCAAATATCACTGCTGCCAGTTCGAGGTTGTGAGTTGGATATTTCTTTTCGTGGACTTTTAATTATCTAGAGGCATAAGCAATCACCTTGCCCCGTTGCATAAGTACGCACCCAAGACCTAAGTGTGAAGCGTCCGAATACACAACCAAGTTATCGGTGCCATCCGATAAAGTCAATACCGGAGCACTGGTCAATTTTTCCTTAAGCATTTGGAATGCTTTTTCTTGCTCATCGTTCCAGACAAATTTTTTGTCCTTTCGGTTAATTTGGTTAACGGCGATGCAATTTTGGAGAAATATTGAATGAATCGCCTGTAATATCCCGCAAGCCCCAGAAAGCTTCTAATCTCTGATGGATTTTTCGGAGGATTCCATTTTGACACTGCTTCAATCTTGGACGGGTCCACCAATATCCCATCGGCACTTATAACATGTCCGAGGAACTGTACTTCTCGAAGCCAAAAGGAACACTTCGAGATTTTGCATAAAGTTTTTCTCGTCTAAGAGTTTCTAATACCTCGCGTAAATGACGAGTATGATCCTCCCTGCTCTTTGAGTATACTAAATGTCGTCTATGAACACTATCACTGATCTATCCAACATGGGTTTGCAGACCTGATTCATAAGATCCATGAATGTCGCGGGTGCATTGGTTAATCTGAAAGACATTACAAGGAATTCGTAATGCCCATAGCGTGTTCGGAAAGCCGTTTTAGGTATGTCTTCCTTTTTCACTTTCAGTTGATGGTAGCCCGACCTCAAGTCAATTTTTGAAAACCAACTTGCACCTTGTAGTTGATCGAATAAATCATCAATTCTCGGAAGTGGATATCGATTCTTCACCGTAAGTTTATTTAGCTCACGATAATCGATACACATACGCATGCTTCCATCTTTCTTTTTCACAAACAATACTGGTGCTCCCAGGGAGAGACGCTTGGACGGATGAATCCATTGTCTAACAAATCTTGTAATTGCGATCATAACTCTTGGAGTTCCGATGGTGCTAACCGATATGGGGCTTTAGCCACCGGTTTCGCATCCGGAACTAGTTCAATCCCAAACTCCACCTCACGCTCGGGTGGTATTCCCGGTAAATCTTCGGAAATACATCTCTGAAATCTTGTACGACAGCCACATCTTTTATACTTGGCGACTCTTTTTCTGAATCGTGTATGTATGTCAAATAAGCCTTACACCCATGTTGAATGAGTTTATGGGCTTTTATCATCGAACATACTATAGGATTGCAATTCTTTTCCCCGTAAATAATTACATGTCTTCCGCTTGGTGATGTTAGTTGTATCTCTTTACGGAAACATATTACTTTAGCGTGATATCGAGATAACCAATCCATTCCAATTACCACTTGGAATTCCCCCATTGACATGGGTATCAAATCAACAAAGTAATCCTCACCATCAACGTTTAATTTGCATTCCCGACATATATCACAAACAACAAAACTTTTATTATTGCCTACTTCTACTTCTATAGGCTTAGGTAATTTTGTTAGTGTGAAAAAAGGGTGTCTAATAAATCTATGTGAAACAAAAGACTTATTTGCACCCATATCAAATAAAACACGTGCGGGAATTGAATTTATGGTAAACATACCTGAAACCACATCGGGTTGATTTTTGGCCTCAGCTGCAGTTATGTGAAAGGATCTTGCCCTCGTTTTCGGAGTTTCGCTCTTCTCTTTGATCGCGTCTTTCTTTCCTACCAACTCCGGGCATTCAGACTTTTTATGTCCCGGTTGGTAACACTTAAAGCAGACCGAAACTTTAGTAGGGCAATTTGAGGGCGCATGTCCCTTCTTTCCACACATTACACAAGGTTTGACTTTGTAGAAACACTCGCCAAGATGAGAGCGTCCGTAAATCTTGCAACTAGGCAACCCTCCTTTTACGTTTCCTTTCTTCGGAGGTTCGTTTACCTTCTGTTTCTTTGTGGGGCTTGGATTCACATCCAACGCCCTCCTTTCTCCTCTTTCAACTTGCTTTTTCAGTTCAATTTCGCGCTCTCGCGCGGCGTTTACAATCTCCGTGAGATGTTCATATTTTGAGGGAGTCATAAACTCTCGATATTCTGCACTCAACATGTTGTAGTAATAATAGATCTTCTGTTCTTCTGTTTGGACTAGTTCATCACATAACCTCAACTTGTCTAGGAAGATCCCCGTGATCTTGTCAATCGATTCACCCCTTTGTCTTAGCTGAATAAATTATTCCTTGATTTGTTGATTACGACTTTTGGGCTATGATGTTTAAGGAAATGCACCTTAAACTCTTCCCATGTCATGGTTCTAGTGGTTTCATGTCATACCCCGACCCGCAGCGGAATAAGAGTCGGGGCATTATTGGGTTATCACCAAAGCTCATGATGTTTACTAAAATGTTTCATATTTATTAAATTCAAATTTCAACTTAAATATCCAAATCAAAATTCATACAATTACAAGGAAATGAAACTAAGTAAATAATCCAAAGCTTAAACTGGTTTATTCTTCTAGGCCTTCCTATGTGTTTCTTGCCTCAGCTGGATCACCTGTATCATGTGTAAAACGGGGGATATTTTGGCTCAACAAAAGTTGGCGAGTGAACCTTGATAAAACATTGTTATTAATTTCTTGTTTTGTTTAATATGGAAAATTTGTGCAATAATCACATGTGAGCAAACATATATAAGTAAACAAACACAAACCACTTTGAATGAGTATATGATATGAATGATGATGAATGTGAGATCAAGGCTCAATCAAACGGAGCCGATCTTATGAGGCACCTGATGCTCAACCCGTCTCCCACGGGGAACTGATGGGCCTAATGAAATGCGTGCACTGAAAATGATAAATCCAAACTCCATATAATCCACACAACAATTGATACACATTTGATCACGGATACGCTGGATGCACAAGTGTTTGAATATAATAAAGAATTAAACGACACATGATACACCCCAAACGTGATTAAAACGGGGAATTGGTAGAGATTCACTCACATTGGGTGCGTTCTTTGATGACGTTGGATGCGCATGAATTTTAGGATTTGATCGACGAGGGAAAAACTAACCTAAAATAATAACGAAATGATTCGGTAAATAAATGGATTTTATTTGAGATTAATACTTTTAATTCATACTCTTAATGGGATTTTAGATTTATTTTTGTGAGTTTAAGGAATTTTCTAACTTTAAAAATCTTATTTTTAAGTATTTTTAAATAATTTTCTAATTAAATAAATAAATAAAAAGAAATAAAAAATTTGAATTTTTTGACCGTTGACCGGTCGGACTGTGTTTTTATATGCGCTGAGTGAGGTTCGAACTCGGGACCTCTCGTATACGTGCACGCAGCTCTACCAACTGAGCTACGTGTCTAACCCGAAATATTCTCTGTTTTAATTATATTTATATACTAAATAAATTTTAAACTTATTTGGTTTCTTACTAAAAATGATTTATATGGCCGAACCGGTTGCAGGGACCCGGAGTTGAACTCGGGTCCTTCGGTTCGAGTGCGCACAGCCCAACCAGTTGGGCTGTGTGTCAAATCTGTTTAACTTATGGATTATATTATTCTTATAAACATTCTGTGACTTGATCTGATTAAGTTTTAAAAATGTTGGTTTTATTTCTGAAAGTCGGTAACGTGTGCGATTCGAACCCGGGACGTGTGTATTGTTTGTGCACACAGTCCACCGCTGGACTGTGTGTCTAACCCGTTCTAATATCCAGTTTTAATTATATTTAAACCTATACTCGACTTCATCTTCTTCGTTTACAAAAAGACAGAACAGTGAAGTCCGACTGTTCTGTTTAAATCGATCAGCAAGACTTATAGTTGGTTGGAATGAAATAGATAAAGAAGATTATGGGATAAAATGTACGAAAACAGAATGTTTTCTCAGATTTCCGGCAAGAGTCGTAGGCTCTGATTGGTGACTTCCGGCTGAGTGAATTGATTAACAGTTTTGATCAATGTGTTGTGCAATTAAGTTACTAAACAAGAGATATCAAGAGGGTTTAGATGATTGTACCGATCGACAGTGAGACTTCGGATTTTTAGTGATTTTCCGGTGAGTGCGGGAATTTCCGGCAACGTTGTCTAAGACAGATTCTGGTTGAACGATTTAGGTTAATACATGCCGAATATTACAAACAAAAGATTCGAGAATTTTACCGATTTGAAGTAAGTCTCGGTTTTTCGGTGAAAGTCCGGCGAATGCAGAATATCTCCGGCGACGTGTTTTGGAATGAATAAAGCTTCGGAAACGATCGTGGTTCTGAGCGAAAGGTTTTTCAGAGTGTTCAAGTGGGTATTTATAGTGATAACAGGCTGAATTGGGTTTGAATTTGAGTCAAGGTTCGCGATTGAAGATTTCCGTCGGTTATGACGGAAATTGACTGCCGACAACGGTTACAACCGATGTCGACATCAATTTGTGCGGTTCAGTCAAAAGGAATTTGGCCAAAATCGCGGATTGCCGGATTTTCCGGTGACTGCGAGTTCTGGCGCGCTGATTACCGGATTTGATTTTCGGGTTTTATTATATATGTTATTTGTTTCCATGTTTATCACAAAAGCAGTGTGTTGTGTGTTTGAGTTTGTGGGTGACCCGGGTTCGAAACCCGGCGTCTCCATTTATTTTTTTATTCATTATTTATTAGTAATTATAAATTATGGTTTTTAAATTCTAATATATTTATTAATTATGTATTGTTTAAAATTAATATCAACTATAAATACGCAACGAAATTTATAACTGGATATTTGATTAATAAACGAAGCGGGTTTTGAAAAACCCGTTTTTCGATGAATGTTACAGTATCCCCTACTTTTAGAAATTTAGTCCCGAAATTTAAGTAGTAGTGGTAACTGGAAAAAGATGTGGGTATTTCTTGCGCATTGAGTCTTCACGTTCCCAAGTAAACTTAGGTCCTCGTTTTGACTCCCAACGTACCCTGACAATTGGAATACGACTTCATCTTAAACGCTTCTCTCCGAAGTCCATGATTTCTACTGGTCTTTCAATGAAGTATATAGATTCATCGATCTGAATGTCTTCTAGAGGAATATGGAGGTTTTCATCGGCGAGGCACTTCTTCAAGTTTGATACGTGGAATGTGGGATGAATTCGGTTGAGCTCTTCTGGTAGGTCAAGCTTGTATGCTACAGGACCTACTCTTTCGAGTATCTTGAAAGGTCCTACGTAGCGTGGTGCTAGCTTTCCCTTCTGGCCAAAACGAACCACTCCCTTCCACGGTGATACTTTTAAAAGTACTTGATCCCCAATGTCAAACTCCAAGGGCTTTCGTCGTTTGTCTGCATAACTCTTTTGACGACTTTGAGCCGCTAGAAGATTGTTTCGAATTTGAATGACCTTGTCGGTTGTTTCTTGAATTAACTCTGGACCGGTGATTTGTGATCCCCCAATTTCGTGCCAACATACAGGAGATCGGCACTTACGACCATATAAAGCTTCGAAAGGAGCCATGCCGATACTTGAATGATAGCTATTGTTGTACGAGAATTCAACTAATGGTAGATGAGCGTCCCAATTCCCTTTGAAGTCTATGACACATGCTCTGTCACACCCCGACCCGCAGCGGAAAAGGTGATCGGGGCATGATTGGGTTATCATCAAAGCTCATGACATTTATTAAGCGTTTCATATTCATTAATACAAATTAAATGAAATTTTACAATAAATGTTACAACATGATCTAACTAACAATCTAAACTTCTTTGTTCTCTTCTAAGGCATATCCTATGTTTTCCTTGCTTCAACCTGTTCACCTGTATCATGTGTAAAAGGGTTTTTGGATCAACATAATGTTGGCGAGTGAATCCTATGGAAAACATTTGAACAAATATATTTAAATTGATTATGAAATATGTGCACAACCAAACATGAGTAAAAATAGATGTAAACTTAATCAACAATCATAAGATATTAAGTGAAACACACATGAACAATAATGGAACATTTAGAGGCACGCGATGCTCAACTCATCTCTCACGAGGAACTGAGGGGCCTAATGAATGAATTGCATAACCATGATAATATGAATGACACAACTACAAACAATACAAACTCAATGATATACACATAAACAATAATGAATTTGATTTGTGGCACGCGTTGTTCAACTCGTCTTCCACGAGGAACTGATGGGCTTAATGTATGAGTTTCATATAATATGACAAAAGGAAATAAGTAAATCACAACAATAAAAACAATCTAAGTTTAAGTCATGATGTGGTATGGCACAAGTTTAAATAAATAAATTAATTATTTTCATAACACATGACACACCCCAAAACGTGTAATTTAAAAGGGGGAGTTGTAAGATTCACTCACAGTGGGTGCGTTCGGTTGATGACGTTGAATGCACGCGATGTGGTTCTAACCACGAGTGAGATTAACCTAGATAAATCGTATTATGGTTTTGTGAGTAAACGGGTTTTATTAATCTATTTTAGTAGGATTGTTGGGTGTATTTTTGTGAGTTTGAGGCTATTTTCTAACCTTAAAAATGTTATTTTTAAGTATTTTTAATTGATTTTTAATTAAAATAATTAAATAAAAATAATAAAAAAAATATTTGATTTTTGCTACAGTTCATTTTACATTTCAGTACATGCAATACGATCGGCTCCGTTTGATTGAGCCTTGATCGCACAGTTCAATTTACATTTCCAGTTCATGCAATACGATCGGCTCCGTTTGATTGAGCCTTGATCTCACAGTTCAATTTACATTTCCAGTTCATGCAATACGATCGGCTCCGTTTGATTGAGCCTTGATCGCTCAGTTCATTTATGTTAGTTATCGTATGATATTGGTATGTTCATGTATGCTATCAAGTGTTATTGTATGTTATAATTGTAACTGCTATTTGCCAATGCTTGATTACTTACATTTGCTCTTTTATGATTATGCACAATATTTCATTGATAAACTAACCATAAAATCATTATCAAATGTTTATCTAATAAGGTTCACTCGCCAACTTATGTTGACCCAAAACCTCCCATTTACACATGATACAGGTGAACCAGCAGCAGCTAGGAACACATAGGACCTGGATTAGAAGAATAAAACGATTTAGTATTGGGATTGTTATGTTTGGTTATTTCCTTTGTATTGAATGAACTTGTTTGGATGTTTGAAAATGTAACTTTGACTTTATTAAATATGAAACATAATAGTAAATGTCATGTGCTTTGGTGATAACCCAATTATGCCCCGACTCTTATTTCCGCTGCGGGTTGGGGTGTGACACTTTTGTGGTCAGTGTATATTTCACACTTGGTGCCATAGAGGTAATGTCTCCATATCTTGAGAGCGAACACAACGGCTCCAAGTTCCAGCTCGTGGGTGGTGTAATTCTTCTCATGAACTTTGAGTTGCCTAGGCTATCACTTTTCCTCTTTGCATTAATACACAGCCTAGCCCTTGCCCTGATGCGTCGCAATATACTACAAAGTCATCGCAACCTTCAGGGAGTGTGAGGATAGGTGCGTCACAAAGTTTTTGCTTTAGAGTTTGGAAGGCTTCTTCTTGTTTAGGTCCCCATATGAAGGGTTTTCCTTTATGAGTCAAAGCCGTGAGTGGTACAGCAATACGGGAAAAATTGGCAATGAAGCGGCGATAGTAACCAGCCAAACCAAGAAATGACCTTACTTCGGTAGGGGTACGTGGCGCTTGCCATTCTTGCACTGCCTTGATTTTTGAAGGATCGACATGTATTCCCTTGTCATTGACGACATGTCCAAGGAATTGTACTTCTCTTAACCAGAATTCGCATTTTGAGAACTTAGCGTAGAGCTTTTCAGTCCTTAAGAGTGTAAGGATGAGTCGAAGGTGTCGTTCATGATCGGTTTTAGACTTGGAGTAGATAAGGATATCGTCGATGAAGACTATGACGAAACGGTTGAGGTAGGGCTTGCATACGCTATTCATTAGATCCTTGAATACAGCGGGGGCGTTGGTTAAACCGAATGGCATGACCATGAATTCGTAATGACCATAACGAGTCCGGATGGCGGTTCTTTGGGATATCTTCTTCATGTACTCTGAGTTGATGATAACCAGAACGAAGGTCGATTTTTGAAAAGCAGGTGGCGCCTTGAAGTTGGTCTAGGAGGTCATCGATGCGAGGTAGTGGATAGCGATTTTTAACCGTTAGCTTGTTGAGTTCTCTGTAGTCGATACACATGCGAAACGTTCCATCTTTCTTCTTCACAAAAAGAACAGGTGCACCCCAAGGCGAGGAGCTAGGACGTATGAATCCTTTGTCAGTCAGCTCTTGCAGTTGACTGGCCAGCTCTTGCATTTCGAATGGGGCTAACCTATAAGGAGATTTTGCGACTGGTGTAGCGCCAGGTACAAGATCGATGCGGAATTCTACTTCTCTCACAGGAGGGAGTCCTGAAATGTCGTCGGGAAAGACTTGTGGAAATTCTTCACAATCGGGATATCTTCGAGTTTCCTTTCCTTGTTTCCCTTTTTGACGACGTGAGTTAGGAATGCGACATAGTTCTTGCGGAGATATCTTCGGGCTTGAAGGCAGGACATTAGTTTGAGTCCTTTCGAAGGGGTTTCTCCAAAAATACGTAGAGTCTGACCATCTGCAAGAGGAATGCGAATGAACTTTTTGCGGCACACTACTTCAGCGTGATGCTGGCTGAGCCAGTCCATACCGATTATAACATCGAAACTTCCCAACTTCATAGGAATGAGGTCAACTGGAAAATCGTGATCGTTTAGAGTGAGGGTACAATTGCGTATAATAGAATCTAATGAAACGGGCTTTCCGTCAGCAACTTCCACCGTTAGAGATTCCATGAGATTAACACGAGTTTGGTTGAGGATAGATTCAAATTCTAAGGACACAAAACTCTTATCCGCGCGAGTATCGAATAACATGGATGCATAACTACCATTGATGAGAAACGTACCGTTAACCACGTTGTTGTCAGCCCTAGCCTGGTTGGCATTGATGTTGAAAGCTCTTCCTCTGGCAGGTGGAGGAGCTTGGTTGGCTTGGTTTACTGGGTTCGCTTGGGCTTGAGCATGGATGATGTTCACCAAGCGTGGACATGTGTTCCTGAAGTGGTTTGGGTCTCCACAGTTGTAACAAGCTCGCATGGGTTGCATCATGGGGTAGTTGGGTTGGTAGTAGGAATGGGCTATGTGTTGTACAGATAGTAGTAGTGAGGGTTGTTGGGCTTGACCCACTATCTGATGGTGGGTTTGGGTTGGGGGTTGATTGCGTTTCATTCGTTGCAGAGTGGACAAGTTTGAATGGTGTGACCCGCACGGCCACAGCTGGTGCAATGTTGGCAAAGAGTTTCGGGAGGGTGATGGTATTGACAACGGTTGCATTTTGGGTGTGGGCCGGTGTATGGCTTTTTAAATGGTGCAGCTGAGGGAGCAATTTGGGTGATTGGTGCAGCGGTGATAGGAGGGTTGGTTTGAGTGACAGCAAAATTCTTGCTGTTTCGTTTCCTCTTACCAGCAAACCTTGAGGAGGAGACTGAGTGGTTTGTAGTTGGGGTCTCTGTGGGTGCTTTCTTCTTTTCATCCTTGAATTTGCCGTTTCGGATGCGATTCTCAGTAAGTTCTGTCGCTAACTCCATCGCGGCTTCAAGTGTTGCAGGCAAAGTGCTTAAAACCGAGTCTTGAATTTTCAATGGAAGACCTCGAATGTAGTGTTCAACCAAGCGGTACACGGGAGTGAACATATTAGGGATCATCTGGTTTAGCTCGAGAAATCTTTTGTTATAGGAAGTGTGATCTCCTTCCTTTTGTTTTAGCGCGTGGAATTCATCTTCCAACTTTTTGATTTCGCTTCTTGGACAGAAGCGTCTGGTCATGAGTTCCCTTAACTCTTCCCATGTTAAGGCCATGGCATCTTCAACTCCTCGTTTACCCTTTTCCGTGTTCCACCAGGTAAGGGCTACCCCAAACAGTCTTCCTGTTGCATAACGTACCTTGCGATCCTCGGGACAATCGCAATTGAGGAAAGTGTTCTCCATTTCTTCAAACAAGTGAAGGAGAGCAATTACACCTTCGGTCCCTTCATACTTTGGGGGATCGCAAGATTTGACGTGTTTGTAGGAGCACTTTTTGGAGGGAGGGTTGGCGACGCCCTGGTCTTCTTGATTAGGAGGGTTGATGGGATTTGCGGTGAAAGCTTGTTGAACTTGAATTACGATGTCAGGAAGCACTGCAGCCATTTGTTTAGCAATTTGTGTGGCCAAGCGTTCATTGGATCTTCCTGACTTTCTACCTCCACGTAGTTGCCTAGCCGACATCTACAGGAACATATATAGGAAGATTGTGAGTTTAAGAAGTTTCTAGGTGTCATGTGTCGTTAAAAGAATAAAAATAACATAAGTAACAATAATGCAACTACATCCATAGGATGTCTTGGGTTTGCTCATGTTTGGGCCTCCAGTCCCCCATACCATCGCCTGTGTAATCATGTGGGCCCCCATGACTATAGGGCTTGGTAGGATTCACATTGGTGTTGGCGGATTAACACTCGCATCACCCGAATGAAAACCATAAAATATGATTGCGAGATGTATGGTAGGAGGGGGTCCAGGTATAGACACAATGACAACTCAAAGTGGGGTTAGCTCACACGACGTTTGGTATAGCATGCTTTAGCCTAATAGGTCCTTCGTACTCTCATCGTTAGTCCCCAGGTAGGCAAACTGGTCCTTTATTTTGGATTTATACGAATGCCAAGCCTAGATAGGACGTTCCGACTACCGGTACTCGTACCCTTCCAGTTACTACATGCCCGTCATGAGAACTCGCTTTGATGTGATTTGAAAATACGAAAATCATTGCAAAATCATGGTAATCGTGAGGTGTGTGCTCTCATGGATATGATATGTTATGAGGATATAATTCATGATGAGCATTGTATAATATTATGTAATTGTGAGCATGATTGCATAACATTGAGTGTAACAATAAACATAAAGCATATAAACATCATGAATTTTGTATGTAACGCATAAGCAATTTAAAATTTTAATCAACTATAGTATAGGCTCTAAGGGTCTAATAACCTATCCTATATCCCTATAGTCATGGCTCTGATACCAATCTGTCACACACCGACCCGCAGCGGAATAAGAGTCGGGGCATAATTGGGTTATCACCAAAGCTCATGATGTTTACTAAAATGTTTCATATTTATTAAATTCAAATTTCAACTTAAATATCCAAATCAAAATTCATACAATTACAAGGAAATGAAACTATGTAAATAATCCAATGCTTAAACTGGTTTATTCTTCTAGGCCTTCCTATGTGTTTCTTGCCTCAGCTGGATCACCTGTATCATGTGTAAAACGGGGGATATTTTGGGTCAACAAAAGTTGGCGAGTGAACCTTGATAAAACATTGTTATTAATTTCTTGTTTTGTTAAATATGGAAAATTTGTGCAATAATCACATGTGAGCAAACATATATAAGTAAACATACACAAACCACTTTGAATGAGTATATGATATGAATGATGATGAATGTGAGATCAAGGCTCAATCAAACGGAGCCGATCTTATGAGGCACCTGATGCTCAACCCATCTCCCACGGGGAACTGATGGGCCTAATGAAATGCGTGCACTGAAAATGATAAATCCAAACTACATATAATCCACACAACAATTGATACACATTTGATCACGGTAATGATGGATGCACAAGTGTTTAAATATAATAAAGAATTAAACGACACATGATACACCCCAAAACATGATTAAAACGGGGAATTGGTAGAGATTCACTCATATTGGGTGCGTTCTTTGATGACGTTGGATGCGCACGAATTTTAGGATTTGATCGACGAGAGAAAAACTAACCTAAAATAATAACGAAATGATTCGGTAAATAAATGGATTTTATTTGAGATTAATACTTTTAATTCATACTCTTAATGGGATTTTTAAATTTATTTTTGTGAGTTTAAGGAAATTTTCTAACTTTAAAAATCTTATTTTTAAGTATTTTTAAATAATTTTCTAATTAAATAAATAAATAAAAAGAAATAAAAAATTTGACTTTTTTGACCGTTGACCGGTCGGACTGTGTTTTTATATGCGCTGAGTGAGGTTCGAACTCGGGACCTCTCGTATACGTGCACGCAGCTCTACCAACTGAGCTACGTGTCTAACCCGAAATATTCTCTGTTTTAATTATATTTATATACTAAATAAATTTTAAACTTATTTGGTTTCTTATTAAAAATGATTTATATGGCCGAACCGGTTGCAGGGACCCGGAGTCGAACACGGGTCCTTCGGTTCGAGTGCGCACAGCCCAACCAGTTGGGCTGTGTGTCAAATCTGTTTAACTTATGGATTATATTATTCTTATAATCATTCTGTGACTTGATCTGATTAAGTTTTAAAAATGTTGGTTTTATTTCTGAAAGTCGGTAACGTGTGCGATTCGAACCCGGGACGTGTGTATTGTTCGTGCACACAGTCCACCGCTGGATTGTGTGTCTAACCCGTTCTAATATCCAGTTTTAATTATATTTAAACCTATACTCGACTTCATCTTCTTCGTTTACAAAAAGACAGAACAGTGAAGTCCGACTGTTCTGTTTAAATCGATCATCAAGACTTATAGTTGGTTGGAATGAAATAGATAAAGAAGATTATGGGATAAAATGTACCAAAACAGAATGTTTTCTCAGATTTCCGGCAAGAGTCGTCGGCTCTGATTGGTGACTTCCGGCTGAGTGAATTGATTAACAGTTGTTGTGCAATTAAGTTACTAAACAAGAGATATCAAGAGGGTTTAGATGATTGTACCAATCGACAGTGAGACTTCGGATTTTCAGTGATTTTCCGGTGAGTGCGGGAATTTCCGGCAACGTTGTCTGAGACAGATTCTGGTTGAACGATTTAGGTTAATACATGCCGAATAATGGATTACAAACAAAAGAATCGAGAATTTTACCGATTTGAAGTAAGTATCGGTTTTCCGGTGAAAGTCCGGCAAATGCAGAATATCTCCGACGACGTGTTTTGGAATGAATAAAGCTTCAGAAACGATCGTGGTTCTGAGCGAAAGGTTTTTCAGAGTGTTCAAGTGGGTATTTATAGTGATAACAGGCTGAATTGGGTTTGAATTTGAGTCAAGGTTCGCGATTGAAGATTTCCGTCGGTTATGACGGAAATTGACTGCCGGCAACGGTTATAACCGACGTCGACATCAATTTGTGCGGTTCAGTCAAAAGGAATTTGGCCAAAATCGCGGATTGCCGGATTTTCCGGTGATTGCGAGTTCTGGCGCGCTGATTACCGGATTTGATTTTCGGGTTTTATTATATATGTTATTTGTTTCCATGTTTATCACAAAAGCAGTGTGTGGCGGAGCGGTGTGTTGTGTGTTTGAGTTTGTGGGTGACCCGGGTTCGAAACCCGGCGTCTCCATTTATTTTTTTATTCATTATTTATTAGTAATTATAAATTATGGTTTTTAAATTCTAATATTTTATTAATTATGTATTGTTTAAAATTAATATCAACCATAAATACGCAACGAAATTTATAACTGGATATTTGATTAATAAACGAAGCGGGTTTTGAAAAACCCGTTTTTCGACGAATGTTACATTTCAATTCCTAGTTCCTTCTTGAGGTTATCCCACCAATCTTTCGCTTGATCCCTTAGTTGGCCGGTCCCATAAGCTACAAAGTCAGTTGGGTCACAATGTTTTCGTTCAAAAACACCCTCAATATCACTTATCCATCGTTGACAACCGATTGGATCTACTTCTCCATTGTAAATCGGGGGCTTACATGCCATGAATTTGTTGTAAGGGCATGCTTTCCCTTCTTTAGCCTTGCCTCTATCTTGATTGAGGCTTTCTTTGATTTTATTCATCTTTTCTTCAATTGTTGTTAACATCGTTGTTTGCAGCCTTTCCATAAATTCAGGTAAGGCCGCTTCTAATGCCCTTCCGACTTCTTTGGAAATTTTTGCTTGTATCTCCTCCATCATGAGGGATACCGTATTGTCACCCGTTCCGTCAGACATCTCTTTTTACTGAAATGTCCATAACAAGAATGTAAATAATTTATTTAATCATTTCCATATTATTATTGTATGGAAATTGATACATCACTCGATACTACGTGTGATGTATTTTTCTTATTCGGTTGATTAAGTATATAATACTACGTGTGATGTATTTTTCTTATTCGGTTGATTAAGTATATGACTTATATCAACCATTTATATTTAGTGTGTTTCCTGGGTTCAAGTGTATTAATGCACTCCTCCCATACACTTCAAATCATCATTTTTTCTATTAAAATTTGTTTCACAGTCACTTGTTACCAGATGTCTTGATCAAGCATTGAACCGAACACATTTCATCTTCAACCTGAAGCTCTGATTACCAACTTGAAACACCCATATTTTTTTTGCATTAAAGGTTCCAAAATATATATAAGATATTATAGTTGCTTACAAACATGATACATCTTATAGATTTGTTCAAAACTTGACTAGACACCATAAAAACAGAAACTTGGACGTTGGATATGTTCGGTTCTTCAACATGGCTTGATCATCGCAAGAGAACTGATTTAGATAACTCTACAAAACCCCAACCATTCCATGGATTAGTATTCATTTATTTAAAATAAAAATACAATTAATAATTTAATTTTAATTCAAAATTTTTCTGTGAAGGCGTCGGCGACGGCCTGTAGAGGCGTCGCCGACGGTATGCCAAATCCACCGTCGAGTCTATACTACCGTCGACAGTGAGTTAAGGCGTCGTAGAAATCATGTCCGTTTAACCCGTTTTTCGAGTTCCGCACTCTATGGCATAGCTCGATAACTTCAGAAAACGTTCGTAAATTGATACTTCACGTTTCCATTTCGATATTACTCATGTTTATGTATTACGCATCATTTATGTTCAACTCATGAGTTGGACAATTTGACCCATTAGCATATTTTCGACAATTTAACTATTCAATTATATTCTTCATATGTAAAATCGTTTTAGTAGTTACACCCAATACCCTCGGGTAATTTATAAATCAGTTTACATTTCCACTATTCGATTTGTACCAAATTTCCGATTTTACCCCCTTTCCGGATTTATACACAATTAGTTGTTCATACACCTTCAAAGTATATGCCACAACTAAGTTTCGACCCGTTTGGTTGTTTAACGAAATCCATCGTTTTATTCAACCAAACCTTCATTATTTTCTCTATTTTGACCCGTTTGGTTGTTTAACGAAATCCATCGTTTTATTCAACCAAACCTTCATTATTTTCTCTATCTTGACCCGTTTGGTTGTTTAACGAAATCCATCGTTTTATTCAACCAAACCTTTATTATTTTCTCTACTTTGACCCGTTTGGTTGTTTAACGAAATCCATCGTTTTATTCAACCAAACCTTCATTATTTTCTCTATTTTGATCCGTTTATCATCAAAGCAAGCCAAATATAATAATACGCTATAAAAGATAAACCACGTACCTTAAAGCTTTCCCTTCAAACGTGTGTCGGCACCGGCTTGATTTCCCGATAATTTCCATGTAGTCCACTCATTTTAATTTTATGACCCAAAAAATGCTACCCATTGACCAAGTCAACTTCCATTAAACATATCTTTAAACTTTTGACTCCCTGTTTCCTGTGACGACAACAAATCCAAACCAAACAATCTATTATTTTTTATTTGTTTTATTTTCCTTCAAGAACAGATTTCTATATCTAAATAACAATGCTATATCTAAAAACATTTTATTTGTTTTATTTGATTTTTTTAATAATTTTGGTAGTTAGTATTTTGATTCATTTATTTATGTCTTTAACTGTTACTATTACCATTAATATATTATTATTATTCCATTTTTTTTCAAGATACGAACAACCATACCAAAAAAATAAAAGCCCGTAGTAACTTTCCACTGTCAGCTAAATGACATATTCAAACACTTATTTTCATAACATCTACATAACTACCAGTAATGTAAAATCAATTTTTAAAAATCGGTTTTTAAGTCATATCGGGTTAGGCTTTTAAAATGTTTCAACCGGTTGAACCGGGTTACTAGTTAACCCTATAAATTTCATAAAACACAAATTCATCTAAAAAAACAATCCAATCTCAATTTAGGATTTATGTAACTGATCATAGTTTTATCTGAAAAAAACTATTTTTATTGTAAACTATTAAGCATTTTAAGAATATTTTTATTAGTTATAAAAATATTGCATTGTACAGTTGGGTAACAATTTTAACAACGATAAAATATTGGAATAGAAGAACTAGTTTAATTACGTAAATATGGAAGATAATATTACCTCAATATTGTATTTTATTAAATTAAGAAATCAAATCTTAAAATAATGCAAACCGGTTCAACGGTTTGAATCTGTAGAACCGGATTTACCGCTGGTACATAAGACATACCGTATTCGGGTTTTACCGCCCTTTATTGTACCGAACTCGTGTCCGATATCCGGTTTAACCGGTATAACCGACGGATTCATACCGATATTTAAAATACATGATGAAATGTTTTTAAGCATGTTATGTCTTAATCTTGAAGATTTTGTCTAATTAAACCTAATATTCAAATTTCCCGCTCCATCACTCAATGAAAATTCCTAGTTTGATACACATAAGATACATCATTTACCAATATGAAAATCATTAACATACTTAGTATTATATACAAATAAAGCATCGTAATAATAGAGGTATGATCAAATACAAAACAATTTTAACCTAAAAAACTAGAAAATTAGGTTAAACGAACTTTGATTGAATTTATTCCAGCCCCATAACAAAATATTTGTCTCACTATTCATTATTTCCTAGAAGTACTTGGGCACCAGAAGGGTATAAACAAAAGGGTAATATTCGTGTTAATGACTAATGAGTGACATCTAATTCTATAAGTTTATGGTTAAATATGAGGTAAATTTTCTCCTTTGCTTGAAAATTGATATTATTCTCACACTTGGGTATGTTTTGAATTGTAACTAGCATTAAGTCATTAAGCCAATCTGACGATTATGTAATATATCACGAAAGGATTGATAAAGTAAAAGAAATGAAAATCGTCTATCAAATTGTCGCCACCACAACACACACACGGATATCCTACTAATTGATATAAACGATGGTTAATAAATGCTAATAAGTGTCAAACGAATATATTTATTTACTTTTTGAATTGAGAATATATGCTTGTTAGCACATGATATGTTGGAACCACACAAGAACATCATTACATGGATATAGTTGCTTAAACTACCTAATCTTCTATAATATTAAACATTACCCTCATAATATGCGACACTTATATTCTCACTATCCTTTATACCTTTCCCTTTTCGAATTCAACTCCATTAACATGATATATACTTTATGATTTAATGTAAAATTGATTTCCAACAAAAAAAAAAAGAAATCAAAATCTTGTCTGCAAGAGATTCAAACCACCTCACGCACACATCATTTATAACATGCAAAAATTATATCGTTTCTTCTCATTCTCATTATGGTAACCGTGAGAACATGTTGGGAAAAACTCAAGAGCCTGCATTAATACTCTACCAATGAGACCAGGCAAAACGCAACTTACGTTAGACACGTGACTTTCAAGAGGTCAAAACATAATACAATAGAAGGTTGTTTCGGATATGAGAACTCTACATCCGCTGCTTACAAGTGTGCTAGTCCTTGAATGCTCTTCTCATTGTTTATAAAGCCTAGAAAGTCTTATCAATTTCCCCCAAACATGAAATATATGTTCTTTTTGAAGTATTGATGATATATATTTCATCAAACATAGATTTGTCAAATGGTATTTGATCAATAAAATAATCCACATCTCCAAAAAGAGATTCCTAACTAGGCTATAATGCTAGATGTATCTATGTTTAGATTTTAGAATGTCAATGAATTGGTTTTTATAAGGTTGGTTGGTAGGCCATACCAAACTCTAGCTCAATTATAAACATATAATTGAAACAAGAAAACCGTAACGTACATACATATATTTTCAGGAAAACAATATCTTTAAAACTAAGTAATTATAAAATATCAAAATCTATATTGTAAAATTTCTGAGAGGACAAAAGAAGCACAGTAAATAATTTATCAGAGACTGAATATGAAATTCAAGATGAAGCCTTTAGCTTTTGCATAAACACAAACACTTATGTTTTCGTTCTAGAAAAAACCCATATTATATTATATTATATTATATAAATCCAAACGCTATATACAGTAGTTTTTATCTTAGAATGGTTATTTTGGATGGTGCCACCAATAGGTGAATGCCATGTCATCCTTTATTTTTTCTTTTTGTTTCATATTGTTTTTTTAACAAGGTTCAATTATATACATTTACAATTTTAGGCAAGTGCTATGATGGAAAGAGCCTTGTATTCTAGACGCTTGCACGCGAGTTCAAGTCTCTTTTTTAACGATTTTTGAGTCTTTTATTTTATGGCAAAACTAAATATTTGCAGGAATCAAACCTGGGTATATTCTGGCGAGTAATTAAAAACCAAGTTGTAACCACTTGAGCTTTGTGGGCTCTTTTTTCTATAAGCCAAACCTTCGTTTAATAAAAATTTGTAGTTATGGCAAAACTAAATATTTGCAGGAATCAAACCCGGGTATGTTCTGGCGAGTAATTAAAAACAAAGTTGTAACCACTTGAGCTTTGTGTGCTTTTTTTTTTTCTTTTTTCTATAAGCCAAACCTTCGTTTAATATAAATTTGTACGATTTTCAAAACATAGTTTTGTAAACTTAAACATGCTAATACATTTTATAGGAAATTCAATGGATGTTTAATAAACCATATTAAACAAAGCATTATTTCTTTAATAAATTTTTTAAAGAACCCTTTTTTCCAAATAAAAAACCTTACGCGTCACATACCATCCGATGTAAATTTCCTTCGATGGTTTTCAATCGATATAGCATTACCGGTACCAACCGAAATCCTGCAGAGTATGTACAATTCAACGATATCGTGACCGAAGCCCCGCTACGTAGCGCGGGTATTTTTCTAGTTTGTATTAAATAATAATATAAGGGCTACTTTTCTTTTATTTTTCACCTCTAAAATGGTATTAAAAAAATACTCTTAAAACCTATTTAAACAATATCATTTTTAAAAGAAAAATCTAGTTAACATATATGGCCAAACTTGCCTTTCAAAAAAAAAACATCTGACCAAATCCTAAACTTCAAAACTATTAGCATAAGTGCATAAATACATATGTGAATTAATATATTTAAAGATTCACGTATTTAAATAAATAATGTATGTTTTATGGTGGATCATTTTCTATTCTATTCGCTCTTGTCCAGTTGTTTTATGTAAGCGTTTGTTATCTCATCGATTAACTACTTATCAATATTTTTTTTAATAAAACATAATCAGTCATGTTGATTTAACAAGATAATTATTTTTCCAAACTTAAAAATATCAAGTTTTGTTGTGCAACAAATTATTTATTTAATAAAATGTTTTCTATTACTACTCTCATAGGGTGCCCACCAACACCAGTCACAAAACACCTACTTTAATCAAGAGACAAGTTATGGCATGAAAGTAATAGAAATTCAAACAAAAGGATAACAATAAGAAAAACTTGAAGGAAAAAAGTCACCTCCATATATCCCCACATAAAAAGCACATTCTTTGCTTTAATCCACTTTCCAACTATGCCTCTTTTCTTCCTTCATTTTTCACTATATTTCTTCTTATCTTTTAAATGGTGGTGATAAGATTTCATCACTTGTGTTGTGGTTCTCTTCAAACCCATATGTTATTATGCTTTATATCCCCATAGTTGCACTAGTTTGAAAGTTTCTTGAAGTTAAAAGTTCATAATACATCACCCTATATGTTGTTTCTAGTGAAGTTCTTTGTTTGCATGGTGTTTTCTAATTAGGGTTTCCTTGTTTTATAAGTATTTTTTTGCTTCCAAGTTTGTTAATTATGGGGTCTGTTGATGTTGAGAGTCCAACAACATGGGTGCCTTATATGAGCAATCAAGATTGTTCTCAAAAGATTTGCAACTTATATTGTCCCCAATGGTGTAACTACGGCGTTCTTCCCTCTCCTCCACCACCCGTAGGGTTTTCTGACGATGATTCAGGCGGTGCCACCCTCTCGCCCCTTGTGATCACAATCATTGGTGTTTTTGGGAGTGCATTTCTTTTGATTAGTTACTATGTTATAATATCTAGATTGTGTACCGTAAGTAATGATTCGTTTGAATTTTCAAGACGGAGAGGGGGACAAAATCAGGAAATTACTCATGATTTGGAAATGAGTGAAAATGATTTTAACATGGAAGATGACCCTTTATATCTCGGGCCTTGGCATGTTCCGAGTAAGGGGTTGGATGAGGCTATGATCAAATCGATGAAGGTTTGTAAGTATAAGAAAGAAGATGGCTTGGTTTCAAGTACAGATTGCCCGGTTTGTTTAGGAGAATTTCAAGAGGATGAGAAGCTTAAACTTTTGCCCAAATGTAGTCATGCTTTTCATGTTTATTGCGTTGACAATTGGCTTACAAATCACTCAAATTGCCCTTTGTGTAGAGCTAGTGTAAGTTTTGTCAATGCAATGTCACATACTTTACCTCCTCCTCCTCCACCACCGCCACCGCCACCACCACCTCCTCCTCGACCTGACACATTTGTGTCAAGGAGGGTTCTTACTGATTTAGAAGGACGGGATGCTATTCTTGATATTAGAGAAGATAGAGGTGAACGAGAGGTCAGAAGATCTATATCTATGGGTAATTTGTGCCAAAATCGAGTATTAAAAGATGATAATTTGTTTGTTAATCATCATTGTGATATGGAATTGGAAGAAATGCATATTATGGGCGATGTTGGCTCATCAAAACAACATATGAAATCAGAACAATGCCAATACGAATGCAATGTCGGATCTTCACAACGAGTTGTGAATGGAGACAACGCATACTGCAATGGCGATGATGTACGCCGTGATATGTTAAAGCGATCATTTTCTAGTGGGAGATACTTGTTCATTAGAGGATGGAAAGGGAAGGCCTTAAAAGTTTCTAGTGTGCTTACTTAGGTTTTTATCTTTGATTGAAAGATTTCAAAAATTGAAGGATCAATTTTGTTAGATTATATTGCTATTCTCTTTTGTTGAAGTTAAAGAATGTTACTTCATTAACTGCATTCCCTAATGAAACGAAATTACATTACTGCCCTATACAATGGCTAGCATTGTCATAGAATTGTGATAATTATAAATGTGTTTTTTCACAATGTGCTATAAATATAACAATAAAAATGATTTCTTTTAAGTTACATGATGGCGTTTAAATAATATATATTTTGTTTCTATTCTAAATACAAAAAATGTAGTAGACCCATTATTATTCATTTTTTTTTGTTTCATTGACTTCTTATATGTATCATTCACCCTGATGAACGTACCATCATTAGCATACTATAAGATTACTGTAAACTAAGAAATAAAATCAGCATTGATAAAGCTTTGAAACCGTCTAAATTAGCATAGCAAGTCGTCCATTTTAAAATCCAAATGGTTGTTTCACGGTTCGATTTTATTTGTTTTCAGGGGTTTTGACGGTTTGGTATGATCCGAAACTTGGTTGGTCTTAATCGTTTTAATTTTTTAGTTTGATTTTTTGTTTTAAAATATAAAAATAAAAATTGGTTTAGACCTTCAAAACTGAACCGTTAAACCATTATACCATCAACATCGTAAAACCAGACGGTTTGATTTGTCATTATCTGAAACCTTATTAGCCTTCTACATCGCTTTTTTTACAATTGTGAACCAATGGTGTACGTCTCCAAGAACTATATAACGAAAGGGCTCATACGGATGGCTAAAACTTTTTCATGTTTGTCCGTCTAAATTTCTTTCATTTATAAAGTAAACAAATTAATATTCAGTATATTTATATGTTTGCTCATTTATTAAATAAACGAACGAACGAAAAGTTTCACTTAAGAAAAACAATAACAAGATTCTGATACAAATGGGCCCGTACTGTTGGCCATTTAATAGTCTATTGGGCTGGGCCTATTTGCAAGAAGTAACGACCCCTTCGAAAAACTCCCATGGCCCAATAGCCCTTCATTTGAGTTTTAAAATTTCATCAGACCTTTGTTGAAAATACTGAAATGTTTCATTTGCGTATTTATAACGCTAAAAGTATCATATAATAATGCATAAAGTAACAGTGGCGTATCTAAAAAAATTTCGTAGGGATAATGTTTTATAAAAATGGGTAACGAAATCGAAAAAAACGTCAAATTTTTTCAAAATTTACACTACCGCTGAAGCGCCAAGAGGTAGCGGCTACCCCTTCTATTAAGGTAGGTTTGCCCCCGTAAAGTAACATTACATAATGATTTAGGTCATCCAAATAACTGTTTTTTAACCTTTTGATACATCAACATAATTATTATTTAAGTCAACAAAAAAAATTTATTCACCATGTTAAATAAATCGTTCTGAGTATAGTATTACATTAAAGCTTAGATTTTTTACACTATATACAAAAACATGAGTCATCCACTTAAAAATATAATCAAAAGATACATAAATTATAGTTTGTGTTGATAATATCAAAGTCATGGCAATCATCAATTGACTATTTTAGTCCAATTTTAAAGTTACAATTGTCAACTTTAGAGCATCAGAGTTACCAGTTTAAGTTTTTTTTAGAAGGCGGCGAACTTATACATTAAAAACTAGCAAGAAGCTAAGAAAAGTAAAAAACGACAAACAGAACTGAAACAAAACAGAAAGTTAAACCGAAAATTTCATTAACAATAGAAAAATTATATAAGGATGACAGGTAAACGGGCAACAAGTTGCGTCGCAACAGAAAGAAAAAACGACAAGGTTTTTGTCAAATTTTAAATTACTTGATAAAATGTAATATTGTGGAACTTCTATAACACATTTTATTTTATTCAAACTAGCATTTTCTGATTTTCAGAATCCGATCGAAGGAGGGGTTAGATAGATTGGAAACCGTCTGCACAACACATCTGGTAAATACTTTCGAACTACATTCATTTAGATCAGCCGGTTATGTTAACTACCGGTTTAACCAGAATTTTAATTTCTTCTTTCAAACATCAATTTAAAAATTCGTTTACTATCTCACACTTCATATTTTTTTCAATTTAGACTTTATATTTTTTATTTTTTTTGAAAGGTGTGAATTATTCACGAATGTCGGGAGGTATAGCATACGTTGTCTTAACCGGGTCGGCGCTAGAGAGTCCCCTCGCACAATAGATCCCCAATTTAGACCCCTTATAGAGAAATCTCTATCACCCAGACTCGACACTTAACTTATGTGCACGTCAATCAAGCTTCTCCTCCTGTTCATCATCAGCACCCTTTGCACACACCACTGGCGATTCTCTATGCAGTCTCCTCCCTAGTGGACCCTTGCCTGACCCCTGTTTATACGTTTGACCATCAAAAGTTTATATTTTTATATATTGTTTATCAAGAACAAGAATCTTCAAGCTATATGTTTATTTTCATCTTTTACAAAAGTTACCTTAATATCTGATCTTTTACTTATATAATTGTGTGAATGAGTAATAACTTCATACAACATAATAATCGCCCCTTACATTTTTGTTTAGATATATTGGATTCTAATAATCCCAACTATTCGTTGTTGGCTCCCAATAGTCTCAACTTCAAAAGTAACTATTGACAGTCCCATCTATTAACATATTGGCATCCAATGCACCAGTACTAACGGAACTCTAACGGCATTAGTCTCTGATCGTCGAAAAAACGTTTTTGGCTAGAAAAAAGTTCCTAAAGGTCCGATCAAAGGTTACAAAAAGGTTTGGGACGGAAATGTCGAGTTTTCCGACGAAAAATAAGTTTTCCGGCGACGTCAATAATTGGGGCATTTACTAGAAAAATGTTACAAAGAGGTTTGGAACGAAAATGTTGAGTTTCTGGCAAAGAACGTTTTTTTGGCGACCGGAGACTAATTGCGTCAGAGCTTTGTCAATTAGAGACCATTGAAAGCTAATATGTTAATAGTTGTTGGGACTTCCAATGATTATTTTTAAAAGTTTTTTTTCCGAATATAACATGAAAAAACTTGGTGCAGTGTAAAACACTCGTGGGCAATAACAGGGGAGCTATCGAAACCTGGGTTCGATCCTTGAGCCAAATGAGTTTTACCGGTAATTTCACCGTCGTGCCTACGGGCGGCTGGGTTACCAGATTTTCCCCGGAATTGGTGGTGGACTCAGGTTTCTCTCAAAGTACTACGTTTGGTCTAGTGGACGCCCCAAAAGTGCTCTACATTGATTCTGTTGGCTGTTTAAAAAAAATTTATAACGGTCCCAATTTCAATACTGCTGCCTACAACTTGATTTTGGATTTTTGGAGGTAGGGTAACCGGCATGTGGATGGCCGCGAGTCTAGGACCGGGACATAGGAATGAACATGGGCCGATCACATATGAAGGGAATAATTCAGTCGGATTGAATTGAGGCTGGTAAAGTACTAAAGGGTTAGGGGCCTACAAAAATGTTGTAAAGGGCCTTGTTTTCAGACCTTTTTTTTAATTATAAGCCTACCATAAAAGTTGAGTTATGAGTTGGAGCTTTTTCACCTATGGCGTTTATTATCGATATCGTATTTGAGAAACCATAATATTTGAACCGATCTGAATTTGAATTTGAATTTGAAAATGGGCATAATCGAATCGTGACCTTATCCAAATCGAAATCCAAATTTGGTTTTCTAACCGGAATCTAAATTTATGACTTTCGAAGCGATTTGACTATAATGTTCAAATTTGAGTTATAAATATTTATTTATTATATTTTATTATTTGTGTGCATGCGTGTGTGTGTATATATAGGGGAAGATCCATTAAAAATGGGTTTTATCTAAATGTTTAAGAAAGATTATAAGATGACATGTGACACTTTTTATAATTAAGGTTAAAGGACACTTTGGTCATAAAACATAAACTCATCGTTTGGTATTCTCAAAATACAACAAAAAAATTTAACAAAAAAAGATAAGTACAAAAAGTCAAGCACAAAATCTAATTCAACATAGATATGACAACATAATTTTTAGGTTTTTTAGATGTCATTTTTAATAAAGGAATATGGTTCTCAAATTAAAGATAACAAAATGCTTGATTTTATTGTGTAAATTGCTTTTAAAGTATAATGTGATACAAAAAAGTTATAAACGTTTAAAACTTTAGGGGATTTAAAAAAACCATTATAAGTGATCATTCCAAAAGTAGCCCTAGACCCTTTTTTCCCTACACTTTTATTTTAGCTATTGATTAAAAAATGAAAGGTCACAATTTATACCATACTTAGGAAAAAAACTTCTTATTTGATCAAACCACTGTATATATACATTGTTTCTCATAATTTAGGTTACTTGAAACAACCTGAATATGGATCTTATTCGATTTCTAAAATTAGGTTTTTTTTAGTTCCAATTCAATTTAAAAAATTTAAAATTAAATAAACCGATTCAAATAACACGTAATAATCCGAAAGCCGATGTGATGGAAACCTATATTCCAAGCCCCTGGGCTTTCAATGGATACATCACTTTCACCAACTTACCTCGTTGAGGCATCATCACACATTGGTGACATTTACAAGTCACTAATCAATGATTAATAGTTGAACGTATCCACATTCCTTGTTATTTTCTTAGGCAAATAGGATTTCTTACTCCCAACACGTCAAGCTCACTGAAAATTGTATAGTATATAACATGGTCAAGGCATTTTCAAGAGAAGTTGAATCCTCGTTGTGGTCCCAAAAAGTATAAAGTCGAATCCTCGCCATGGTCCCAAAACGTATAACATTACAGTATTTAGAGTGTAATGGGTATGCTGCACGAAAGCCCTTCAAGAAGTGAAAGTAGTTGCGAGTTGCGACGGTACACCACCACAACCAAACTGAGTAACCCTAGTGAGTGAGTGTCCTGAGTGCTACAACCCACATTAAAGGTGATGAGCTAGGTGAGTCTTTTTTAAAATATAAAATAAAAAAAAGGTATGGTAGTAGGATGAGCGACGTAAGTGTCCCCTTGTATTTAGGTTGTATCGGTAAGTTGACACAATTTTATTGAATGATGGTGTGAATCGTTAGGTATGTAAATTCTACCCATACTACAATTATATAGTAGCTCATGCATTCAATTATAGCCTTTGTGCTCATTTGGTAATATGAATATCCTTTTGGCCTTTTCGTTATAAAGCCTATTATTTTGATGTTTATAAGTATGTATATTAATATTAAGGAGATTAATGATGATACGAAAAAGACAAGTAGGATTGATTTCATGAATATGGTCCATCCTATGAGAGTGCAAATGTATGCATGGAAACAAAGGAATTTCACAAAATGACAATTACCTTAATGATGATAGAGACATGGTGTGGAGCTTGCTTACAAAAAGAAAATTTATTTGTCGATCTTGGAATCAACACAAACCCCATTGATCATGTCCTCTTATACGATTTGATCATTTGTTTAAGAAAGAATAATATTAGTATAGTATACGATTTTATTTTTGAGTAAAATGCATAGATAGTCCATGTGGTTTGGCAAAGTTTCAAAAGTAAAAACGTTTATCACTTGTCCTTCCCATCAAGTTAAAATTGGCCAATGGTGGTGAGCTCGTTTTCCGACCATGGTAACTGACACGCTTCATGGTGGTGAGTTTTGATTAGGATTCGCTAGTGAGAAAGAGGCAGATATAAAGGTGGTGATGCACGACTGTTGATGATGGTCGACAAACTTGTTTTTTCGTCAACTAAGGTGTTGTAGGAGGAGGTTGGCTTGTGATTGATGGGGAAGAAAGGGTGAGGGGTTACTAGATAATGGAGATGAATGATGGGAGTCCCATTTATTTTATTTAATGTTTAGTTATTGAGTCTTTAAAATCCCATTTATTTTGTTTAATGCTTAGTTATCGAGTCTTCAAAAGGAAGGGTAGTTATGTTGTTTTACTCACACTTAACTGGATAAGTTAACGTCCATCTAGTGTAGGGGCTACCTGAGTAACAAGTTATCAAATCATAGGGAGCAACAACGTAAATTTTTAAAAGTTGGGGATTAGAGGTAAAACTTCGACAAACCAAAGGAATAATCCTTGCATTTTACTCTTTCTTTTAATATTCAAAAGTTAAGAACAATTAGTTGATCACTAAGTTGGTGTGGGTAGTTAGTTAAATATGTATAATATAAATAGGATTTGTATCATAATTTTACTACAAATATATACAATACGAATATTATCACAAATTCTCTTTTGTTTTACATACGGTGTTTGACAAAAATTATCACAAATTTCATATCGATTAATCATCAAATTTTTTATGTGAGGTAAAATTACTATTCAACTTTTCCAAACCTTTGAGCTTGGTGTACAAGTACTTATTGCATCAAGCATATTACACATTCACCATCCAACATTCCAGTCTTCTCTCTCTTTGACTATCTTCTTCTTCTTTAATCTTCATCTCCTTGCACATTTGTACTCAGTTCCTTGGTTTTGTCCAAATTGGGTGTTTTAGAACCGAAAACTACTTACATAATTCGGCTTCCGTTTAAAACCGAATATGAAACTCGGTTTGGTTTTCGGTTTGAAATTGAAGACCAAGAACCCATAGTATAATGTTGTCAATTCTCAAACAATAGAATTATTACATGTTTTATTTATATAAAATTAAAAGGGTAAATTTTGTTAGTTTGAAAGCACTAAATCTTACCATTATGAAGATGGGCATGTAGCAATTTATTAACCAACAAATGTAACACATAGTATAATGTTGTCAATTCTCAAACAATAGAATTATTACACGTTTTATTTATATAAAATTAAAAGGGTAAATTTTGTTAGTTTGAAAGCACTAAATCTTACCATTATGAAGATGGGCATGTAGCAATTTATTAACCAACAAATGTAACCCCATCTTAATCTTAATGGGCGGACCTAAAGTGATAGAAGGGGTAATCTATGTTGCCCCTTGACATTCCGACGGTAGTCTAAATTTTGACAAATTTAACGTTTTTTCGATTTCGTTACCCATATGCGAATTTTCTAGATCCCCCCACTGCACATCTATGCGTTCAACAAAGCTTCTAGTATGGAAAAAGTATACCACTTTGTCTTAGTTTGTATTAATACTATAATGGATTGACTGAATAATTATTCCTCAACTTGAAATAATGGATTGACTTATTAGTTGTCACTCACTCTAGCTTAGTTTTGATTTTGGTTTCCATTGTGATTATACTCCTATTAGACCTTTTGGTTTATTTGTTATCTATTTGTTGGAGATGTTGACACACTACCATTCAAATATGTGTCTTTTATTATAATTTTCAGATATGTTCGTAGCCATCGAGGATACATATGTTATGATCCTCACACACTTACGACACAATTCTTGTTGTCATGTTTCATGAGACTTGTTTCTATTTCAACTATCTAATATGTTTTTAGTCTTGTAAGGTTCTAAACACGGGAAGCCTCACAGTTGCACCATCGCATCAACAACATAGTTCTTAAACTAATAATAGTGATTGATAGCAACAGAAAGATCAAGTATCAAATACATCGAGTCGTCAAGTTTAAATAGAGAAATTAAAAATAAACATAGTGGGTCATCTATGGCCGTTATGATGCCAACCTAAAGAGTAAGGTAGCCTTCGATTTCAATCTATGTCATGGACCTTCTATTAATCATCAATACTAATTTAACCTGACATGCATGCTTAAAAGTCAGTTACGCTAAGTAAGTTCGAGTTTTAATAAAACCATGGTTGCAAAAGTCGCTAGACGTTCCCTAGTCAGTCGACTGGGGAGATGAGTGTACTCGGTCTAGGCGGAGAATACTTGGGGAGTACTCGGACATGTTAAATTATAAAAAAATACTTTTTGGAGTTTAAATATATGTCAAATAACATAAATTAATTAATATGTATAACAAAATACGTGAAAATGATGTTTATTCTTTAATATGCAGGCATAAAATTATGTTTTATTATTATTTAAGTCAAACTAGGCCCGAGTTGACCTACTAGATTCGATTCTGGCCGAGGTTGACCGACTTCGAGTAATTAGACGGAGTCAAAGAAAGTCGACTCAGCAGCCTATCTTGTAGCGAATACTCGGCCTTGGAAACCTTGTTTTACAACCATGAATAAAACAAAAGGTTAATAGTTGAAATAAAACGTTTAGTAAATATCAACAAACCACATTTTAGTAATCAAACCTGCACATCAACGTCAACCGTAATTAAACATAATTTTTTGAAGTGAATTTCACCGACAACTGCTGGATACTCTGTCAGGCATGCTTATACTGGTATAAGACTTCATGCCTGCCAGAACCTCATCAATAATGCTAGCAACAACTTTTAACCATTAATCATTTTGTGTCAATCTTTAATCATTTAGACTTACAACTTAATCAATCAATCAATATTAAACACATATAATCAATTAATCAATAATCAATCAGGTAATAGTAAGCAAGTACTATAAGGAGTAATTTCATTTACGATAGCATGCAAATCAGCCCAAAATATAAAAAATGAAGGTATCTATTTTAGTGTATCTTTATTTACACCTCTTAGAATTTTAATATATTTATCATATGCAAGGATGCAAAAAAACCCGTGTTTGACGGATATACTTAAAACCCGAATCTTTCGGGCCAAGTATACCCAATAGGTATGAGATCGAGTATGGGATTGAAAAAAATATTTCTCGAATATGAGACGTGTATGGGATTAAGTAATATTTGACGTGATTATCCGAAACAATATATCTATTTACCCGAACCATATAATATATACATGGAATCTTTTGACGTTTATATCCCTTTAACAATTGTTTAGTAGTGTTTAAATGTAGTAGCTTAATTACTTGGAAAACAAACTTTTCTTTTAAAGTATATTTTTATGATATTATTTATATTTATTTGCTATGATATATAATTATTTTTTAGATTACTATATAACATATTAACAAATTTTAAATAATAATTTTATGATGATGAAGATTATATGTTATTTATTATAATTTAATATATTGTATAGATTTTAATATCATAAAATTATAAAAGAAAGTTAAAAGATATAGACATTAAAAATCCCAACATGTATTATTTTTTGAAACATTGGGTATACCTAATACTCACGAGTATGTCCAATACCTGACGGGTTAGAGTGGGTGTGGGATAAAATTTTTAACCGGACATGGGACTAGAATTAGCTATACCTAGCCTATTGCCACCCCTAATTATACACCAACTCAATTTTAATAAAGTCATATTTTCAAATCAATTTACACTATAGTCTCTTAACTTTAATAAAATTAAATAAGCCCTGCACTTTTATCAATTATTTTCAATACATTTGGTTTTTTTTTTTACTCTTTCTTATTTTACTTATTATAATTAAACCTAAATTTTACATTTAAATGTGTTTACTTAAGCATATAAATTGCTTATTTTATCATCGTTTGAACTAAGGGTGAACACTAATCTACAAGCTAGTTTACATATTTATACCCCACAAGGGTACACCCACTAGTTTAAATTACGCCAGACGACTTTGAAAAGCTACAATTACAATTTGCAAATCATCCATTACAAATAAAAAAAACGCAAAAGCTTCTCTATTCAATACTCATTTTTAATAATTCGGTAATCATCAATAGGAGTAAACTTCTGTTTTGTTTTATATGGTTTAATCGTTTTAACGGTTTTACTCTAATCATTTAAAACGACCATTTTCCTAAAATACCCTTAGTCTTATAATCTTTATTTGCAGTTTTACTAAAATACCCTTAGTTTTATACTTGAAGTTACCAAAATACTCTTTCAGTTAACAAATAATTTGGATGGAGTTAGAAGCGGGGAGCAAAATGAGGAAAACATAATAAACTGTTAGAGAAAAATGACTGTTTTTAAATGATTGGGGCAACACAATTAAAACGAGCAAACGGAAGTTTACTGATAAGTATAAGATCAAAACTAAATACACGCCCCCTTCTCAATATTTAAAACATTTGTGCTGCCCATTTTAGTTATAAAATCTTATACATTAACGTTTAAAAATAATTATATTAATTTATGAATGTGGAGCAATGACACATGAAAATAAATAAACATGCATGGATATATACATGAGTGTGAAGGTCATATGCAGTTACAGAAATGTGAAATGATTTACATTATTATTCTAAAACAAAACCATGTGTCAGGTTGCCCTCTGTAACACGGCGTCGTATAGACGACGAAGAGACACTGAGATTTCATAGTTAAATCTGTTTACCAAGATGGTAGCATATTGAAACTTTTGTGTGTAAAGGTGTGAGGTTAATTTGGCTGCGTTAGACGTTGTGTAAGCATTATTGATTATGGTGGGGGCGTAAGTATGCAAATCAACACATGAACAACCTGCCTCTTTATCGACAGTACGAATGAATTAATTATTTTGGTTTTCCGATATAATTATAGCTTTGGCTGAGTGTTAGAGACCCTTATCTTTTGAGGAAAAAACAAGGTTCAAATCCAGACATAGGTAAATTAAGACTAATTTGGTGTAGTTTAGAATTAGATTATTGCGACATTCGCCGTTAAAAAAATTGATTTGTACTCTAAGACTATAACCTTCCCTAATTTTTTTCATCATTATATAATATTTAATAACTAGTTATTTTAAAAGTTTTTTTTTACGTAATATATATTATTCTTTGTAAAGATAAAACCATAATTTAATCTAATACACAACATAATTTATATGATAAAACCATAATTTAATCTAACACAAAACATAATTTGTATAATTTCGTTTATTAAGAGTTATTATATTTTTTGACAAAACAATTTACAAGCTAGATATTTGCGATACTCCAAAGAATTGGGAGGGCTATACCCATGGTCGTTAAAAGACTCACTCCAAAGAAATTGGGAGAGGGCTAGCCCTATGTTTGTTAAAATTTTGCACTCCACTAGGTGGTGACGGAGGTATAAAATGGAAGAAGATAAGTTACTGAGAAAGGTTCGATTTGGATTCAAAAATTCAAAATTCGATTCAATTCGAATTTTGATTCAAATTCAAGCTCAATAAACGAATTCGAAGTGAGTATGAATCTATGATTTTTAATTCGATTTGATTGGAATTCGAACTCAACTTATATATATTTTTATATTTACATACACATTAATACACAAATGGAATTTGATTTGATTTGTTCTTAACCCTATTTTGTTTGTTCCAGGTTGTTGTAGCATAGATCTGTTAAAAATAAAAGATATCAAAGATTGTGGGATCAGTCAAGCATCATCTCCCAAGATTAGCAGGGTCAAAGACAGCTAGTAATCAGCTGTAAATCCAGCCGTAAACCAAGCTGTCTACTATATTTAGATTACGTTTTTGTGCTATATATTGTATACCTTTCTTTGTAATGAGATATACAAAAATATACATCAATTCAGTGTTCTATGAATCAACTTTCTAACATGGTATCAGAGCAGTGTCGTTCTTGACCTGTTCATCATTTACCTTGCTCACCCAAACCAATCATCCTCTCAACCAAGCTGCCATGGCCGAAGCCGGTAACTTGGGAGAAGATCTATCAATTCAAATCGCCAATCTGCTCAAGAATGGCCTCAACCCACAAAACCGAAACCCAAAACTGTCCGATAACCTTCAAATAAACCTCAAGCTCAACAGCCAGAATTATGCTCTATGGACCCGGATGATGAGGGTAGCCATAGGCGGTAAATCAAAAGCCTTTCTAAACCATTTATCAACCAACCCACCAAACCAAACCAGCGAAGAATATGAACAATGGGAACAAGACGACCTAGTCGTCTTCTCATGGCTCATACAAAACATCGAACCAACCCTCGCCAACAATCTAACCGAATTTCCGACAGCAAAATCGCTGTGGGATGCCCTGGCTATAACATATTGCAGTGGGCGTGACAAGCTCCAAACCTTCAACCTACATGTCAAGGCGAATGAAATCAAACAGAACAATCTCTCCCTAGAAGAATTGTGGATTATACTCCAAGGAGTATGGGGAGAAATTGATCGGATTGACCCAAACCCTATGACCTGCCCAACCGATATCCAAGCATATCACAAAATCAGGACGGAACAGAAACTGTTTCAGTTTCTAAACGCTCTCAACCGGAAATATGACCCTATAAAGAGGGAAATACTCCGGTTAGAACCCCTTCCAACCGTAGAAACTGCATACGCCACTGTCCGCAAGGAGGCCGCTCACCAGAACATTCTGGGAACACCTCTCAATGACACACAGGGTATCACAGTGGGTCTAATGGCCTCTGAAATTGACGGATTAGGGCTTGCATCAAAGGGCTACCGACGGGCCGATGGAAAAAGAATTGGAACAAGTAACAAAGACGACAAAACTCACCTCAAGTGTGATCATTGCGGCATGACGAAACATACCCGGGAACAATGTTTCAAACTTGTTGGGTATCCCGAGTGGTGGTCTGATGGTCAGAAGAGAGGCACAAAGACTACGGAAAAAGGGAAGTCATCTAGCACCGGCAGCCGAGATGTCACCAGAGATGAAAGCCGGAGAAGATCGGGGTTCGGCGGAATGGCCAAAGCAGATGAAGAAGAAGATACTGCAACAGGTAAAGGGTTTGGGGCGCAACCCTCAAACCCTCGGTCATATACGAGTAATAAAGAAACAAATATTGCACATTTAGTCCCTGGAAATAAGGAAAATGTCAATATGGCCCACGAACATCACAAAAAACAAAAACTATGGATTTTTTATTGTGGCGCGACCGATACGATGACTTATGAGCTATCGGATATTATTTCAACAACCAAACCAGAAAAAACACATATTCAAACGGCAAACGGAGGAATAATGGATGTAAAATCGGGAGGGACTATTGAGATTTCACCCACAATAAAAATCTCTAATTGTCTTTATGTTCCCTCGTTATCACATAAGCTGCTTTCCATCAGCCATGTCACAAAAGAACTCAACTGTATTGTCCTAATGTACCCTACGTTTTGTATTTTACAGGATATCAGGACGGGAGTGATCATTGGGCGTGGCACTGAAAATCAAGGGTTGTACTATGTGGATGAGGTGACTCAAAGTGGTGCTGTGATGCTGACTCATGGGACATCGGAACGAGAAGCTTGGCTATGGCACCGAAGATTAGGTCATCCTTCTACAAGTTATTCGCATATTTTATTTCCAAAACTATTTCCAGTTAATTCTATGTCACATTGTGAAACATGCGTTTTAGCAAAGAGCCACAGAAAAACTTTTAAACCCAATAATACTAAGGCTACTTTGCCATTTTCATTAATCCATTCTGACGTATGGGGTCCTGCCCCAGTTCTTGGGGGGCAAAACCTTCGTTACTTTGTGATGTTCGTTGATGATTGTACCCGAATGACCTGGGTTTATTTTTTGAAAAACAAATCCGAAGTCTTTGAAAAGTTCACTATGTTTTACGCCATGATCCAAACCCAATTTCAAACAAACATCCAAATATTCCGATCCAATAATGGCGGTGAGTTTGTTAATACCTCGTTTAAATCTTTTTTCCAAAACAAGGGAATAATCCACCAAACTACATGCCCAAACACCCCAGAACAAAACGGTGTCGCCGAAAGGAAAAATCGCATTTTGCTGGAAATGACACGAGCTCTCCTAATTGAATCCCAGGTCCCGAAATATTTTTGGCCTGAAGCCCTTGCTACTGCTACCTATCTTCTCAACCGACTCCCAACAAAAATCCTAAAACTTAACACTCCGTTACGCACCCTTTCAAAATTCTTCAAACTACCATCAGTTCTTACTCTTCAACCACGAATCTTTGGATATACTGCCTTTGTTCACATACCTAAATCAGATCGAACCAAACTTGACCCTTGTGCTGAAAAATGTGTCTTTGTTGGGTATGGAATGAATCAAAAGGGATACAGATGTTATAATCCAAAAACACGTCATATGTTCACCACAATAAACTGTGACTTTCTTGAAACCGAGTATTACTACAATTCCCAACTCAGTGGTCAGGGGGAGAAGGAATGTTTAGACACACTAAGCTGGTTGAAATATGTTCCCTATGTACCAACTACAGAGTCACCAACTACAGAGTCACCAGAGTCCAATTTCAGTGCCACTGACGGTCCTAATGTTCCTCCTAACCTGGTGTCCGAGGTAAGTGATACTCATCCTATTCAGTCTGGTGGTACTTTTGAAGTTTCTAATGACTCTGAGGATACCAATACTTCTAACCATGAAACTGCCACAGAACAAACTGAAAATTTGCAGGCAGATGAATCCAGACAAGAAGAACCACCATCAAGATATGTGTTACCCCCTAGAACAAACAGAGGGGTTCCTCCGAAACGGTATTCTCCTGAAAAAGAACCAAGAAGATCTAGTTATCCTATAGCTAGTGTGGCCGATGGAAATTTCACTAAGGAAGCCAAAGCATTTATTTCATCTGTTTATTCCGAAGAAACTCCTACAAACGTGGATCAAGCCTTAAAGTCTAAACATTGGAAGGAAGCGATGAAAACGGAAATGGAAGCCCTAATCAAGAACAATACTTGGGAAAGTGTACTATCCCATTGGGAAAGAAATCCGTGGGGTGTCGTTGGGTCTATACGGTTAAGTATAAACCAGATGGTACAATTGAAAGATATAAAGCCCGACTGGTAGCAAAAGGGTATACCCAGACACATGGGATTGACTATGCTGAAACATTCTCCCCAGTTGCAAAAATGAACACAATTAGGGTTCTTTTTTCGATAGCTGCAAATGAAGGGTGGCCACTTCAACAGTTTGATGTAAAAAATGCTTTTTTACACGGGGACCTAGATGAAGAGGTATTTATGGATGCTCCTCCAGGATTCACAAAAGATTTCAAAACTGGAGAAGTTTGCCGTCTGAAGAAGTCTCTTTATGGTTTGAAGCAATCTCCCCGGGCTTGGTTTGGCAGATTTACGGTAGCTATGAAAAAGTTTGGATATAAACAGAGTAATGCCGATCATACTTTGTTTCTCAAAAAAGAGGAAAATTCGTAACCTGCCTAATTATCTATGTAGATGATATGATCATTACAGGGAACGATAAAGAAGAAATGGTAAAACTCAAAGAAAACTTGTTTGCTGAATTTGAAATGAAAGATTTGGGCAGACTTAAGTATTTCCTCGGAATTGAAGTACTAAGGTCAAAACAAGGAATTTTCATTAGTCAGAAGAAGTATGTCTTAGATCTGTTGGTAGAAATTGGAATGATCGATTGCAAACCAGCAGATACTCCTATGAGTGTAAACCAAAAGCTTTATATGGAAGAAGGAGCAAAATTAGCAAATAAAGAAAGATACCAACGGCTGGTGGGAAAACTAATATATCTCTCACATACTCGTCCAGACATCGCCTATGCTGTAGGGGTAGTAAGTCAGTTCATGCACCAACCTCAACAGTCACATATGGAAGCAGTTTGGAGAATTATTAGATATCTCAAAGGAACAGTAGGTCACGGAGTCCTGTTTCAATCACATGGACACCTAAATGTTCAAATCTATACCGATGCAGACTGGGCAGGAGATAAGGGAAATCGGAGGTCAACAACAGGCTACTTCACTTTAGTCGGCGGGAATCTTGTTACTTGGAGAAGTAAAAAACAAAAGGTGGTTGCTCTTTCAAGTGCAGAAGCTGAATTTAGAGGTATAGCTCGAGGTTTAACAGAAGCCATGTGGATGCGAAGACTCTTAGCTGAGATTGGTTTTCCGTCAAAAGAAACAAGTAAGATTATGTGTGATAATAAAGCTGCAATTCAGATTTCAGAAAACCCAGTACAACATGATCGAACTAAACACGTGGAAGTTGATAGGAATTTCATCAAAGAAAAATTGGAAGATGGTACGATTGAACTACCATTCGTTCGATCAAAGGATCAGCTTGCTGACATTCTAACAAAAGCAGTTAACGGGAAAATTTTCAGCGATTGTTTGAGCAAGTTGAATTTTGGAAATCCGACTATTCAACTTGAGGAGGAGTGTTAAAAATAAAAGATATCAAAGATTGCGGGATCAGTCAAGCATCATCTCCCAAGATTAGCAGGGTCAAAGACAGCTAGTAATCAGCTGTAAATCCAGCCGTAAACCAAGCAGTCTACTATATTTAGATTACGTTTTTGTGTTATATATTGTATACCTTTCTTTGTAATGAGATATACAAAAATATACACCAATTCAGTGTTCTATGAATCAACTTTCTAACAAGATCAAGTAGTTTGGTTCTAGACTAGTTTCTTTGGTTTGCCGTTCATGTTGACTTCCTCACAAGAGATTTATCATAACCAATATAATCTTTGAAACTTAACTAATTATGTTAAAAATAAAAGAATGTGTATATTCACCACTTTACACATTATCCTTGTCAAAACTAAGGGAAAATATCTATAAATTAAACAAGAATATCAACCAAACTAAAGTACTACAATCATTTGTTTAGATATAATAATGAGATTTTGGGGACAAATTTTTTAATTTGTGGGGACAGTGGTAACATTACAAATGTTTGATGCAATATAGTGAGGTATTATTTTATATATTATTGAAATACATGAATATTATTTTAAATTTGTGGGGGGATAGTGGTAACATTACAATCTAATAACTCTAGAGCACCCTTTTACCCACTTAGTGGATTATGTATGTCTAGTGGGTTGTAAAGAATCAGCTAGTTAAAACGATGGCGACATGGAGTTGATATGTCAATTTAAAGGCACATGCCTTGGCAACTTATGACCCATATTTCTACAGTATACACCATACATATAATGCAAAATATAGTCGCTTTTACGTGCTCTTTAGGTTAAAAGCAATTCCATTTTAATTCCGTAGGTTAACTTTTTATTTGATTTGTTCGGATTATTCTTTGAAAAAGTTGTATACAAAATATAATGCTTTCACCAACAGTAGATTCATGGGTGATAGTGTGACACTCTGTTGGACAACGTAACGTGGGTAATGTATTTACCGAATTATCGACGAAGATAAGTAGCGGTTACCTTGCCAATATCATCTATTGATTTACAGCAACATGTTCACCGATAGATCACCAACAAACTTTAACAAAAGATTACCAAGGATATGTTGTAACCTAAAAGTGTTAAGCTCCATATTCTTTTCTTGCATGTAGTTCAAGGATAAAAATGTTATGTTTTAAAGTTGGAATAAATATATTTATAACATGTTAAAGTTCATCAAGAGTAAATCAAAGGGTTGTATAATGTATCAATTGGTAATGGTAATTCTTTAAGTGTAAAATTCGAACTTACAACTGGCATGCGTGACACGTATTTTGTTCTCCAATACTAGATGTCATATTAAGTTTCTGAAGACCAAAACATGAACATTTGCATGCGTGACACTGAAGTAACAACCCCTTTTCAGTTTTCTCTTCCCCAATGTTTTGGCATTGCATGTGTGGAGAATGCAAATTTGAAGATATCCATACATATACACCAAAAAGTTGCCAAACAATAAAAGGGAATTTATGCTTTATTATTTGTCTTTCTCTTTGCCTTCTTTCATTGACTTTTACATTGATGTAAATAGGTTACAAAACTGAACTTTGCAAACTATGATGAATTCAATAGAAAATTTCAAATACAGTAGTATTTTATAAATCTGCACTTCTATATTCAGCATTATTTATTACTATGTTTGTTTTACCATGTCAAGTGGTTCATACGACCAAAATTTATTATATATATATCGCACCACTTGAAATTTATTTTTGTTGTGAGAAAATGTATATAAACATTGTGTCAGAATGCCAATTAGTAACTTTTTTATACATGTCGATAAATAAATAATTCACCATTCAGTCAATCTGTGAAAACATCTAACTCAACTAGACAACTACTGATATAGATGAAAGTAAGAATAGATTCCACTGTACGTGCATTATAGAGAGAGAGAGAGAGAGAGAGAGAGAGATAGAAGAAGAGGTGGTGGTATTATGGTGATTTTATAGAAGCCCAAAGGGGTAAAATGGTAAAGACATAAACAGCTATTTCTAGTTTGTAGAATCAACACATAGGGTAGCTTCCTCCTCAATTATTCTGAGCATCTGGTGGACTGTACCTGCTATCTCGTCTGCTGAGTTGAGTCTGCATCCTTCTTCCACCTGCAATATTTTCATGCTATATTATATCATATATATATATATGTTGAATATTTCCTAAAAACTTATCTACAAGACAAACAAAACAAACTACAAAGCAACTACATTTATGGAAACCTAACATCCTTTTCTATCCATCATTTCCAAAACATTAACGGAATTAGGTCACACTCACACTTGGTGGAACTCCCTAAGCCTCATTACTAATGTCTTTTTGGTAAATTATTGTATAGCACTAAGTCTAGATTTGCAAGAAAATAATTAGTTTGATAGTTATGTTATACAGCAAAATGACATTTGTTTCTAATGTCAAAACTAGAAAGACTAGTACTATCTCAAATGCTGAATTTTTTAATTGTGAAGTCCTCCAATGTATAGTCATTTTCATGTCCACACTTTTGCATGAACAATGTATACTTGAACCATTAATTATTTTTGTATATGTTATGCAAACATGCATTGAAAAGAATTGACAATATATTATGACGTACTAATTAGGGATGCAATGCATAGTTGTAACATTACATACAAGTTTACAACCATGCATTGTAATATTGTATTATTTTAACATCCTATACAAATTCACAAACTAATTAATTTATAATTTATAATGTACCTTAACACTGATGGAGTAGAGAACCAAAGGGTCCAAGGTGGTGACATTGAGGTGGAGTACTGATAAACAAAGTGTTTGAAAACAAGCCACCATTTTCGAGAGCTGAGTAAGCTGTTTTCGCGATAGGATCCGAAGATTAGCATGTGTTTCGATCAAAGTAACTTCGATGTCGGCGATTGCGGCCTTGCTTTTTGAAGTGAACTTGATGGGAATTTGAGAGCAAGTGTATTGAGGGTATGAAAAAAACTGTGAAAATGGAGGGGCAGCTGTTGATGATGACAACGTTGTTAAATTTCTATCATGTCCACCATCTTCTTCTTGTTGTTGTTGAGTCAAGAGGAATTTTTTAGCTTCTAGAGACTGCAAGAGATGTTCAAGCTCCTTCACAAATTCTATAGCGCCACCAACTATGGAAGCTTGGTCACCCTGGGATATATAAGTATATAACACAAGTTATATAGCGCACCATCATTTAGTAACAAAGAAATAAGTCTTTTGGGAATGAACTAATTATTGATATAAGCCTAAATAATTAAGTCAACCATGCATATGAAACTGTAACACTTTGGCATCTTATGGTTGTTCATTGCATCCGACAAATTGACAATAAAAGGGATCTCTAAAAAGAAGAGAATGCTTTTGTAGAGATCAGCACTGTTAATCACAGTGTTTTAAGATTGTGTACCAATGTACTATATATATGAGAGAGAGTTGATTTGAACCTTTGGCTTATCCTGTTGCAAACCATGCTGTTTATATTTACATAACCAAACTCCAGCACAAGCTACATTAAGCTAAACTTTTAGCTAAGCCGAATTATAAAAATTTTAAAATATTATTCTATACAACAACTTACTCATTTTTTTTGTCACCAAAAAGTGAACTGAAAACAAAGTTTTTCAAGATATCCATTTGTAGATAAGCAAGAAATGAAACGGAATTATAATTGAGTAAAAAACTATTTTTTTAGAAATTCAATTGGTTCTATTAAAATTCTAAATCCACACATATCCTAGATGTGTTTTATTTTTAAAAACATTATCTCGAAAAATAAACAATTATATCCAAAACCCTATTTTCAATACAGAAATTTGGATCTAGATTTACTCAAAAATAAAATAAAAAGAAATTACAGACCCTTTGGACGTAAGATTCCGGCATTAAAGACCTCAAAACAGCTAGATGATCATTCATCTGTTTCCGGCGATTTCTTTCAACTGCAATGTGAGTCATTCTTTGAGTTTCAGCTTCTTCTTTGTTCTTGCAAACCCTAGGTCTTCTTCTCCTCTTCTTCTTTTGTACTACCCCTAAATTCTGACAGTTGTCTTTAATGCTGAAATGCTTTTCTTGGGTATTGTCACAGCAGTAAGCTTGCACTGCCATAGACATCTTAGCAGTGGTTGTTGTAAGAGAAGAGTTAGAACTCATAACATCCATGGCAGTTGCTGAAAGTTCTTGAGATGAAGGATTAGGGTTAGGGTTAGAGTTAGAGTTCTGATTTTGGAGGTGGAAGAAGAAGCTGCTGCTGCTACAAGGATTAGTAATAGCGGTTTCAGATGAGTCATTGCAGGTAAAAGGGGTTGCAGAGATGGTGCCATAGATTATGAAGTTGAGGAGTTCATTGGAAGAAAGTGTTTCTAAAGCCATACTCTCTCTCCTCTCTCCGGTTTGCTAATGTGTGGCAACTTTAGGCTTTTGTGTTTGTTCACATACATCTATTTATATTATATGAGTGAAGAGGAGTAGTGTAAGTTGTGTAACCCTATGCAACTATTTACAATTCAGTTATTTTCTTCTCTTTGTTTAACTGTTTCTTTAGACTAGTTTGACTAGTAATCAATTATTGCCAACATACGTTTTTGAATGGTTAAAAATGTCTTAAAACGTCCTAATACTAAAATTTTGATATGGTTTATTATTTTACTATATGACACAAAAGTTGCATTTAGTAAATACAAAAATATGTATAGAAGTGATTGTAATATAATGGTGTCAAAGTTTTTCATTGGTTTGTACTTTATGCTTGGATTTATAAGCTAGTCTGTTCTTCTTACAAGTTAAAAGTAGAACAAAACCAGTGACTCTTATCAAGAGCGGGATGGATTAGTTTAACTTCGAGCAATCGAGGATGCCAACGAAGCCTGATAAACGACCTCATGACAAGTGGTATCAAAGCATGTTGATCCTCAGATACTTTAGAACATGAATTATCCTTATATCGTTACACCACAGTTGTTGGAAAAGAAAAAATATGTGGCGCTTCAGCTACGACCTTTGTAAGCCACGAGTATGGTATCGTCAGCTCCGCCCTAGTCCAATCTAATAGAAGCCCATCGTGATCTTGTTCAACAACCATAGTCTAGTAGTGCTGTAACCAGATTGAGGGCTGCTACAATCTTCAGGTCCCCATATTCCTGAAATTATTGGCGAAATATATGTGCCACCTAAATTAACCGATGCACTACTTATGAGCCAGTTCAGATGAGATCATTGTTGTGCTACCGGGTATTCTCAAAGTGAATTACACTCAATTTGCATTGTCCAAGGCTACAAGCAAGTATGAAAATAAATGCAGAACGTGCATGAAAATGGTGGCGGGAGAGTGTAACGGACCAAATGCTCGAAGGTCATTTTGCTAGGGTTTGTACTTAAATACTTGCTGGCTAGTCCAGGACTTTATCAGGGACAATCTCAGCAGGTTAAGAAGAAGTACATGTCTAGCCGTGTTTATCTGCCGAACGCACCACTAGTCGAGAGCTGTTACAACTATTTTAATGAGTCAAAGGTAGGACGAAACCAGTGACCCTTATTAAGAGAGGGATTGTTGACTTACCCGGAGCAACCGGGGATGCCACATGGAGCTTCGGAGGACGACTTTGTGATAGTAAGCTCCTATATCTACAACATGAAAAACAAATATCTAAGAGAGGGATTGTTGACTTACCGGAGCACCGGATCCACATGAGCTTGGAGGGCGACTTTGTGATAGTAAACTCCTATAATTCTACAAATGAAAACAAATATCTAAATCCGTAGTAAAATAGAGAATGAATTTGAGATGTAAAAGTTATAAAATACATAGATCTTTTATTTTTACATGGAAGAATGACAATAATGATGCAAATTATTTTTTTTCACTTATACTATAGTTGACTGACAAAATGCATATGGAATAGGTGAGGATTCTTCTTCATCATTTTCATGCATACTTCTTCCATATGAAGCGATTGTTTCAGCTGCATGTAAAATACGTTTGAGTTTTTTTTTTGAAGGGGGGGGGGGGGGGGGAGGGGTTCAAACTTCATATGGAACAAGTCGTTTTTTTAATTGATTATCAGTTATCAAAAGTTGTTGATGATTCGATAATAACATATATATAACATAAACTTGAACAACTTTTTTTGCCATTGGTAGTTACGTTACCGCCACTTTATTTCCAAGTCATCATGATAGATGTTTCGATAATCCATGCGTAAAATATGTTTTTCTTTAGTACCGACTTTCACTATTGAGTCACAAAGCAATAGATAAACAATTTGGAGCGTACTCAAAGGGACATCAAGGTAGTAATTAGTGGTGTACTCTATAGACAAAAGATTAAGAACATAAATTCTAAGTATACAACTTGGTTTATTTATCTTAAAAAATCTAGAAATTGTTGTTATAGAGCATTAATTGAAAAGAATAAATATAGGTAGCATTAACAAGAATTGCTAGATAATTACAACAAAAGAAATTATGCAGAATCTACAATTTCAACCAAAGACGAGCAACAGACTTTTCAAAGGGATCATCAACGTACCAAATGATAACAAGAGACCATGTTCTTTCCCACTACAATTCGACTTCTCAAGGAAACTTCTAGACTCTCTCATTTGTATGCTATGCTAGATGAGAAAAACTAACAATTGATAACATATTGATTATGAAGTAAACGAGGATTAAATGAACAAACTCTATTACACACTATGATTTGTTTAACGTTTACTCTATAAACACTTACAGTACGTTTACAATTGGCTTAGTTTCCATACAATAGATTTAGGTTATATAAAATGTATATTATGTTGATAGTCCCTTGGAAGCTTTTTAAACCATTTTAGATAAATATCCACTAGATAGGACTCTGTTGTGTCAATGCCCAAATAAGTGAGTATTTCATGTCAACGCCCAAATAAGTGAGTTGACTCCAACCTAGTATGTTTATTTAAATTGTTTGTCGGTGGACTTGACTAAAAAACCTTATTTAAGCGCATTTAAACAGAAGTTGTAACACCTAACATCTCATATGGATTTGTTTTTTGTTGCCTCGGTGGAGACTTTCCAAACGGACACCAATCCTGATACTTGTTTTGGTCAAAAATTGGTTTAAGGATAATGTAATCAAACTTTGATTGTGAGTAGAGTGCTAATATGTTGAACAATTGTATCAATGAATATGTAAGGTAAACAATGATGAACACAAGGATTTATACGGGGAAAAAGCCCTTGATCTTCAAAAGATCTCCGGCATAAAAAACCTCGGATAGTGAAAACTATCACTATCAACTATATTGCATGACAAAGATTACAACTTTGGATGTTAATCAAGTGTGGTACAATGATTGTTTGCTAAGTGTGTTGTGAGAGCATTGTTTTGCAATGTATACGAATGTGTGTGTGTGTAATCGTAAATCTGCAATATAACACTTGAGCAACCCTTTTTGAATTAAGTTAACAACAAGGCCGAAATTCTATGATGACCACGTCCAAGCTCATGAACGTTAGTGGAATTCATCACGTGCAGCATCTCCAGCAAATATTGACCGAGATTCTAACTTATGACTTGGTTCACATCGTCTACAACCTGCACATATTCGTTAAAAACATAGAGAACAATTGTTATCATTCACTGAGGATAAATGATCTAGGCCCGGTCCCAGAATAAATGATCCAGATCTATTAAAATTTAACCCCTAACAATACTATAGCCACCTGAGGAGCTTAAATGTGAAGTTTTTGATGAATTACACAACCAATTCGTCCAAAACACATTGATGATGTATAAAACGTGACATTCCTTATGTCTATGAACATGTTGACAAAACATAATAAAACAATATTGAATTTGTTTAAGGTGTTGAAAGATGCAAATCACCAAATTTTATATATCGGATTTATGTCGTATTAAAACTTCATATCCTAATTCATACAACGGGAGCATTGGAGGTACCAGATTGTGCTTCCCAAAATCCATCATATACGATGGCATATCCAATATTGCATCTAAATTGTAGATTTATTTGTATTTTCTTATTTTTAGTGCAATCATATGAAATCAAGATGTACACAAATGAAGCTATACGATCGGACCGAAGTTTCGAATTTCTGATTACAAATTCTTGATAGAACATGTCACAGTAGATAAACTCTTTTAAAGTTATAACCCTAGAAGTATTTTGCAATAATAGAATTTCTCTTTTAAAGTATTGTGTATATGAGATATTTACCTTTTATTTTCTGAGTCATATTAATTCCATTAATAACAAAGTTTACTTAGAGCATTCATAATGGATTCTTTATTTCCGTGTGAGTGTAGCATTTATATTTTTAAAAGTGGTTGTAAATTGTTGTGAATGTAGGGAGGAGAAAAAAAGAGAAAAAGTGATTGTTATTTGAAGGGATACTATTCACCTCTATATTTTTTTTTATTTTTTAAAAATGATTATAAGTGAGGAAAAAATAAAAATAATAATAAAAGTATGAAAAAATATAATTTAATTTATAAGAAGAAAAAAAAATAATATTTTTGTTATAATTATAAAGATGAATTAAAAGTTTTGATTGAGAATTATAGCTTTATTTAAATAAAAGCAAATGGTTATGTGATGTTTGCAAGTCAATTTCGAACATTGCCCAAAGCTATGAAGTAGGTGATAAAGCTGCTGTATTTTATAAAGATAGACAACCTCTTCAGTGCGGTAAATATTTATTTGAGAATATTTAGTTGAAGGTAAAAAAGATAAAACCTAAAGAAAGTCAAACCTGTGGATAATAATTGAAGGATGGGCTAATCGGTGAAATTTTGTTTTTTTGTTAGTTTCACTTTTGTGATGTAGAAAAGCAAGACACCTTTAACCCGTCTCACGTGCATCATATCCCTATGTTTCTAATTTTCAACCATTTTTATATTGTATTTACAGTTATTTATAATATAAAAAAAACAGTTTTACAAAAAACAACAAGTAATAACCTTCATGAAATGACCGCACTCTGGTGACTATGTTATCAAACCAGCCAGATCTAACAAAATAAATATTTATGTAACATCCACAATGCTTTAGCTTGTGAATATTTAAATATTCACAAATGCTTTGTGATCTTAGTTAGATGTTATATTAGGTTTCAAACATCATTTAAAAATATTTGTTTTTTCTACTTTGCTCTCACCTGTTTTGAACACTTACTTTTTATATAAAATATTGAATAATATATTGAAATTATCGTTTGTGTATGGTCCGCCGTTCTCATTTGTAACAGGCTTGAAATCTCGAACCTTGGCTACGGACTTCAATCCCTTTGGTAACTAGATTTGCTTTAATATGTCCAATTCTATATTCCGGATCTTATTAACTTGTAAAACATTTCTTAGTTTCGAAGCTAGTAAATATAATCACTCAGGGCATATATACATACATAACGCACTAACACATACATATGTACATATACAAAACTTACTAATTATTTTATATATCCTTATAAATTAGTTTTGCTCGATCTCTAGAAAATTGTAATGTTTTGTTGTCAAAACTATAGACACAAAATCACACAATAAAACTAACGGTATTTAACCCTTGTAGATAGCAAGCTGCTTGACTTTGTTGTGTGTATCTATCAATCTATGGATGGAATCAAAGATGTGGGGGGACCAAGATTTTCTCTACAAGTACGCTTAAAAACAACACAATCCAAGCTCTGATAAAAGCGATCCTTCTGTGTGATAAATAGTTTTCATTTGGCAGTTTCACTTACTTTTCTTACATTCATTATTTTTGTAAGTTTTTGTTTTTAGCTTTTGTGAAACTGTAAACTCTATGATAACCTTGACTAAATTTTAGAATCTTGCAGGAAAACTCTACAAATCTTTTGCTATATATATATATATATTAAGAAACATACATGAAATTGCAATAAGGCCTTAGTGTGTGTATCATAATTATTCAAAAACAAATGTACCTAGTATAATCTCATCTACAACATAGCTAGTGATAGGGTGTGAAGAGGGTGAGATAGAGGCAAAGTCACATCTATCCTAGAAAGTAGAGAGACTGTTCCCAGTGAGACCCCCACTCCATGGCTGCAAAAACCTTTTTTACATGTACAATTATGAGTATAGCAATTCATATAATATAAAAAGTTGGTAAAATAAGCAGAAACAAGCAACCATACAAAAGTACTTGTAATGAAAGTTGTGAACTACCTCTAACATATATCACAAATATAACTATCATGTCCTCTGCATTCCATGTCGATGATTCTTAAATGTTTAGACTCACCTACAGTTAAGAAATAAATGTGAGTTAGCCATTAGTAATATATGCAGCAAGGGGACATGACCAAAGGTGACATGTTTTGAACCAAGTGTAAATCTATTGCTATGTGTTTGAGAGTTGGTGATTTACATGTCAGAAGACAAATGCATAGAGAAAAAGTAAATGGTTGTTACATTGTTATAGAAGATGGTTGTAGAACAAGACATAAGAAAGTGTAACACAAGCAAGGGATTGCAAAGCCCTGTTGTTATGGTAACAACATTAACGAAGCCCCTTTATTTCACTTTATCATTAGAATATCAGTCTCTAGATGATTAAGAGGATCAAGTTGTATATAACACCCCAAATTTGAAAGCATGATGCATAATTAAGGATTTGGATTCAAATGGATGTGACTTGTGGGTGGTTGTGGTATAGGAGATTACCTATGGGGTACTGACATAGGCGGTTACCTATGGGGCCTTAATAAAGGGGCAATGTCTTTGTGACTTGTGGGTGGTTGATCAAATATAAGTATTAAAGCGTGCTTGTTATAATTCACAATAAAGTATTACAATTTATGATAAGGTGATATGTTTATTTCTTAAGTGTAAGTTATGTGATGTATCGATGTACCTTAGTTGCTTAACATGTTTAACGTTTGTTAAAGTTTACTGTTGGCTTATTTAAACTAGAACTCTTTCAGCGTAGCTAACTTTTAGTATCACGATGAAGGCTCCCGCTGAATGACTGGCATCCTACTAAGTTTTATGTTTTCTTAGTTAAAGACAGTTGTTAAAGTTGTATTTGACTTGGTTGGTCTATGTTTTAAACTTTTACCGGTATTTAATGAAATTACACGGTTTGTGGACTATTTGCCAAAAAGTAAATCCGACAGTGCAAACCCTGTGTTTTGGGGTGTTCCATTATCTTCAAGGAAAACACATAATATGGCGGCAGACTAGAGTTTAAATTGGGATATCTCATACAATCCACATTAGTGTAAGCAGCTAAGTGGTACTTATACAAAGAACATATACAGACTTTTCCCACATGCAATTATGATATTGCACTTAAGGGAGCTTATATGTGGTTCATGGATATAATTTATTAAAAGAAAAAAAACATGTAAAATCAAAAGCAATGTTGGGCTTGTGAAAAGTCTGATATTGTAGAGCACCCACAACATACAAGACTCTCATATATACAAGGTAGGATAAGAATTGAGGTTTCTAAATGAAGAAAGCTTGGACTTTGTGCTAGTAGGTGTGCTACAAGGGTTGCACTAATGATTTTGAAATGAAAAAGAATATCATGTATAGAATAAATTTGTGAAAATGAGACCCAAGACCCTACAAGTAAAAACAATTACTAGAAAGCATAAGAAAAATATAAGGCCAATCATAACAAAGTTGATAGAATGGCGAGATATGACATGGCCGATATGGGTCAGATAGGAAACAATGATAATAATGTTATCATACAAAAGAAAATATAGGAAACACTAAATATGAAAGAGGGTGATATATTAAGTGTTGCTAGTAAACCAAGAACCATTATGTAAACAACAAATCAAAGTTAGCACGTGAGGCTTAAGTCCATAAAAGCCTTTTGATCCCACATAAGTGGTTAGAATAGACAAGGTTGGCTCAACCAAATGGTGGTTTCATAAAAGCATCCTCGTTCAAGTCATTATTCATGAGTTCGCTGTTAACATCAAGTTTATATATAGGCCAGTCTTAGTGAGACAAAAATGCATATAACAATACAAATAATGGATAGTTTGATACCAATGCTAAACATACGAGTTAAAAACTAGTTGTTAAGAGAATTGATATGCCAACGAGCATGACTTCATATCGTTCAAGTGTTCCTAGTCTCACAAATGTATGTCAAGCCATCAACAATGTATTACTTTAGTACATTAGGGTTGAGAAACAACTTCCTAATTACTATCGGAAAGTAACAATATCATTTCGGAAGCCATGGTTCTTTTTAATTTATGAAAATTGCATGTCTTATTTCTTGTTGGTTAGTGTTATATCACAACATTACTATTTAAAAAAAAACTTGTTACTTTGAGGTGTTTATGCATTTGGTAGGTTAAGAAGAAAAAGGTGCTAAAATGACAAAGGTATATGAAGTGGTGACGAATGATGCGAGAAAGCATGGGAAAAAAGATGAGGATGTGGAGAATATATGAAGAAAAGAGACAATACAAGCACCATATATAGGGTTATGGTGAAAGCACCATACACATAGCGTTTCTCTATAGAAAGCTTTTATAGTACAACACTTTGCACTTGTTGTATTAAAGAAAATGATATATAAAACTAGAATTCATTGATCATAGGCCACATCATAGCCAAGCCTTCGCTCATGGCTTCACTGTCATTGACCATCGTAACCACCACATGGCCTCTATGTTTACCTCCTTTCGATGTATATTCAGTATCCCCATTTTGTCGACATATAATGTCTATGTATGTTGTTGTACGTCCGTGCTTGGGTTGTTGAAACCCGAATGGTTTTGAAACTCAAGAAATGTGATTGCACATTCATATTCAATTATTTGAAATCTTGATGTTTATATATGATGTATGGTTTGTTTTTATCATGATTTGCCATTTATTTAGGGTTATTTTTCTAATGTAGTTAGGGTTATGAACTGTGATCTACCTAGGCTAACATAAGATGGTAGCAAAGACAGGTTCAATTTCCTTAACTCGCGGTTCAATATTGACGGTGGTGATTTAGGATTTGAAAGTTTTGTGATTTGGGATTATAGGGTTTACAATGGAAATGAGAAGAGGAGATGAAGCATGTTAATTACTAGATGTTGGTGTGTGTTTTGAAATTCAGTGACACTTATAATGACAACATCTTTAGTTGTATATGCAGTTTGCTTTATATATATTGAACATTAGTATTTTAGATACTATATGTATTTGTATTGTAGCATAAGTGGTAGTATTTTAGATACTATATGTATTTGTATTGTAGCATAAGTGGTATAACTATGTTTGTATATTCAGTGGTGGATTTAGAAAATTTTTATAGGGTCAACGTTTCATATAAAAAAGGTTAACGAAATCGAAAAAATATCAAACTTTTTAAAGAATTACAATATCACCGGAGCGTTAAGAGGTAGCAGGGGCTACCCCTAGTAGCATGCTACGTCCGCCCCTCTGTGTATATTCCAAGGTTGAAAGAAGCTAAGGGTTATTTTTTAATGCGATTCTTTCACTTGCATTTAATCACACTTCAGGGACGACAACTAGAACAAAAGGTGTACGTAATATTAGGGTTAAGTTTTTTGGAACAGGAATTATTATAACTTGAATGTCATAACAATCTAATAGTCTTATTGTATGACAAATGAGCTTATTTGCTTTTCTAAAAAATCTTGATATGTGTGACCATTTCCTTTATAAATTAACAATTCAGTTGTCGTATAATTTATAATTTATCATTTTTCAACGGCAACTTTCGATAAAACATGCTAAACCACCCCTAGCAAGATGCTAGCGGAGAGCGGCAACAACATAAGCAAGACACAAGATCGAAAACTATTACAATCTGAAGTGCTATAAAAATTATTTCAATTATGGTAAAATATATAATTTACCACCTTTTTTCTATATATTTCTTTCTTTTTTAAATAAATTTCTCAAATAACAAGTTAATAACAACCCGAATCACACAAGTTACGGAAAAAAAAACATCGTAACAAACTAATAATATACAAGAAAAAATAAAGGATGTAAATTTATATTGAAGCGAGTCAACGGGCTAGTACATTCAGCTCGAAAATGTATACGAGTCTAGTAGATCGAGGCAAAATAGATTATAAATGAGTTTCAACAGCGAGTTACGAGTCAAGGGTTAGCTTGGACCTCCTAAGCAAAAAGTAGTAATACATTATACATACAGATCATCACATCAATGCAATGCAATGCAATGAAAAACAAATGGAAGTGAAAGAAAATGAGGATGCAATTATAAATGCCAATGATGAGAAGAATGATATGTTGGTTTCTCAAGACTGGTATTTGGTTTTGATACAAGCTTCATTAAAGACTCTGGTAGGAGCATGGAATTTACAATTGACACCCATAATTGCACTAGAGATTCTTTGTCCCACACCTGTAAAAGCTCTTGTTTTTCTCAAGTTGGCAACCTTGCTTGGCTCATCATGTATATAGAGCCTACTTTTGTAGGCTTTCTTTCAAATATTAGGGTTACTATGTTGGTGAACAAATAGTTCTCTTTCTATAAATATTCGTCACGGTCATTATTTCTAGTATACCATCCTGTCATTATTTGATTCTAGTTTTTGGAACCCACATAAACTACGCTTGAAAGCAGCTTTAAGCTATCATTCGAGTGATGTTGATATATCAAATTTCAAGTGAAATCAAGCAAGTAAGTAAAGAACATAAGTTGATAATTTTATCACACAAAGAACTTGATATTGTATTTAGTTACTTTGACAAAAAAATAATTAAATGGTCTAAATTATAACTTATAAGACGCTTCTCAAATTGACATTACATATTTAAATGACCCTTTTCTCCACCCTAGCAAAGTGAACACTCCTACAAAAAATGCACACATGTCTCTCCCAATATAATCAAGTATTATGAAGAGAAAAATGTCAAAAATAACGATTTATGATAACGTATTTCACCGAAAACATAGGTGCATCAACAAGGATTTAGAGCTCAATATAGTATTAGAAAATCGTGTCATAACAAACTATCTAAACACTAAAGGGTTTTTAGCTCAATGATACCAAGGTTTTGCATTGGTATCCGTTTCCAAAATAGTGAGGGTTAAAGTCTAATTGGAAACAAATGGAGTAGAGTTTATAAGTAGTTGTAGTTTGCCGTTAATATGTGTGTGTATGTACATAATATGTTCTCTGCTTTCTTTTTTTATTAGTTGTACAACAATATTTGATATTTAGTAATTACGATCGTTTGATTAAATTTGTGTTCATTCTTGCAAGATATATATATAATGGGATGATGAATTGCGTAGTTAATCATGTTTAATTTGTGTTTTTATGCATGTTTCCGTAGAGTGTTTGTTGATTACATGTGACGAGGGATTGCACACATAAGACATGATTGAAATGCGAAAAGAGTCAAGTCAAACGATCAAGGAATTTATCAAAATCATCCCGGCATTGCAAATGCCAATATAAACCAGCATGTTATAAAGCTACTTGTTTTCTTTTGATAAATTTAAAAATAAATAATAAATATCAAACTGAAAAACATTGTTACATTGTATGGAGAAGTTGAGTCAGAGTGCAGCAAAATAGGTTGTGCTTGTTTCTCAAGAATATTATACATCTTATGGTTAACCCAATCTATTTTTCATATAAACCGACCTCTTATATCAATAAAAAGAGTCGATAGCCGTGTGTTTGTAACAGCTTTAGATAAAACTAATGATTATATAACTAATTTCTCAGTTTACTCTATTTATTAAAATGTCAAAACAACAAATTACAAGCAAATGGCAAGTAAACAGGCAACAAGTTACGTCTTAAACCTTCTTTTGAACTGCAAGTTCTAAAACTAAGAACTATTCCATATTTTTATAAATCCGTAAGGACTATCCATGTAACAAAAATATAACAAATAATAATCAATTCCGCTTGGCCGGTGTCAATTTCTATCAGGATGACAAGATATCAGTTTTTATCATCAATAGGCATGCATATCAACATGTCTTAATCAACAAAAGTTTGGATTACCAAGAAATATGGAATATATTACCATGTTTGCAATATATTACATGTAAGAAATCAGTGCATAAAACTAAAAGCATCTCTTAATTTGTGTGACAAAATTGAGGAAACAAGTATATAAGCAGCTAGCAGTGGGTCTGTAAACAGTAGCATTGTGGTGAAGATGATTGGTGAGAGGGTGAAGATGGGGGGTGGTCTCACTTGGACCATGGTCCAACCTGTCTGACACCAGTTAGAATCCATGTGACAACAAGCATCTATCTACTAATTTTACCATTCTACTCTCTCTCTCCTCTTCACATAATATTGTACATACCAATCATGCACATTCAACACACACCCCAGTTGTTTTTTTTATATTTAGATTTAAATAACCTAATTTTCACGATTGTCGATAACACTATTAATTATTAATTTATAACACATCACTCACAACTTTCAATTTATTTTCCTACAAGACTCTCATACTAACTCAACACTAACCCAGTCAGCTGCCACATCACCAAACCAGTGCAGGGCCGGCTCAGAGAATTCGAGTGTCTTGTTTGAGCTCGAAAAGATATGCCTCAATTGCCACCCAAAGAAACATCGATATTGTTTGATTATTATTTTTATAAATCAAATGAGTATTGGGCTAAATAAACCTAATGGACTAACTTCTAAAACTTAAGAATTGTCTTGTAATAGACTTATCAATAACTTAATCTCTGTATGGGTTATCCTATTTAAAAAAATATAACATATATCTATCGGATTTTTTTATAAATGTGCTCTTCGGAATCACGGGCCCTGACCAGTGGTCCTCCTCGCCCACCCCAGGGTCGCCCATGAGCCTGTGCCACATCATCCGCCACGTCAACTGTCACGTCATCAAAAAAAACCAAATCAAATTCCACGTCAGCTGCCACATCATAAAAATCGACACTTCAGATGCCACGTCATACAAGTGCCACATCAGTAAAAAACTAACCGGATTAGCTTTTAGTTATTTTGGGATTGCTAAAGAAAATAAGATGAAAGTTGGGAGTGGTGTGATACAAATCGAAGGTTAAGAGTACTATCAACCAATTGACGAAAGTTGAGTTTATTTAAATCCAATATCTCTTTCTTCTACCTTCATCGTAATATTATTGTACCATACCAATCATGCACATTCAACACGCACCCCCCTTGTTTCTTTCTTTTACCTTCATCATCATTTCTACCATTTCACAACAAAGATCACACAATCTGACCACCTGTAACACACATACAGTGTACAGTTACATATATTTGACATCATTTCATGGAAATCCAAGAGTTGTACATTCGTACATGCTAGTATTTGAACTTCCACAAATCTATGGCATGTGGTGTCCAGACCCTAATTTTTGTACAACATGACAGATGAGAAGACCACCCATTTGTATGAAACATTTCCAGTTTCAATGAGACTTGTTAGGTGATTGTTTCATATAACTTTTCTTTTATCATAAAACAGTATTATTACCGAAGGTGAGAGGTAACGTTTAATCATGTGAAATTGGGACTGTCAACTTATGATAAATTTATTTTAATAATTTGTCCATATGACAATGTGCAAAGCATGCAACTCAACTTTTAAGCTCAAGTCCAAATAATAATCTAGAAATGGAAGAGCATTGTACATAATGACATTGATAGTCAATATACGGAGTACTATTGGCATTGAGCAGTGACAAAATATTAATTTTAAAGTTGTATAAAAAAAAGCAAGCTTTTTTTAGTATTGAGTTCGAAAATAAAGGATCGCTAAGAAGGAAATGGATTTGATGTGTCGAAAGAGTCAAAGATGCAGAAGGTGGAGTTTTTATACTGCTAAGTGTGGGGGACGGCTAGAGGTGCACAAATCAGATTTTTATTAATATCCGGTTCAGGGTATGATTAGATATTGGAAAATTGGGTATTAAGGGAAACAGGATAGGGTTTGGATACGTGTATTAAAGAGAAAAGTTTTATCTTATGTACCCGGGTAGGTATAATCGAGTTCGGGTACAATCGGGTATGGATCTGGATAGTAACACCTGATTTTCAAAAAAATATGTATCTTTTTATTTTACATAAAAATAAATGCGTTTTAGAAATTTAATTTGGTTTGTAATATTTATGAGTATTTATCATTCAAATACAAAATTATTTATTTTTAATATGCATTTTTTAAAAACACAAATATAAAAGTTGAAAAGTAAATATAAAAATATACCATAAAATTTTGGTATTGTATCGGGTATTAAAAAGCTGGTATCGGGTATAGGGTATAACCGGTTTCGGGTATAGGGTATGACCGGTACCGGGTATTTTCGGGTATAAATCGGGTATGGTTTCGATTACGGGTATTGAGCTCAAAATGTATACCTTATCATACCCTACGGTGTTGGGTTCGGTTACGGGTATACAAAGGGAACAAAAATAACCGGTTTCAGGGCTTTTTATCGGGTCCGCTTCTGGGTACGGGTTTTTTGTGCACCTCTAGGGACGGCCCCGGTGCGGCGACGGGACTGTACACCCCCCCCCCCGCCCCGCGGGTCATCCCTGTCCTCTCCGTCTCCTCCTAGACGTCGGTGCCGGGCCTCTTTCTTCTTTATACCACACACCAAATATATATATATATATATATATATATATATATATATATATATATTATAGACCCTAGGTCCATCCTCTTTAACTCATCCTCCACACCCGCTTACATGAACACGTACATAGCGGATCATTATTTTAACGTACTACCCTCCTCCACACTCTATAGTCTCGTCGAAAACGTTACATAGCCTTGTATTCAACTTATTCAATAAGATTATTGTTGTAATAATATACTTTTTGAGAGTGTATTTGCAGGTGATAATATTTTCTTGAAGGACACAAAAGTATTTGTGAATCACCTGACCTAACCCAATAACTACACTACAAGGATTTTGACCTCTAACGAAGAGTTTATAACTGCAGTGACGACATGTTATTATTGTAGGTATTTTTAACCTAAAGTGACGTAATGTCGTTCCTATGAGTTTTGTGTCCATAGTTTTGTGGCTAAAGGATCTCCTCATCTCTCTATAAGTGTTGTCGTCATCGATGATCTTGTAATGATAACGTGTGGTCGCTACAAGTTTGTAGAAAAAAAATAATTACAAAATAAATAAAAACATTTACCTTATCATATAACTATTTGCTAAGTCACAAAAAAAAAATTTTATTAGATTATTTTTTTGGCTATACCGACAACACATTGTCACTATAGAGTTCTTATAAAATACATTTAACAAATAAAAAACAATTATTTAAACCTGGAACCCAACAACGTTGCAATAGATCTAAAATTAAAAATAAATAACTTTTTCCATGTGTTCAACTACAAAATCCTAACAGTCAAACAAATTTAAACCCCCTAAAACATATTATACCAAACTACAAAATCACAAAAAAAAACATAAATTAAGCCATGCATTACAAACCAAAGTATCCTGAATTAATTGAATTACAAATCACTAAATTTAAACAAAGTAGCTAATTATCTTCAGTATAACCACTACAACCATTACTACAATTATGGCTCTAAATGAATCAAACATTCAATGAACAGTTGGCAAAGAGTTTGTTTGTCTGTGTTTGGTTAATAAGTAAACGAATACGAACAAGAGATTCTGTATGAACATGAACGGAGATTGTGTTCGTTTATTTATATTCGTGAACATCGATAACATGTTCGTTTATTTTGTTTGTGTTCCTAAATTTTATATTTTATTTAAATACTTCAAAATTCCCACTAATAACAGATTTAATAAATATTAGTGTATTGTATATTACACAACCTTTAACAATTTGGGTTCACAACTTTCGTAAATTACAGCATTCAGAATTTTATCATCGTCAACGTCTTCTTGAGGACCACCGTCTTTGTGACGAAAGATGTCGATTTTTTTAAATTGTGTATATGTTCATTTGTGTTTGTTTTTGTTTGTGTTCACTTGTTTTTGTATTCATCCGCGTTCGTTATCTAAAATTAACGAACGTACACAAACAAAAAAGAACACGTTCATTTCTTTAAGGAATATAAAATCTCGTTCGGAAAGTGTTCATCAACAGTTCATGAACACATTTATTTCCTTAACAAACGAACACAAATAAGACCTTAAGTGTTCGGTTCGTTTGCAATTGTAGCTACAATGATCACCTCGATATGTTCTTTCAACGTGTTCACGTTTCGACCTCTGATTAATTAATTCTTGTAATATATATCCATCCTTGTCTCCCTCAAATCTTATAATATCATTTTGTAAACTTATGCTACTTATAATGCTAATTAACTAATTAACGTGACATAGTAAAGAGTTCCTAAAAATAGTATGAAACTATAAATCTGTTTGTCTACTAATCGATATAAAAGATTTTACACAATTTAATGATGCAATGATACTAATTCACGCTATTTGTCTGAAATTGTTTTTTTATCATACTTGTGAAAAGGTATGTTGTTTGATATATATGTTTGAGCACTTTATCCACAAAATGCATCTTTGAAAGATGGATATCACAAACTACCAACACAACAACAATCTTACCTTATATTCATTTAACTGAATCAAGAGATTTAGTGATTTACATTGTAAATATTTTAAGCTTGATTAGATGTGCCCCTTAAGTAAGAGCACCACTAGATGCCATTTGTAGGAATTTGTAACAACTAGATCACTAATTAAATTAAACAATGGACATTTGTAGGAATTTGGAACAACTAGATGTCGCTATGTTTTCTAGCGGGTCAGGCATCATCGATTACAACATGTAAAGACGAGTGACCCGAGGCCAGAGCCCAGGAACACTTGTGATAGAGATGCACAAAAAACCTGAATCCGAAAAAATACCCGAACTGGGTATTTTAATAACCGGTTTTTTTATACCCGACTCTACCTGTATGGTAGGGACCGGGTATGCATATCCTCCTCGGAACCCGTAATTGGGTTTGTTGTACATGTTCCAGACTCGGGTTTTCAGCATACCAGGGTTTAATTTATACCTGTAACTGGGTTTTCACAATACCTAGACCGGGTTTTTTCAGATATGACTGTTAGAGAATGCTGCAGTACACCGTGGGTTGTTAGAGGGTGTCGAAGCTTTTATTTTGGGCAGATTTCACGGCCTAAAAGGAGTATAAATAATGGTATGATCTTTGTGTAAGTCACACCACTTGAAATTACACCAAAAGAACTTTCCTTAAAACCCAATCTATACCCGAAGCTGAACCGTAACCGAACCATATCCGAGCCATACCCGAACCTGGAAATAGGTTATTCTAATACCCGGGTATAGAAAACCCAAACCCGAACAACCCAGGTACACAGGTATGGTTTCCTAACCAATACCGGGCCCGAACCCGACTGGCCGACCCGTTATTGGCAATACCCAAAAATTCAAAACCCAGTCATACTTGTACCCGGGTATGTACCCAGACCAGGTATTAAGAAAACCCGGTTTTGCGTACCTCTACCATATGATATATGTATAGATATCTTGCGAAGGTGCATTTATTTAACTTTGCATATGGGGATACAAGTAAATAGAGATTAGATGGTAGAGCAGTGTTTTCACAACCGGACCGGCCGGTCGGGCCGTGAATCGGCAAGCTTGGCGGTCCCGGTTAGCCATATTTGACCGTTTTCACATGTAATCGGCTGGTTCTTAACGGTTGACGGTTTGACCGGTAAACTGTGGCTAAAGATCGGACGGGATTTGGTGTCAGCTTCCAAAGAAAACTATTATCAAAGGCCAAAAGAAGAAGTGAGACCCACGATTGACTCCCACGACCACTTTCAATCTACTCCGGCGACTAATATATATAACTTTAGTGTATCTTGTGAGGAAAACGAATCCATGATTGCTTTAAAGAACGAGGGAAGACAAGAAGAAGATGTGTAGCCATAACAACAAGAAGCAAAAGAACAATGTTGGCGTGGTATAACATCAGAGAAGTTTTAGTAATCTAGGGTTAACTATCAAATATGTAAATGGGCTAATTGTGGACTTTATTTTTTAAATGGGCCACAACTTTGTTTTTGTTTAAAGACAATTGGATCAGTTATTAAAGAGGTTTTTGCAAGACATATAAAAACATATTTTTTTACCTTATTTATTTTATAGCATTTACCAAATCAACCGGGTTTTAAATCCGGTCGAACCGGTTGGACTAGTGAACCGGTAAAGAGACCGGTTCAATGTCCGGTCCAGTCATAAAAATATTGGGGGTGGTTTACCCCTTTTTATATGAAAAAATGAGGGTTGGTTTAATTTAGGCCCAATGTGTCAAAGTAGAGCTAAACTTATCTAGCCCGGGTCAGACTTTAAGTCCAATATGGGCATAGTACATTAAGTTCATATCTAGAAAAGTATAAATTAAATCATATAACAAGGAAAATTGGGTTGTATACTAAATCTTCATCTTTGTTTGTTTATAATGTAAACAACCTAGTTTCTATTTGACCAAAGTAATTATCTAATCAACATTTTACGCAAAATAGCCTCTTTGTGGACCTTATATTTAATCAAATACAAAAACATGGTCATGATGTTCCTCCGAGAACCTTCTTAGAAAAACAACATGCCACTTAACGTCAAGTGGGCGTAGGAAAAAGTCCAAATATCAAGAGAAGACATACTGCGAATAAGACACAAGAAAAGGTTGGAGAAGTGAAAAAAACAGGAAAAAAAAAGAGATTCATTGGGAAAAAAGTGAAAAAAGAATCTCACATTTTCAAGGTGATTTTTGATGAAAACTTGGTGGGATTGCTATATGTGTATACATATTTTGATGATTTTTGCAATTATCAATAATATTTATAGAAAACATAAACAAGAAACACGATCGCATTAAAAATAGAGAAAGAATCTACAATGGAGCCCTTAAAAGAGTTTCATTGCGTCACCTCAGCGTAACATATGTATCACGTTAACCAGGTGCTCTATTGCCACTTCTCAATTATATCCATGATATGAAATAAAGCCCCCTTATTAATAAACAAGAAAAATAAAAATAAAAAACAAAAACCCTGATTGATCAACCACATGAAGCCCGCCACATTGCCACCGTTATTACTCTTTATTGAGGTGGGTAGCAATCAATGACTCCCCCTCAATAGCGCTCATGGTATGGTGAGAGGGCGGAAAAAATTGTTGAGGTGGATGGGCAATGGCACCCCATACCATCCAACTTACTTATGTAAACTAATAGTCAACTAGTATTTAAGACCCGTGTGTTACGGCGAAATCGGTAAACCAAACAAAAAAATACGTTAAAACATTAAGTCACTACGTGTGTTGCAACGTGTTAACTCGCAAGATATAGACCAATAAAAAAGGAAATTGTAAAAATAACACGACGGAAAAGTGTTGGAAATTGAATGCTACGTGGGACTATGGGGGCGTTCTAACGGTTTTCATTGTGATATAGCAATCAAAGAAAAACAAATGGGTTATGCTCACTTTTATTTGATTTTGGTCAACACTGAACACAATGGGTTGCAAGGAGAATTAATTGGGCTACTAATGTGGACCTTGGGCCAGCAGTCGAAAAAGATGAAAAATGGAATGTATTTGTGTAAACTATTTTAAGCATTTCATTGCATCGTTTCTACTATTTGGCAGGGGCGGACCTACCTTAGAGGAAGGGGTAGCCTCCGCTACCCCTTGGTGATCCGCGGTAGTATAAATTTTGAAAAAAATTGACCATTTTTTGACGTTTTTTTGATTTCGTTACCCTTTTTTTAGAAAACGTTACCCCTACGAATATTTTCTAGATCCGCCACTACTATTTGGTTTTTGTCAATTAGTAAACAAGACATTTCGATTGATAGTGTCAGGTAGTTAGCTGACAACTAGTAATGACCCCATCATACAACGTTAATTATTTGGTTTAGTATCGTTAAAGGGACTGTTGTTTGATCGAAGCGTCCGTTAGTTGCCATCATTCAAGTATGTAAACAAAGCTATGTATATCTAGTTTCCTAGTGTAGTGATTGAAGTATGTTATACATAGTACTATCAAATCTGACCTGAACTGCTTGTTTCTTCTCTAGTATTTTGTGAGCCTTTTGTTCATCTTTCTTAATTAATTGCAATGTAGGTTAGTATTAGTTTAATCCCAACAAATCAAATCCTTATGTTTTACCTTTTCATAATCAAACGAAACATGTAATACTGGCTACACGCTCTTTATGGTTACGATACCTTACTCACCCTAACTATCTAGGTTATTGGTTTTTTCATATACTATTTAGCATACACAATCGAACAGTCATTCGATAAATTATTTGAGAAACTAGTTTTCCCTAAAAATGTTATTATTTAACCTATTATAAGATATGATCCAAAAATGTCTGAAACTACATAAAAACAGTTTGGCTCAAACGAACAACATTTAACGAAAGAACAAGAACTTGTCAAGTCTTTCAACATTATAAGTTACACGAGAACATCATACGCAAACTGAGTCAAAATGGACCAAACAACATATCCAAAAACTGGCTTCACTAGAGCCATTGGCTATAAGAAGCCTACTCAATATCATCAATCCAGTCCCCGTAAATGCGACGGAGTTTATCCGGCCCCTTCCATTTCTGAAACGATCTCAGCCCGGTCCTCATAATCGCACCGGGCAGCCTCTGTGACTGAGCTCCAACATGGTAACCATCGGACTTGGCAGCTAAAGGGGTCGAGCCCCCTACAATATTATCGGTAGCAAGCTTCGAAACCATCATTCCTTGCTTGTTCAGGTCCGAAACAGTAGCAGGATCTTTAGCATCTGTGTCTCCAAGCCCACCAGCATTTTGATGCAGTTCTGCCAAATTAATCTTTAGTATCCGACTATCGATATAATTAGGGCTGCAAATGAATGACATTTGTTAAGAAATATATGTGTTCACGAACTGTTCATGAACCCTTACCGAACGAGATTTTATGTTCGTGTTCGTGTGCTAAGAAAGTGAACGTATTTGTTTGTGATCGTTTGTTAATTTTAGGCAAAGAACGAAAAACGAACATTGATTAACACAAAGTAATGTTATGAACACAAACAAGCGTTCATGAAATATGTATTTCTGACACTTACTAAATAATTTGTTTGTCGGAATTTTGAAGTATTTAAATAAAATATATAAAAACTAGAAACACTAATGAACTATCGAACACAATTGAAAAAATACGAACACATTACAGAACGTTCACAAACATAAATGAACAAACACGGCCTCTGTTCATGCTTGTTCCTTTAACTAAACGAACAAAATTTCTTGTCCATGTCCGTTTGTTTAACAAACGAACGAACACAAACGAACTTCCACCGAATGGTTCACGAACCATTGTTGAACGTTTGGTTTGTTTGCAGCCCTACATATAATCAAAGTCGTATAAGTAATATAATTTAAAAAAAATCCGAAATGGAGTTTTACCTGCGGCTCCATGAGCGAAATGAGATTTGGTACCAAACGGGCAGTACCCGGTTTGCTCCCACTTGTTACAAATCCTTGTTTTCTAATTCGAAGGCTTTACGACGGAATTCAGTGATGTTTCTAGCGGCGTTACTCCACCAACACCGCCGCCATACATTTCTCCCCCTTCATTAGCATTTGATCCACCACCACCATATCCGCCGCCAGAACCAGGACCTAAACAAATTGCAACGCTTTCTCGAGCTCGCGACTGCTCATCATGAAGATAAGTGCAACTATCACCATACACCCCTCTTCCGTATAAAACTTCTTGCAGTGACGCCCTTTATAAGCTCTTTGCGTTTCAACGATAAAACTAGACGACCCAAGTGACGGAATCTGATATTCTTCCCTCGGCTCAAATCTTTCATCCTCATGAGCCGCCACGATTTCTTGCCAATTCGGTGGAGGTTTCCGCAACTCCTCAACACTATGTGCGAAATTAAAATTCGTAACATACGGGCAAGTCCCGGCTCTGAACTTGCAGCACATTTTCGTCTTGAAAAACATTTTTCCTATTGCTTTTGATCGGTTATTAGCCTGCGAATCACCTGACGGTTTCCTGTTTAATGTTTCGTTTCCGAATCTTGTTTGAGATTGTCTCCCGTTTTGATTCGAATTCGAAAAAGCGTCAATTGATGATTCGTTGTTCCAGTTAACATATTCATCCTCTGTTGCCCAAATTGCTTGATCACCCACATTATCAATTCCATTTCTTGGTGCCCCTCCAGTAATTATTTGAACAACATTTCCATTTTCTTGACAGTAATCCATTTTTTTATACAGTCAAATCCCTAAAAGCTAAAATCTTTCTTCAATAAAACTAATTCCAAGGCAAAACCCTAACAAATTTTCACTATTTTCAAGGGTATTAATCTTTACTGAAAGTTACAGAATGATATTAAGGTTTTGTACATACAATTGAGTGCAAGTTCAAAACTTTAATATTCTAAAAAGAACAAATAGGTTGTTGAATGAATTGTGGTATACAAATAGCTAAAAACAACAACAACAACAACAAAACCGAACAAGATTAGGGCATAGAAAAGGGGAAAATTACCGGGTTTAAGAGTTAAAATTGGATGGAAGTGGTTGGATGATGCATGAAGATGTAAATTAAATGAAAAAGATTTGATTTTGGTAGATGGGGTGGGTTGAATTAGAGGAATTAGGGCTGTATACGCCCATGTTTGAGTTGAGGGAGCTATTGCAGGGTTCAAAACCAGTTATCGTTATCTTTTTGGTTTAGTGTCATGTTTTGGTTTGCAAAATTTGACCCTTAAAAAGTGAAAAAAGTTATCATTTGTGTTCAAGAATGTGTTATGTGGCCTAATGCTTACTTTGGTTTAAACAATGAAGGGTTTAAGATTTTTATTTTTAGTAACGACTTTGTATTTGTAACGATTTGAACTTACCTTATATTGTTTACTATTTATTAAACGCCTGAAAGTAATTGTTTGCTTTGATGGTGAACACATCCTTATTGATGTTTTATATTCTTTATTTGGATTATGCTTGTAAGGTACTTGTTTTGGTATATAATATATTTGAACAAGTTAGGTTGGGGGGCTGTACTCTCACTCGAGACCCGTTATTTTTCAGGGGCCTAAACTTTTCTATATTATATAACATGCGTAATTAGTTTTATCACATGCGTGATTAGGTTTTATCACATGCGTGATTTCTGATTTTCTACATGCATGAGTATAGTTTTCAACATGCGTGATGTATGGTTTTTCAACATGCGTTATTAGGATTTGAGTTTTATAATGTGCGTAATTCCATCTCGTACGCATCGTACGTTAACCTACCCTATATATATATACACACACATACTAGTGGGGAACCCGCGCGTTGCAGCGGAGTCGAAAGTATGGGCCGAGAACATAATTCAAACCTTAAAATGTTAAAAGATCATTTATACATTGTGTGTGCATAAGCATTCGCGCTTCGCGGCTGCAATGCACTAGGAAACTCTTATGATAAACAAGGAAACCCTTATGATAAACATTATATAGTATATGATAACATTTGTCACACCTCGACCCGCAGCGGAATAAGAGTCGGGGCATAATTGGGTTATCACCAAAGCTCATGATGTTTACTAAAATGTTTCATATTTATTAAATTCAAATTACAACTTAAATATCCAATTCAAAATTTATACAATTACAAGGAAATGAAAACTATGTAAATAATCCAAGCTTAAACTGGTTTATTCTTCTAGGCCTTCCTATGTGTTTCTTGCCTCAGCTGGATCACCTGTATCATGTGTAAAACGGGGGATATTTTGGGTCAACAAAAGTTGGCGAGTGAACCTTGATAAAACATTGTTATTAATTTCTTGTTTTATTTAATATGGAAAATTTGTGCAATAATCACATGTGAGCAAACATATATAAGTAAACAAACACAAACCACTTTGAATGAGTATATGATATGAATGATGATGAATGTGAGATCAAGGCTCAATCAAACGGAGCCGATCTTATGAGGCACCTGATGCTCAACCCGTCTCCCACGGGGAACTGATTGGCCTAATGATATGCGTGCACTGAAAATGATAAATCCAAACTACATATAATCCACACAACAATTGATACACATTTGATCACGGATATGATGTATGCACAAGTGTTTAAATATAATAAAGAATTAAACGACACATGATACACCCCAAAACATGATTAAAACGGGGAATTGATAGAGATTCACTCACATTGGGTGCGTTCTTTGATGACGTTGGATGCGCACGAATTTTAGGATTTGATCGACGAAGGAAAAACTAACCTAAAATAATAATGAAATGATTCGGTAAATAAATGGATTTTATTTGAGATTAATACTTTTAATTCATAATCTTAATAGGATTTTTAGGTTTATTTTTGTGAGTTTAAGGAAATTTTCTAACTTTAAAAATCTTATTTTTAAGTATTTCTAAATAATTTTCTAATTAAATAAATAAATAAAAAGAAAAAAAATTTGACTTTTATGACCGTTGACCGTTGACCGGTCGGACTGTGTGTTTATATGCGCAGAGTGAGGTTCGAACTCGAGACCTCTCGTATACGTGCACGCAGCTCTACCAACTGAGCTACGTGTCTAACCCGAAATATTCTCTGTTTTAATTATATTTATATACAAATTTAAATTTTAAACTTATTTGGTTTTATTAAAAATGGTTTATATGGCCGAACCGGTTGCAGGGACCCGGAGTCGAACTCAGGTCCTTCGGTTCGAGTGCGCACAGCCCAACCAGTTGGGCTGTGTGTCAAATCTGTTTAACTTATGGATTATATTATTCTTATAACAACCCGTGACTTGTTCTGATTCAATTCTAAAAATGTTGGTTTTAATTCTGAAAGTCGGTACGTGTGTGATTCGAACTCGGGACGTGTGTATTGTTTGTGCACACAGTCCACTGCTGGACTGTGTGTCTAACCCGGTTTAATATCCGTTTTTAATTATACTTATACACATGTTTTAACTTCATCTTCTTTACTTATCGAATTACCGAACAGTGAAACGGATTGTTTGTTTAATTGACCAACTACGCTTATGATTGATTGAATTGAAGTAAAAAAAAGGAATTAAGGAATAAGATGTACCAATCACAGAGTGTCTTCTTCAGATTTTCCGGCAAAATTTGTCGGCTCCGATTTGTGACTCTCGGCTGAGTATATTGTTTAACAGTTTAGATCCTTGGGTTGAACGATTAAAGTATGAATTAAGAAATAGCAGAGAAGTTTAGACAGATATACCAGTCGAGGAATGAATACGGTTTTCTGACGATCGATTCCGGCGAAGTTCCGGCGAAATTGAAATTCTCCGGCGACGAGCTAAAGCTTCGAAAAAGTTCACGGTTCTGAGCGAAAAGATTTCCAGAAGATTGAGTGGGTATTTATAGTGAAGAACTCGGTGGATTGTGTTCGATTTTGGGTCTTGATTCGCGATTGAAGATTTCCATCGGTTATGACAGAAATTGATTGTCGGCAACGGTTATAACCGACGTCGACATCAATTTGTGCGGTTTAGTCAAAACGGATTTGGCCAAAATCGCGGATTGCTGGATTTTCCAGTGACGACTAGTCTAGGCGCGCTGATTACTAGATTTGATTTTCTAGTTTTATTATATATGTTATTTGTTTCCTTGATTATCACAACAGCAGTGTGTGGCGGAGTGGTGTGTTGTGTGTTTGGGTTTGTGGGTGACCCGGGTTCGAAACCCGGCGTCCCCATTTTATTTTTTTTTCTCACTATTTATTATTATTTATAAATTATGGTTTTAAAATTCTAATATATTTATTAATTATGTATCGTTTAAAATTAATATCAACCATAAATACGCAACGAATTTTATAACTTGATATTTGATAAATAGACGAAGCGGGTTTTGAAAACCCGTTTTTCGACGAATGTTACAACATTTTTATCTGGCGGGTAACCTGTGCGTTGCGGCGAAGTCAACAATTTCATCTAAGTTTTTTAACTAACTTCTCTAAAATTACAAAACATATTTTAATTTTGGTTAACAGATTAGTCCTTTATTTCAAATGCACAAATGCAATATAATGTATTTTTGAGAATATGTTCTTGATGGATGTGATGAGTTTATTATCCATAAATAAGGTAACTTTTTATTATTTATAAATAATCTAATATAAAGTATAGATTTATTAAACATAAATGCCATTTATCAAGTGAAAAAGGAGTATAAATAGAAGAAAATAATAAAAAGATTAGGCATTTTAACTTGATATTTTATATGTCATTTTAAAATTCAATGAGATTTTACTATTTTGTATATAGAAAATGCTTTATACATTTGCCAATCAAACACTATCAAATTTTCACTGAAACTAATTCAAATTCCTTTAGAACATTCCAAATCATTTATACATATTATTATTTGCCAATCAAACACTATCAATTTATTGGAACTAATTCAAATTTCTTTAGAACATTCGGAAAAAAAAATTAAGCATTTTAACTTATAACTCATTTTAGAATTTGATAAAATTTACCATTTTATACATAGAAAATGCTTTATATATATATATATATATATATATATATATATATTATATATATATATGTAAAATGGAAAATTTATTAGGCTCTATCTGTATAAAAAGAAAAAACTTTAAAATTTATCAGGCCTTGTGTAAAATCTAAAACCTTATAGCTTAAATGGTCCTTATAATAATAAAAAAGAAAACAATGTTGTAGTATCGAATTTTAGTTCTAGCAAATAACCCACAACATTTCCAAGTTTTTAACCACCGCCAATCCGCCACGCCACCACCACAATCCACATCGTTGCCCACAAAATCCCACCGTCACACAGTTGGCCACCGATCAAGGTATTTTTTTAATTTAACTTTATTGATTTAAACAATTTAGCTCTAATTTATAATTGTTAATTTAGCTCTAGATTGGGTATTTTATTGAATGTTGAGACTTAAATTAGATGTGTTGTTGAATGTTGAGCCCTAAATTGGATGTTTTGTTGATTGTCAGACATAATTAAGTACTTGTTAATTTATGTGGCGATGTCGAGGAAGATGTTGAACATCTTTTCGTATCATGCCATATGGCATCTTTGTTGTGGCAAAAGGTGAGTGGGTGGTGCAACATACCTCAGCTCTATGCTTTCAGTATCCGAGATCTCTTCCAAGTATATAAAGGTGTGATGGTAACCGAGCAGAAGACGCGACTGATTCAGGTGATAATATTGGGGTCATGCTGGGCAATCTGGAAAACGCGAAACAATCTAATATTTTCCGGTAAAAAAGCATCAGTCGATCGAGTTTTTGGCGAAATGCAAACGTTGACTTTTCTATGGGTTAAACATAGATCAAAGTCCAATAATATAGATTGGGAGAGCTGGGTAGATTATAAGTTCTCTTGACCTGTATGTTTTGAATTGTTACTTGGGTGTAAAAGTTCAAACTGTTACTTGGGTGTGATATGGGTGTTGGCTATTGGATGTAAACTCTGATGGCATCCTTGAGCCTTGTATTTTTTAGTGAATGTGGTATAAAGTTGTTTGCTGTTGAAAAAATTTGCATTTTCAAACGTTTTTTAATGTATGTATTAAACTATTATGAAATCTTTTAAGAAATATTTTTTTTATTTTGAGAATTTTAGGACCATTTACAATGTGGTGAACCTCTTTTCTTAGTAATGGTTTTGAATTTTAAATTTGGATTTAATTCTTAATTATCATTTAAAAAAATCATTTATATAATTTGTCAGTTCTATGGTTTTTTTTTATGTTTATATGAGAAACTTAAATCCTAAGGTACAAAGACAACTCTAATGATTTTGTTTGAAAATTCTTTGATACTTTTGAAGAATTGTTAAAGTTAGGGGGTAACCGTCTATAGCTAAACGAGTTTAACTAAAAAGAAAGTAGTTTTGTTTGGGAAACAAACAAACTAGATATATGTAACTATTTAGCACTCCTTAGCAAAAGCTCAGTGTGTTTTAAGGAATGCAGAATTATAAACTAACAAACAATTTTTGAATTTTGGAATATAGAATCACCTTTACCTTTTAAAATTTCACGTAGAACTTTAAACTAAGTTTAGATGTTTCTAACATGAACTGGTTTACTTAGTAGAGACACATGTCTCTCAAAAGGAAGATTCAAGAATCAAACCAGTACAAAAGAAAATAATTTAAGATTATTGGTATAAAGAAATAATTTTAGCCGTTAAAAAAAACTAATTTTAGATCTAGATTCAAATAATAGAAATCTGAGACAAGTAAGCTTTAATCACCTAATATAAACAAGGATAGTGACCCTCACACGAAACACAAAAGCATACCGGTTAAAAAACCAGAACATATGAGAACAATTTGAAAAAAAAATGCAATCCCCTAGCGGGTTGAAAATACCAAAAATCCTAACAAACTTAGCATGTTCGGACCATGGGAGGGGCAAGGGCCAAGGTGGGCGCCGTTCAGGGCCTACTCTCCCAAGAGACCCAAAAAATTTATATGTATATATATATATAGATAAAGGATCCTGTAAAAAAAATCATTTGTGTGAGAAGTGTAGGAAAGGTTTTACATCCGTATATCTGATTTTTAATGGTGGAGATCATAATAGCAAAAATGTAAAATTTGTTTGAATTTTTAATTATTGATTTGTCTAGATAGGGGCATAAGTGTTAATAAACATCAATTAAATTAAGAAAGTATATAACTTCTCTCTCACAAATAAGAGATTATCTCTTTTCTTCACCCTAATCCACTATTAATCATTATCTCCAGCCACACCGCAAAAAAAACCTAAACCTCCTTCTACAAACATCCACAATTTCTTTGTAACCATGATAATACATATGGAAAACACCATGTGTTAACACATGGGTTTAAGTCACAATGTTTAAAACAATTTGGAAATACAATTTTGCGATTCAAAATATAATGTTTTAAAATCTAGAATGAATGAATCATTATTCAAATCATGGTATTTAAACATTTGGAAAGGTTATATACGATTCAAGACATGGTGTTTTAACATATAGAAGGAATGTATTTTACAATCCAGTCATGGTGTTTTAAAAAATATGGAAACATTGTATTTGTGATTCAAGTCATAGAACGTATTCTGAAAATGTAGGTTTAAAACACCATATGGAAATGCAGGTTTAAAACACTATACTAATAACACATTCTGTAAATGCAAGTTTAAAACACCATACGAATAACATGTACTGGAACGCAGGTGTAAAACACCATGAATTGCACTACGAATTAATTAAAACACCATGTTATGAATTTAGTTCATTTTAATTGTGATTAAAGTCATAGAGTGTATCTTGGAAATGCAAGTTTCAAACACCATGTGGAAATGCAGATTTAAAACATTATACTAAGGACACATCCTGTAAATGCAGGTTTAAAACACCATACGAAGAACATGTACTGAAACGCAGGTGTAAAACACCATGAATTGCATTATGAATTTATTAAAACACAATGTTATGAATTTATTTCTAATGTTGTGAATGATGTATTCTACGAATTGGTGGTTATCAAACCCTAAAAATTCTTCAGCTTTGTAAATGCATATTTATTACCATATTTGAATTGTTTATGCAATTACAATAAGACCCTAAAGTATTAATTTTAATTAGTGCCACATGTTCTCACCACATCCCTTTTTACACTTCTTACACAAAACCCCTTTTTACAATAACCCTACTCTATTGCGCGAATTAACTTGGGTTACAGGTGTGGTTTCGGTTGTATTGATTGCATCATTTGGTGTAACTGGTTATTCCTTACCCTGGGACCAAAATGGTTATTGGGTAGTGAAAATTGTTATAGGTGTACTAAACGCTATTTCTGTAATAGGATCACCTTTGGTAGAACAATTGCGCAAAAGTTAGGACAATCCACTTTGATATATATATATATTATATTATATATATATATAAACATTATATTATTAAATTTAAAAATTAAAACCCAATATGTTTCTAAACTATTAATATATTCTATTAATTTAAGCTGATATAAACAAATAAACCAAATTTTGCTCATTTTATTGCCTAATTTTTCTACTCGTTTTAAGGCATTATTAGGAATGGATATTGGATTTAAACAATCATAACTTTCATCAATTAGCCAATAATAATCTCAACTTTAAGTTGTATAACATCACTCCAGCTTTCAACTTATTTTCCAATATTACTTCCAAACTAACTGAACCCTAACCCGATTACTTTTATTGCTGATGTGGCACTAGTGTGGCGACTTTGCATCTGATGCGACATTTTTTGATGACGTGACAACTTTGTGGCTTTTTCATGACGTGGCAGATGACTTGGTTTTTTTGATGATGTGCACTGGTTTGATGATGTGACATCTAATATCAGCAAACTAAATTAGCGTTGAGTTAGTTTGAAAGTGATTGTTTGGATATCGCCCGGAAACTCAAACTATACAGCATCCTTGCAATTAGTCTCGCTTTAAAATAGATATAGTTATATTATGAAACGTTCTTTTAGGTGGATGATCCATCTCCCCACCGTGGGAAGAAGACAACGAATTAAGATGAAACCATGTGACACCCTTTCGACTGCTATCCTACATAAATTACACGTAGGTATCTAGATTCTAGAAACCATGCATCTGTCCAGGAAAGACCAACAAGTACCAACCTTAAACCAAATGCGCCCATAATGTTTCTATATCTGTTTTCTTAAATAGTTTTTTGTTTTATATTTTCTAACAAAAAGATCATATTTTTCTTAAATAGTTTTCAATTTTATATTTTACAAAAAGATTTTTTTCACGTTCAATGCCCTTATCATAAAACTAGTGATTATTTTTCAAGATCCAAAGTTGACAAAATCTTGTTTTTGTAAAATAACTTCAGTAATACACAATGTTATCCACGTTACCTCATTTTCACCTCTTCTACGTGACTAGTTGACCATTAACTCTTTTCAATAATCTACGTTTCTAATTAGACGTGAGAAAACACTAAGGCTACTCGGTGTGGGGTCGTCCAGACCTGACGTGGCCCGGCGACGCCCCCACACTATTTCCCCTGTGTCCGGCGTCGTCTTTCACAGCAGCCTTCAGAGGTTGAGGATGCGGCTCTTTTTCTCAACACACACCTACATACATACATACATACATACATACATACATATCTACCCCATTTTTCATTTCCTAGGTTCATCCCCTTTAGACATTAGGTGGCGCTGACGTGGAGGGTCATCCTCAGGAGCGGACATACCTTAGGCGCAGGGGTAGCCTCAGCTACCCCTTGACGCTCCAGCGGTAGTGTAAATTTTAGAAGAATTTGACCTTTTTGGACGTTTTTTCGATTTGTTACCCTTTTTTATAAAACGTTACCTCTACGAATATTTTCTAGATCTGCCACTGGTCATCCTTCAAAGACTACACTCCTCCCATGCCGAATAGCCTGCTCCATAGGGTGTGCATGCGCATGTGCTCTCACGTGCGACCCCTTACCCTCAACTAACGCCTTTCTTACTTTCATATATATAAACATTGCACGACACAACTATTCTACCTCATAACCCTCACAAACACAATCCATCTTCGTAAGAAAATTTTGAAACAACATGGAATCTCTTCTTTTCCGGACCGGTTCCAGACCAATTACCTCATCGTGGTTGCCCGTTTCCCTTCCACTTCGTCACGGTTCCTTTTCCGGTTGTGAGAAGTTAGATTTTTCGCCTTTGTTACATCTGGAAGTGTATACAAATCGTCGGATAATCAGCCGAGCTTTATCGGAGCCTCAGCCGATTAATAGATTGAGATCAATCAGTTCCGGATCACAGAGCTTTCCAGAAATGTTACCGGAGGTGGAGGAAGAGTTGTTACCCGATGACGATATTGTTGGAGGTATTGGATCGCTAGAGTTCGCTGCGAAATGTTTTGATAAGATGAGTTTGTTTCCCGCGAATGGACCAGATCGCGACGGATTTGGTCCTGGTGGAAATAACAGTAACAGCAATAGTAACAGTAATAGTAATGGTAACGAACAGAACAAAATTGGGGCGCACTATAAAAAAATGTTGAAGTTGGAGCCTAATGATCCTCTTCTTCTAAGGAACTATAGCAAGTTTTTGCATGAGGTATGTACATTTTGATTTATTGTAACATTTAATGTTTAAAAATTTAATTAATTTGGTGAGTCTAGGTAGAAGGAGACATTGAAGCAGAGGAATATTATGGAAGAGCGATACTAGCAAATCGTGGAGACGGAGAACTTCTATCGTTGTACGGGAAACTAATTTGGGATACACAACGAGACGGGGAGAGAGCAAAATCTTACTTCGATCAGGCGGTTATCGCTTCTCCTGATGATTGGTACGTTATGTATCATGCTAATTTATAAATCAATTTAATCGCTATGATTAATGGTGGAACCAGAACTTCTTTGTCAGGGTCAGAATAAGCCTCTATCTTGTGGGGGCCACAACTAGAGGTTCATTTAAAAAAAGAAAAAAATCACTGACTTCATGTATAAAATTTAATAAAGTCTCGTGACCCCCTCTGGTTCCAACCCTGGACCTTATTTACAATCCATCCGCCTCTATTTCAGTGTTTTGTACCAAAAGTTACACAAAATAAATAACGTACATGTAAGTAACTAATATTGTGATCCGGAAAATGTCAGTATGGTGATGGGATCATACGCGAAATTCATGTGGGAAGCGGAAGATGAAGAAGAAGAGAAGAAACCGGATACAAGGTGTTGGTATCTGGATCACAACCATTGGGCGGCTTTCTAAAGTTAAAATCGATGGTAGATCATGCCCATAGGCGTTAATTAAGTACGGAGTGATTAACGATAAATTACTAAAGATTAATAACTATGTGAAGCTAATTAAGTAAATTAACTACAAATAAAATGGCATGGTCATCTAATATGATAGCTTAAGTCTTAAGATCTTCAACTCTTCAAGTGGAACTTACACTTTTAATATGTTTGTACATAACTCGAGGATGCATGTGATGTGGCCCATCTGTTTAATAAAACATCCTTTTTTTTCATATGAAGATATAGCCCATGATCATTAACATGATTAAAATGGGCCAAAGGTTATAGTTTTCTAAGTCTATATTGAAGTGGGCTTTATAGTTTGTCCAAAACTAATGGGCCAATTTTTAGAAACTTTTTTTTTTGCTTTATGATCTATGGATGGTCTCATCATATCATGCTCTAGTCAACACAAGTATAATTGAGATCATTATTGGAAGGCTTAAATAGAATTTATTGATTTAATGAAATAAACATTAATGAGCAAATTGATGTTGGAAGATAGCCTAGATGGTAATTAGAGGGCCCAAACCTATGAAAATAATTCTCTTATTGTTATCAACAATGTTGTTAAATTAAGACTAAAACCGAGTAAATGTTTACGGTTTTTCGGTGTGGGATTTGCTGGAGTTCCATAATTATATAGGAGCCGGTGAACAAAAAAAGAAAGTAGTTTACGTTATAATTATTTAGCTTGTTAGAGTATTTAACAAGCTAGTAACGAGAAGATTTTTTTCTAATAAGGAGTGGAGAGTTGAAGACATATTGAACAACATTAAAGCTTTTGGTTTTCTATGTATCAAGAATCGGTCTAAGTATGAGTCGATCTCTTGGAGCGATTGGTGTAGGTTTTCTTTTGTTTGATTTGATGTAGTCTATTTGGTGTGCCGCTCTCGCTATGCGGGTTGTTGTGTAAGACTTACATTCGAGAAAAACTGAGTAAATGTTAAATTCAAACGGTATTTAAATATGATAGGTTTGGTTTACATTTTGTAATAGGGTTTTTGTATCTTAATTAATCATAAACAATCAAACAAATTGCATAAGCAAATTTATGTGTCGATCTTCTATATTATCTCAATATGATAATTTAACCATGAGGGAAAATAGCAACGGCAATGATTGAAAAGAGGTGTATAAACGGGTCAAATGTCGAGTAGGTCAGGGTGATATGGGAGTAGGGTTATGTCTTTTTACTTCACAAAGAGTTGAGAGTTAAGGAATTGTGGAGGGAGGTTTCTAGCTATGACGTATTAATAGGCATTTTCACCGAAAAGATGAAGAATCCTTCGGTGAGAATCTTTGGTTTCACTCATTATAGATCTGGTGAAAGTAGCGATGTCATGATGCATAAGTTGTCTAGCACATATCTCGAAGGAGAATTTCAAGATAATGGTTATTACACATAAGAACATTGTCCAAGCTTCATAGAGAACAAAAGCTAGCATGGAAACAAGGTAGATCAATGATGGAATGAAAAGAGTAGGATTGTACTTTTTTCCAAGTAAGGACATTCTATGTTGTCTCCTATCCTTAACCAACGGTACGAGCCTTCAACGAGTACCACTATCCACTTACTACTAGGATAAGCACCACACCTTGGGTCAAGACACACCCTTATGATCTATCCTATGCTTTTCGCACTTGACACTTACATTCGGTCTCCCTTATGAGTAATGATCGCTTTAGTAGAAAATTGTGTCATCGTATCTCAAGCCATCTTAACATGGTCCTAGTCTAAGATAACATTAATTTTAACGTAGTTGATTCCTTTTTATCTTTTTAAAACATAAAATGCAATACATGTTGGAAATGTTTTAGATTACTTGGTTTTGATCAATTTGCTCAATAAATTCATACATTTTATAATTTAAGTTAAATTAGTCACTAAAACCCAACTTTCACAACTTCAATCCAATATATAATTTACTTATAGTTTGGTTCAACTTTACAAACTTATTGGATCACAAAGTGGGTCTAAGATTATAGTATTCTAAGTCCATAATGACATGGGCTTTATTTTGTTTAAAACCGATGGGCCAATTTCAAGAAACTTCATTTGCTTTATGATCTATGGATGGTCTCATGGTCTATTCAACACACGTATAATTGAGATAATTATTGGAAGGCTTACACGTAAAGTTTTATTAAATTTGATGGAATAAACATTAATGAGCCAATTAATTTAAAGGATAGCCTATATGGTAATTAGAGGCCCAAACAGCCAAACCTATGAAAATAATTTTCTTATCGTTATAATTGACAACGTTGTTAAACTAAGACTAAAACCGGTTTAAATTCAATGGGTATTAAAAGCTAAATATGTTACCTCTACACTTTGTAATATGATTTTTGTATCTTGATTAACCATAAACAATTAAACAAATTGCGTAAGCAAATTTATAAACAATTAAACAAATTGCGTAAGCAAATTTATGTGTCGATCTTGTATATTTATCTCATTAATGAGAATTTAGCTATGAGAGAGAATAATGGCAAGGATTTAAAAGAGGTAAAAATGGGTCAATAGTGGATAGGTTGATGTGGGATGTGGGAGTAGGGTAATTTCCTTTAACTTCACAAAAGTTATGACATAGTAATAGACTAATAGACATCTTCATCGCAAAGATGAAGATGCCTAGTATAAGTTGTCATGGTGTGTAAGTTGTCTAGTATATATCTAAAAGGAGAATTTCGAGATAAGGGTTTATTAGAGATAATAACATTGTTCAAGCAACAAGTTTATAGAGAACAAAAGGCAAGCATGCAAACAAGGATGATCGATGACGAACTGCAAAGAGAGCAGAATTGGACTTTATCGAAGTTATGGACATCAGTACCATCTGTCTCTCCCGTCGTAACAAACATCTTATTTGAAGGTAAAAAGAAAATTAAAAAAATAAGTGTGTGTGTATGTGTAGATATATTATATTTGTAACTATTTTTATTGTTTTTTATTCAAAGACAAAAAATTAAATTTAAAAATTAAAAACAAAAGAATAAATGAGTAAACTGCCAGAATCGTCCCTTGGTTAAAGAAATTGCCAAAATCATCACTGTGTTAAATATACATTTTAACTAATTTAGTGATCTGGATGAAAATGACAACAAAAATGTAATGACATATTTCCATTTACAAAAAAAAAAATCTTATTTTGGATGTAACAAACAAAAATGTTTTGGCTTACTCAAAATTCTATAACGTAAGTCAAAATAGTCATTAATAGCAATCTTTCACAACTTCAATCCAAAACTTATAGTTTGGTTCAACAATTTTAAAATGGTGATTAGATTTGTAGGCGAGCAATTATAAAGATTCCAACATCAGTCTAGGTTTTGAACTCTATCATGCAATTGCTTAGAACATGAGGGAGTAACATTTACCACTTGCAACAATTTTAAGGATATAAGTGTATTGATTTTTAGAATAATGGGGTGTAACAAATCGCTTCAAGAACCAATTCTTACAACATCCATGAGTAAAACTCACTCAAACCTAAAGACTGAACTCGGTCGCCAAGTTATGGCAAGGAAACACTAAAGAGTGAATTCATATCATGAACTTTACAATACAAGAAGCCACAAATTGTGATCTCCCCTCCCTCTTCCCCAATTCCATTATTGTCACCTTTTATATTTCATCAATTATCACCTTTAGTTGGATAGGGCACTATATTCCAATTCATGACTTGTATTAAGAGGAAGGGGTGTTTAATGTATCATTTTAATGTTAGTTACACATCAATCTTAATTTTATAGTTTTATACATTAATGTAATGGTCATGATACAAACGCGTTTGAAAATTTACGCAAACCTGCTTAAAAAGGTTAACAACCCAGTGCATATGTCGCGCTCCCTTTCTTGCCACGGTTTTTACCATATTAGTATTTTTCTCAAGAGTGTGTGCATCAAGCATTTCTACACCAAAATTTTCTTTTCATTTACTTTTCTTTTATAATATATATATATATATATATATATATATATATATATATATATATATATATATATATATATGTCTGTCTGCTTATGTATGTTAATCACCTTCATCTTTGACAAATATATCCAACATATTCAATTGAATTGATAAGATTTGGTGGTGGTTGTCATAAAGTCATAAATGGTTGGGAATGTAGGCTTGAAGAAGAATGAAGTGATAATTTGTCCTCTTTTTTATAATTTGATCAATTACTATATGTGAGTTCAAATACTATAGATGTCTATTGTTAGTAATATACAGTTGACAAAGGATTTATATATGTACATGTGACTAGATCATTTAGAAGAAACATCAGTTCTGGTTCGCGGGGGATAGAACTTAAGTGGTAGTTTCGACAGAGGATTAATCCTTAGTCTCTTCAGTAATCAACAGCCGATGTAATATAGTCTTGACAGCTAATCTATAAAACAGAACACTGTGAGCTCGTTATGAGAAGGATAAGTGGGAGGTTCTTCTCATAACATCTCTACAACGTGAGAATAAGTATCGCTTTAAGGTGAATAAAGCAAGTATGTGTTAAGAGTGAGAAAGTGAGTAATCGGATGCTTCAACCTTTGGAGGAGAGGGGTATTTATAGCCGAAGGGTTTTGAGAAGAGTGTGGGCTGATGGGCTTTGGGCCAGACATTGCTTTCAGAGAATATCCACTTGGTACCCTCTGACACGACATGTAGTGTCTACAAATAGCGACATTAAAGCGAAATGTTAATCTACATTACCCATACAACTACATTAGATATAACTTTGAAAATAGTAAAAAGGTCAAGAAAACATACCTAATATAACACAGTTTCACAATATTGTCTCAAAGTTACATCGTAACCCATATCAATGACAAAATGCATAGTTTCTGCAAACAATTACATTAGAAACAACTTAACAAATGCTAATGACCTTAAAGCTCCAACATATCAACCTTAAAAAAGTTGCCAACAATAACATAAAAAACAAAGACAACAATAAAAAAAAACAAATACAATGAACATGTATAGTTGTCAAAGGCAAATTTAAAAAATGAAAAGAAAGCAAGCGTAAAGCCATTAGATTAATACAAACTAACTTCACAAATGTTGTGTAAAAAGTCTTAGAAAATCATCACTGTCTAGGAACCCTCATAAAAACCAAAATACAAAGCTTACATAACTCTTAAAATACTAAAGTATATATATGACAAAACTGCATACTTATATAAACTAGCGAAATCGTGATGATGTTCAAACATAGCCAAAAGAAACTGGTTTCCAAACATATGACTGTCCATATTTTTTTTCTGCGAGGTACTAAATATTAATCATTTTTGCTTAAAGTCAATTGTGGTTTTGATTAAGAACCAAAATAGCAAATCAACAACAGCTTAGTACGTCTCAAAGCCCCTAACAACCAAGTACTAAACATGAAGGACCAAATATGCCAAAAGCAAAAAGTGAAGGACCAAAGCTAGATAGAGAATTCTCTACTGACAAAGATAATATAAGAGTAAGCTATGCTAATAGCTGTAACAATAACATATTAAAATTCCCAATTCACCAAATTCGCTACAATTTTGAACATGTTTCAAAGGCTCAAAGCTTATGACTGCAATATATTCAACTTGCCTTACCATGAGTCAAAGAACGTCACTACCCAGATAACCAAGTAAGCTACCACATACATGCAAAACCGGGCCAACACCAATTATAAATTTAGCAACAATGACATCAAAAAGGTTGTCGATCATTCACATACATAAGAATTGTTTTCGTTGTAGTACTTCTGACGTATCAAAGTGCGTGATGAAAAACTTGGCTTAGTTGGAGATGGCAATGAATGGTCAAACGAAATTGAAGATGTTGTTGCATGGGCAACGGCCACTAAATTGTAACAATCATACCTTTTCAAAATAGTATGGGTGTGTCTACAATGGTCAAAAAACAAAGCATAATGTTTTGTGATATAAGACACCCAATAAAAAGCGTAATCATCACATGCAATATGATTCCAACCAAAACCATAACATCAAAAACACGACATACATCAAAGTCCCTACCAATCATCAATAGCACTAAGTGATGAAATTAAGGAAAATTCATCAAATCTCAGTTGTTCAGCAATACCAAATGTTTGTAACATGCCTCGCCAAGATATGTAGTATTAAGCCAACTACGCCTTAAATGCATAACAACAACAACATAACAAATACCAACGCTATCCTCTATACTAAAAGCTAAAGTCAAAGGAATTATCCTTGCAGATTTGGTTCCTTGCTTTTGGCTTTCACTAGAAACGACAATCAAAGCAAGCCACATCGACTTGTCAAAAAGTATCATTATGCTAAATAACTACCAACAACCAAAATAGGGTTCATATGCAACCCATCAAACTCCACAACCATCATCAACAACAATAACTAATTAAATGTTCAACCCTAACACATCAAATTAGTAGACAAAGCAAATAACTATTGGCACCCAAAAGGAGGTTCACGTGCATGACTTTCAAACAGTTTATATGTTTCGAAAAATAAAAAATATCAAATAAACACCTACAACGGCATAACAAATATAGACCATAAACAAAAAATAAAACCCCAACAGAAGACCATCGGAAAACCCTAATAAACTAGAAGGCACCCAAATAACAATCAAACAAATGTTAAAACACATCAAAAACCAATAAACCTCAACTTTAACCGCAATCGCCAAAATCAAAACAACTTACCAAGAAAAGATCATGCCAAAAAAAAGACATCAACATGCAACATATCCCAAACTAAATCGCAATCACCGGAAATGTCGCAACTTCAACGTAGCAAAACATGACAACACTGATACAGCAAATGAAATGAATTACGAAGATAACGATTACACCTACGTCAAAAGGACACCTACATCCAAGAAAAATTTCTAAGCGGTCGATTTCAGGATTTCATGAGTATCGACATCAAAATTCATTAAAGGTCGTTTGGGATTAAATCACACATATACTACCCCACTACTGGTTTATATAAGATCTGCTGGTGATGAAAGCTAAAACCTAAAGGAACTATCTTCCTTACCTAATGGAATAAGATTGAAATATTGATTATTGTACCAGAACTTCCCTCGTTGAAAGCTTCACAAACAACCAGCCATAATATCTGTAGAGAACCACCGGATCAAAGTACTAGAAGACAAAGTACAAAATGCGAAAATAATAAAGACTAATTAACAAGTCAACAGTTGAAGACTAAGTGATGGTCAACAGAGTCAACATAGAAAACTAAAGTAGTGGAAACCAAAAGTGCTGGAATCCTTCTAGAAGTTTTGGTTTCCCAACCTTTTCCTTGTATTTCTAGTAATTTCAGTTTAATAGTTGTTTTGACTTAACTGTCCAGCAGCTTTGCAAACTGCTAACAGTTACATCATTTAATAGGTTGTTTAGAGTCGTTTTAATGATGATGCCACCAATGATTCTCTTCTCTTATAAATAGAACAATACAAAATGTATTTGAGGTAACTCTTACAACTGAATATTATCTGATCATAAAATCTAGAGTAAGAAAAACATAAGAAGTAAGAGAGAGTGCACCTGGTGAGGGGGAGTTGTATTGTAATTGATTGTGCTTAAATCATTTTGAATATAATTGAATCATTTAGCAATCATTTCACTAATCCAGTTTTGTATCGATTGATGTATTTATTATTACATGTTTTGATGAATTTCTAATTTGTTAATATGTTTTGTCAAAAACACACACAAACATACTCTCAGATCCACCATCTCCCTCCCGCTACATCTAGGTATGCCTTGTTTGTTACATAATCATTTTTATTGTTGTAACTTATAATGGTGAATGATTCAATAATAAACGTATATTTTTTATTCGTTATTTAATCAAATTGAAATTATGTCATTTGAATAAACCTTTTAATTTAAAAACAAATTATAAAATTAATCATGCTCGTAAAAAATACATGTCAAACGTACTCTAGTTCAAAAGTTCTTAGAATGCTAAGTGGTAGAGACTTTTTTTTAATGGTTAGTAGACCAACTGGTTGGGTTTTCGTATCAACTTCAGTGGTACACGAGAGACCCAGGTTCGAAACTAGGAGACCTTTCATTTTGGGCTAGGTACATCTTGACCCTCAATCCACCGTGGATAGAACACCACTAAAAATGGATATTATAGGCATTTAATTCTCACTTGGCCTGCTCCAGGAGGAAACCAGTGGTTTCAAACCGCGCAACCATGACTAGTGTAAAACCTCCTGGTCTCACCTTGTTGTGTACAAAAATCCAACCTACCAACCACTTGGAAAAGAATCATTACTTGAAATACTTGTTTCATTTTTCTTAATTATGTTAAGACTTAAAATGTATCCTGCTTACCAAGTGTTACTGTCATCTAAATATGAAATATTTTTATAAATTTTAATTGTAATTAACATACTTTCATTTATACTAACTGATGCAATATACTGAAATAATAGTACCTAGAGTTTGATTTTTTATAGAAAAATAATCAAAATCATTATATACCAAAAAAAATTACGATTATCAGTGAAAACAAATTCTAGAATTGCTCCTAAATTATCTTTATATGGGAATATGATAAAGATGTATTTTATAGTTATTAAGGATTTTAGAATTGTTCCTAAATTATCTTTAAATGGGAAAATGATAAAAATGTATTTTATAGTTATTAAGGATTCTAGAATTGCTCCTAAATTATCTTTATATGGGAACATGATAAAGATTTATTTTATAGTTATTAAGGATTCTAGATTGCTCCTAAATTATCTTTATATGGAAGAATGATAAAGATGTATTTTATATTACACATTAGTCGTTTAAATTATACATTTCCTAGCTACTAAAATAATAACGTAAACGTATGCTAAATGATGATTAAACACAATAAACCTTTTAAGCCATGGTTTTTAAACATGACAATAAACATAAGTGTTGGGACACTAAATGATGATACATAATTTATTATTAGTTCAGTTTATAATATATAAAGTTATGAGTTAATGTTACATCTTACATGAACAAATATGTTATATGTTTACATATTTCTGTTTTTTTCATGAGTATATATCCTTTTAAATATAATATATAACACGGTTATTTAATTAACATATGATTACACAATATTAACTGCTCATATTCTTTTTTTTCAACGGAAATCTTTTTTATTCTCTATTATATGTAGGACTTGAACTTAAAATCTTTTTCTTTCAAACTCATATGTTTTAAAGGCTCTGCTTTTATCAATAGACCACCACCCCATTAGTCATTATCTCTTCATATTTCATATATAATAGTCAAGAATAGTTTACACATTGTTTTTCAATTACAATTTAATTTAATTTATTCTTAATCTTACATCATTATCCACCATGAGCTCTAACCCTCAACCTCCTAGAGAGGTATACTATTATATAATATAACATTTGCTTTTTGTTTTTTTTCTTTTTTTTTGACTTTTTTGTCTTTTATTATTTTTCTTTATGCTTTTAACTTTAATTTTTAGTATTAACAATTACAACTTCTTTACTTTCTAAAAATTTTATAATCAGGTTTTACATGTTTATTTTTATGTACGTATTTGTATAAATTCAATTTGATTTATGGTTAGACGTAAATTTTTCCAGATAATAAGTTGGGTCAAATATAATATATTCCTTATGCTTATTATTATGTACCTTTCAGTTGTTCTGCGTTAAGTTTTTTCTACAAATGAATCGGGTAAAATATAATACGTTTCCGTCTTATTTTTATGTAAATCTTCAAATGGTCTAAGTTTTGATGTAAATTTTGTTCGGAAGCACGTCGAGTCAAATATAATAAGTTTTCATTAACGCTATAAATTCGAGCCACTTTATGTTTTAACACCGCCGCAACGCGCCGTAACTATTTTCTTGCATGCTTATTTTCCTCCACGCGTCGTTATAAATTAAAGTTGGTTTACGATTCGACGTAAATTTTCTTCAGAATATTGTCAAATATAATTCCTTTTTTTGCTTATTTGTACGTACCTTTTCAATTGGTCTACGTTTTAACGTAAATTACAATTAACAAGTTATGTGCATAGTACTCTTATCCTATTGGCTTTTTTGTTTCTTTCTTAATATTTTTTGGACTTCATTATTTTTATCTTTTAGTTTTCTTTATGATTAGTGTTTTAGTTTTAGGTTCCTTTTCATTAAAGTTATATTCAAAATAACATTTGCATTTTCTTTACAGTTAATTTAAAATCATTCCAACCTGCTGTTCAATTTAAATTTATTTTTATGGTTTTCGGTCGATGTAAATGTAACACCCTGAAAAGTAAATATATATATATATAATTAGGGATGTTTAAACTACTTAATAGTAAGTTGTTAAATAATAAAAAAATCATAAATTTGGGGTCCTATGTATGCTAAACCAAACATGAGGGACTAAATGTGTCAAACTGAGAAAGATGATTTATTAAAAAGAAAACTAAAACACAGCACATACTTATGTGTGTGTATGTGTGTGAGCAACCAGAGAAGAAAAGAAAGAACACCCAGATCTTCATCCACTAAATTGATCAAATTGAAGGGTGGATTGGGACTCTTGTTTTTGCATGTGTCAAGTACATTGATCACCCATACTTGTATAACACAAGGTAAGCTGTAATTTTGATTTTGGTGACATTTGAATCCTTGTGTAAAACTTGGATGATTAAAGTTCTTGAACAATTAATTGATATTGTGACCTAAGGGATGTATAATCTAAGTGTAGAACATAATACCAATTAAAATTATTTGATACATTTATAAGAATTAGATGTTGAGATTGTATGTTTGTATGAGTAAATGGGTTTTTGACTTTAGTATGAAAAACCCTAAGTGTTTGTGTAAATAATGAAGGTGGTGACAATTAGTTGATCGAAGTTTTCAAATTAATGGAAATTACGAAGAGTAATCGAAACTTATTTGGTTGAGATTCTTGACTAGCCGAGGTTTAAGTAGAACTAAAATGGCTAGCTATAATATACGCACATAAGATGTTTGATGAAACGCCTAAATGAATTGCCAACTTTATTTAATGAACAAAAAATGTGGACAGAAACGTGAAATAGTACATTTGGCAAAATTACATGCTTTAATTATGAGTCGAGAGGTCCTAATGATATTTGGCTTGTAAACTTTAGGCAACACAAGAGAAGTATCGGGAAATCAAGCCGGTGCCAACACACGTTTGAAGGGAAAACTTTAAGGTACGTAGCTTATCCATTATAGCGTATTATTATGTTTAAGTTGCTTTGAACAACCAAAGGGTCAAAAGAAAGAAAATAATGAAGGTTTGGTTGAATAAAACGATGGATTTCGTTAAATAACCAAACGGGTCAAAATAAAGAAAATAATGAAGGTTTGGTTGAATAAAACGATGGATTTTGTTAAATAACCAAACGGGTCAAAATAAAGAAAATAATGAAGGTTTAGTTGAATAAGACGATGGATTTCGTTAAGTAACCAAACGGGTCAAAATAAAGAAAATAGTGAAGGCTTGGTTGAATAAAACAATGGATTTCGTTAAATAACCAAACGGGTCAAAATAAAGAAAATAATGAAGGTTTGGTTGAATAAAACGATGGATTTTGTTAAATAACCAAACGGGTCAAAATAAAGAAAATAATGAAGGTTTAGTTGAATAAGATGATGGATTTCGTTAAATAACCAAGCGGGTCAAAATAAAGAAAATAGTGAAGGCTTGGTTGAATAAAACAATGGATTTCGTTAAATAACCAAACGGATCTAAACTTAGTTGTGGCATATACTTTGAAGGTGTATGAACAACTAATTGTGTATAAATCCGGAATAAGGGCAAAATCGGAAATTTGGTACAAATCGAATAATGGAAATGTAAACTGATTTATAAATTACCCGAGGGTATTTGGTGTAACTACTAAAACCATTTTACATATGAAGAATATACTTGAATAGTTAAATTGTCGAAAATATGCTAATGGGTCAAATTGTCCAACTCATGAAGTTGAACATAAATGATGCGTAATACATAAACAGGAGTAATATCGAAATGGAAACGTGAAGTATCAATTTACGAACGTTTTCTGAAGTTATCGAGCTACGCCATAGAGTGCGGAACTCGAAAACGGGTTAAACGGACAACTTAACAAACCTGCAGTAAAATGACTGCAGGGAGCACCGTCGCCGACGGCACATCAGGCCGTCGCCGACGTAACTTGATTTCTACAACACCTTGAATCACTGTCGACGGTAGTATAGACTCGACGGTGGATTTGGCATACCGTCGGCGACGCCTCTACAGGCCGTCGCCGACGCCTTCACATAAAAATTTGAATTAAATTTAAATTATTAATTGTATTTTTATTTTAAATAAATCAATGCTAATCCATAAAATGGTTGGGGTTTTATAGAGTTATCTAAACCAGTTCTCTTGCGATGAATCAAGCCATGTTGAAGAACCGAACATGACCACGTTTCAAGCTTCTGTTTTGTCTCATCTAGTTACGTTTTACAAACAATATTATAAAATGTAATGTGTTTTTGAACACTTCTGATGACTCGTTTATTTTGGAATGTTAATGTGTATGGTAAGTCATGTACTTATATATACATATTATATATATATATATAATTAGGGTGTTTCATTAAAACATATATCGATTTTCTTTTGAGCATATTTCTTTTTATTGGTGTATTGAACCAAAATAGATATTGATCGAAACCCCACAACATAGTGCGGGTAATCTTACTAGTTTTACACATTCAAAGACTGCGTATGCACACTTTATTCTTCATCATCATCACCATAATAATAATAATAATAATAATATGATGACGATGATGATGATGATGATGATGATGTTATTATTGTTGTTAATAATAATAAAAAACCTAACTAAGTTCAAATTAAAGTTAAAGATGAATGAAATATTGGTGTTCGAAGTTTAATGGTAAAAATAATTATTTCTAATATTAGATGACCCTAGTGGGAATTTTTATCTTTGTCATTGAAAAGGTTGTTTGTTTTGAGTTTTAATTTTTTTTTAAATATTATTATAAAGGCTTTGTCTTTACTAATGAGCCACCATTCCATTAGTTAACATTAATTATATGAATCAAATTGGAGATTTTGTACGACGCATAATATTATTATAAGTATATTTAAAAAGAGAGATGAGTTAGAGAAATCATGTTGTCTAACAAGTTCTATAAATTTTAGAGAGGAACACCTCTAATTCATTCACCTATCATCAACTTTATCTTTTTTTCTTTTTATACATAAATGAAAAACACCTTAACGCGGTGTAATCTCAAGCAAGTGAGCCATTTCCAACGATACACGTTGCTTCAACTGTCATACCTTTGAAGACATACGTGTTTGTCCAAAAGGAGACACGGAATTTGTTTCAAAAGGCCTGTGTTGAACACGAATCCTTAGCAACAACCGTCAACGACAGTTTATGAATTCTTACAGCAACGGGATTATACAAGAAAATGTAGTTCAAAGTTTTTTCAAAGACAACGGTTTGAATCAATTTATTTACATAAATTTCTATTTTATGTTTATTTTTCGTTCAAAGCTACATAGTGTATTGCACCACTTCTATCTCACACGAATAACAAGAATACCATTATTATTCTTCTACCAATGTTATTATTATTTTATTAATGAAAAGCGAACAAACTTCCTATGTATTTAACTTATCTTGGGACAAATAAAATTTATGTTAGCATGTATTTCTATGACAGCAACCCGTGTATTAACAATGGGAGGTGAGATGTAGCTCTAAACACTACACAAGTTTACATTGCCTACCATATTGAGGGCGGTACTAGCTTGTTAATAATGGTAGTCTCCGCTACTGATTAACGTTCTGATAATAGTGTAAATTTTGAAAAAAAAAAGTTTTTTCGATTTCGTTACTTATTTTTTTTAAATGTTGTCCTATAAGGACATTCAACAAGGCTACTGGATTTTAATAATCCTAATTATTCGTCGTTGACCGTCAATAGTCCCAACTTAAAAAATAACCACTGGCAGTCCCAACTATTAACATATTGACATTCAATGGACCCTGACTAATAGAACCCTAACGCCGTTAGTCTCCGATCACCGGAAGAGCGTTCTTGGCCGGAAAACTTATTTTTGTCTAGAAAACTCAACATTTTCGTCAAAAACTTCTTTTTAACCTTATTACGAACCTTTAGAAACCTTTTTCTAGTAAAAGCCCCAATTATTGAAGTTGTCGGAAAACTCCTTTTTTTGCCGGAAAATTTCTTTTTAGCCGGAAAACTCAACTTTTTAGCCTGAAAACTTAACATCTTCGTACCAAACCTCTTTGTAACCTTATATCAGACCTTCAAAAACCTTTCACCGGCCAAAAACGGTTTTCCGGCGAACGGAGACTAACGTCGTTAGGGTTCTGTTAGTCAGGGTTCACTGTTAGCTAATATATCAATAGTTGGGACTGTTAGTAGTTATTTTTGATGTTAGAACTGTTGGCGGCTAACGACGAATAGTTTGGATTATTAAAATCCAATATTCTTTTCAAAAGCCGCCACTAATAATTACTTGTTACCTATCAGTTTTATTAAAATAACGATAACATTTGTGTTTTATAAGAATTTAAGAGTTTGAATACACAATAGTTGTTAACATCGTTGTTAATCAGTAAATTGAGATTTATTGTTGACAGCCACTTTCATTTATTCTCACTTGTAACCATCCTCTATCTATCTGTTAAAGAGCAAGGCATCCTCATGGTTGTTTAGCGTTTACTGACATGTAACATCGTTTTTATTTATATTTATAATAAAATACAAAATACAACGTCTGGTTTAATTATTTCATGTACATTCATTTTCAATAAAAGTGGCCATGTTATGCAATCAATAATAATAATAATAATAATAATAATAATAATAATAATAATAATAATAATAATAATAATACAGTTTGAGAGTCAAATTAAATTTCTCTGAGTACTAAGCATAGTTTATGTTTTTTTTAAACTGTGGAATCCTATGATTATAGAACTGTAAAAATCCAACAAAGTACAACAAGCGAAATCAAAACGAAAAAAACGACAAAAAGAGTAGTTTATGTATTGTGATATAGATGGCTTGTAATTCCGTCATAATCGTATCCAAAAATATTCTGCTAAAAAACCAAAACACTGTAAAATTTCATGATTTCCTTCGTACTAACCTTAATATATGAAAAATCCAACTTATGTATTGACTTTTTATACTTTATTTTAGTACTTCATTTTAGTCTTGACTAAAATAAAGTATAAAAGTCAATACATCGGCTTTTTTTCATATATTGAGGTTATTATAAAAGAAATCATGAAATTTTACAATAGTTTTGTTTTCTAGCAAAATATTTTTAGGTATGATTATGACAAAATTACAAGCCATCTATAGGATTATATTATATAGCGAATATAAATATTATATTATACATCATACAATATATATAAAATGTATTGTATGATGTATAATATAATATTATATTAGCTATACAATCCTATAGAAAAAAGATTTCGATGAATAGCTTGCGCGATGCAAAACTGAAAAACACATTGTAACAAGTTACGGACAGGAGCGTACCTGGGTAGAGCCATGGGTGGACGGACACATCCTTTAAATAAAAATTTAGAGTATTTTTTAGACAAAAAATTCCAACCATACCCCTTGAAAATATATTTACATCACTCGTCTATACATTCACAAATTCATAGGTCTGTCACTGCATACGGATTTAAATCCAGTGGACGTTGGGATCAGACGAACCTTAGCCATTCTGTCAAATAGATAATCGATCATATTTAGACCATTTCTCGAGATACACACGATTCAAAATAATAAATGCAATGAATAAATTGATTTTGTAATTCAACTTCTTTATATATTTTTTTTCGCAAGTGTTGTTTTGTAAGTTGGGGAAATTTCGACTTGTTTGTGTGGTCAAATGTTTTTTAGACCGTTATAAACATGAATTTTAAAATATTTTGATTTTATACTATAATTTTGGCTTAACAAGTACCGTTATAAACATGAAATTTAAATATTTTGTTCTTAGACTAAATTTTTTGCTCAAAAATCCCGTAATGATTGAACTTGGATTTCTATGACCAAATTTTGAAGTGAGAATAAGTATTTTTAGATAGTTATTGTATGTGTGTGTGAGAGAAAAGTGTAGCTTTGGAGAAGTTGAATTGAATATCCTTCTCTTTTCAAAGAATGGTGTTCGTATTGGTTAAGTTGTTCATCAATAAATATTTGTATTTCGACTAATATTTTGGATTATGATTGATTATTCGGGATATTTGACAGGTTTGATATCCTGAACTTGTTCCTTATTTTCAAACTAACCTATTTTGCACATGTTCTTAATGTCTTGCAGGCTTAACGCTAAGTGACCAGGTCTAAGCATGATTTTTGCTTACTTAGTTGAAGGAAATGACCGTTGAGCTCGATGACCAGAACTCCAACGTTCACAAAAGCATATATTGGAGAATCCCCGGAATATCGCACATTTAGTTATGTTGTTATCCTATAATTAATGGGGTTGGGTGATCGATTAAACACTTACGAACACTGCTAACACACACTCGCAAGCTCACTTGTTCTCTTTTGCAGATTACACACTCGAATTCACATCACATCGACACTTACACTATAGCAATAATTGTTTCATCGATCACACCAGTTCCGAGTTGTATGTTCTTTCTTGTTGCAATAATATTGACTGTGGTAGACGACTTTTATAGTCGTCTCCCAAGGTTTTGTGCCGGCGATCTACATTGATCAATGGCTTTTCTCGCTAAAATCGTTTGTGTCCTCTTATCTATTTGCTATTTTAATCTCTATCTCTTGAGCCATATTCCAATAATCTAAGCAATTTAAACGATATTCTTATTACAAACACTTAGCCTCCTTGTCCAAAAACCTTGTTACGATTTTCATAACAGTTACTTTAATCAATCAAAGTTTAGCACACTACTACACATATCAAATTTGATTACCAAATTGCTTAAGTGATTTTTGACCAAAACAACAGAGAAGCTAGAAACTCAGATGTTCATGCATGGAACCTACAAATGGGACATCCAGTGGCGTTCGAAGTGTAGTATAGTGGTCGTAGACAGGTTTAATGGTGGGTTTTTCTAAGCAATGAAAAGAATCCTATTAATGTAGGATTGTTAACAACATAAGGCCTTTATGGCTTTTGATTGACTTTTAGGATCATACTTTTTTCTTTAAATATTAGAACAAATGTGCATTTGGCACAGATGTAACAGATATTTTTAATGTTAATCAGTGGTAATGACTAAACATGTTGGATGTAGCATGCAGTGAGGACTACATCCGTATTTATAAGAACCAAAATCGTAATTTATGCATACCACATGCACCATGTGTATAATTTACTCTAATAAAATTTATTTTAACTGTTTTTTTAAGTGTAATAGAATTCGATTGCTTAGCAAAAGTCAGGTTCTATTGCTCATTGATAGATCATCATATTTTTAATATAATAGAGTTAGGTTTCTTACTATAAATCGAGTTCTATTTATTTATCTGATGTTAGGTAGGTACTAGTATTCAAAGGCGAATATAGAGTGTAACAAAGGGTAACTTCCGTTGCCCCTTAACGCTACAGCGGTAGCGTAAATTTTGGAACTGATGTTTTCGATTTTATTACCCCTTTCGAATTTTCTTTTTTGAAACGTTGCTCCTATAATGATTTTCTAGATCTGCTATTATTAGTATTCATATTCTTTTAAAACCCGATTTTATTTAGAAAAGGATCATATCCGTGATTTTATAGACGTTCTTATGGACAAAAAGACAAGGGAATTAGATTTAAATAAAGAACACATTTAAGCATATTAACTTACTGATAAGTGTTAACCTATGATATATTGTCACACGTATAAATAGATACATAGTCCACAAATGAATCCTTTAATTTGTAAGTGTAATTCCCATACTAGAAACAAATTGATAGGAAAAAAACCTTATACTTATCTTTTTACAAAAATAGCTATTGACAGTGGTGGATCTAGAAAACTTTCATAGGGGTAACGTTTTAAAAGAAAGGGGTAACGAAATCAGAAAATCGTCAAATTTTTCAAAATATACACTATCGGCGGAACACCAAAGGATAGCGGAGGCTACCCCTTATATAAAGGTACATCCACCCCTGGCCGTTGATTTGATGGAATGAATCCGAGTACCAACTACCAATACTTTTAAGAATATTATTTCACTTATTTGGAAGACTCGTTCCATTACATAATTATAGGCTGCAACATATCAAACACACCAAATTCGTAATTAACACCTTTCTAGATTAATCAAACGATATATTAATGATCATCTTTCACACATTTAGTATGTATGAGTGATGTCATTGTTCATGTGCTGGTTTGAGAGATGAAAACCTTGGTCACACGTTTGTTAAAACATTTCCAAATAAATGAGCAACAGATTAAGAATCAATCACTCCAAACAAGCTTTGTTACTTAAAAATGACAGTATACGAATATAGTCCCTATTTTCAGTAAATACTACTGACTATTTCTTACAATATACACACATTCGAATATTAAAAAAAATTGCTTATTCTTATTCTTATATTTACATTTGCCAAGTTTTTTGAATATATAGTGATTTTATTTTAAGTTTTAATTTATCCCTATAGTATAAATAATACGGGTCTATATATTTTAAGTTTTAATTTATCCCTATAGTATAAATAATACGGGTCTATAACCCAATAATTTTATTTTTTATAACTTTTGTTTATTAGTTTTTTTTACTATATAAAAGTTTCAAAGTTTTTGTGAATAATCATATTTTTAAGTTTTAGTTTCATTTTTATACTATAACTAATAAGGGTTTTTAACTTGATGATTTTAATATCTTTTATAATTTTCGTTTGTTAGCTTTTTGTTATAAATTCTTGTACTAGAAATAATATGGGTCTTTAACTTAAAGCTTTTAATTTCTTTTATAACTTTTGTTTGTTAGCTTTTGATTATACAAATGGGACAAAGGATGATGATTAGAGAGGTTTTAAAACGAATTTAGATAAATCTAATCTTAAACCGATTAGAGAAGCTTGTTTTATAAAATATATGATCATATAATGCATATATTATAATTTACTTTTCGTTGACAAAATATCCATGCAATGAATGCATGCATATTTTGAGTTTTTAAAATTTGGTTATGGTAACTAATGTGAAGATAACTTTTCTTTTAATATTAGAACTTCAAATTTGGACATTTAAGGATCAATTAATTTATTTCTCGGTTAAAAGGTTATGAACCAAGTTAGTACGTTAGTTACCGAAAATTCTAACTTTTATTAAAAGAGTCAAGCTTTCCAGACTAATAAATCAAGCCCGTCGCTCTATCTTTATTTATGTAAATATTTAATTATCTTATAGTAAAAAGATATTATATTATATTAATTAATTACCATGCATTTAATAACTCACTTGATAACCTATATTTCCTCTACAAAATATGCCCATAAATACGGCGATGTCATGAGTCAACACACTCTGGCTGGTTTACTTTTGCTTTGCATTAATTGTCTTAAACCACCGAACCAATTTCTTCAATCTTTGTAACCCCACCGTTGGTCTTCATTAACAAACCATCTTCTGTCTCTCACACTTCCGGTGACCCAAAATGAGCAACCATGGTTCACTTTCTACCGAAGGAGATGACACCAAACCACCATCGGTTAAACCCAAAAAAGTCCCGATGTTAAAACTGTTTGCATTTGCAGATTCATATGATTACTTTCTTATGCTTTGGGGTCCTTAGGGGCTTGTGTTCATGGTGCATCGGTGCCGGTTTTTTTTATTTTTTTCGGCAAGTTGATTAATATTATTGGACTTGCTTATCTTTTTCCCAAAGAGGCTTCTCATAAAGTTGCAAAGGTTATTAATAATTGTTTATTTAGTTTTTGATTGTATTAATATCTGTTTATTCTTTTACTTGAAATTATATTGGTTTGAATTTTGGACAAGAAAATTTATGTTTTTTTTCTTTTTTTTTTGTTGGCAGTATTCGTTGGATTTTGTGTATCTTAGTGTGGTGATACTCTTTTCTTCTTGGATTGGTAAGCTCTTAATTAGAAAATTAGCCACAAGAAATCAAATTTTGGGTGTTGATCAAATTGATATGTTGTGCAAATAATCAAATTCTATTTTCATAACTTTTATTCTATTAAAATAATTAAATACACTTAAATTTTTTGATTGATATGTGTATATGCATGTATTTCTTTTTTCAGATTAGTATTTTATTTATCAGAAAAAAAACTAATAACAGTAATTGAAAAGTAATAATTAATTAGAGATAATATTTAATTAGTTAGAAAGAGATTAGGATATATAATATTATATTATAGTAATAATAATTAAGAAATTAATTAATTGTATAGAGGTGGCATGTTGGATGCATACTGGAGAAAGGCAAGCAGCAAAGATGAGGATGGCTTATTTGAAGTCAATGCTAAGCCAAGATATCAGTCTTTTTGACACTGAAGCTTCAACAGGAGAAGTCATCTCTGCAATTACCAGTGATATTATAGTTGTTCAAGATGCTATTTCTGAGAAGGTAACAACATCTAACTAATTTATTTTTATTATTTAATTCTACCACAATAGTTATTTTTTTTATTTTTTAAATGTGATATTATTATATATGTTCGATTCCACGTATAAAATCTTTGCCATAGTCCTACCTTGGTGGTTGGGTGTATAAAATGTGGTTCCTCATGTTAGACTTGCGAATGGTTGTTGTAATCTCTAGTCGGTTAATGGGGTGGGAGTAGCGATTTATCAAGGATTAATTGGGGTTAATCGGAATTAACTGAAAGAAATCGGGATCAAGTGGAATTAATCAAGATTAGTTGGACTTAATCGAGATTAATTGACGTTTAGTCGGGATTTTTACAATCTTGTATGCGATGGACATTCGTGTAGATTGTAGATTTTAGAGCAGAATAAATTGCTTAAAAGAAGTTCATGGCTAGTTCATTATTAAACACCAATATATATATATATGTATTTTACTAAGACAAAATTAAAGAAAATTGTAATTATATATATATATATATATATATATATATATAATATAATAGAATGATTTCTGAAGTTTCTCAGTTTTCATATATGATATGTACTTTATATATTGATTTTTTTGTTTGTATCTTAGAATCCTCTAGTGTTACAAGAACTATACTTATATATAAATCATCAAAATATTTAAAAGTTTCCACTAAACCCATTCAAATAATAAATAGTTTTAGAGGTTAATCAAGTTTTAAATATATGTATTTTTTTTGTACTAGTTCCGATATAAAAAAATAATTGCTATTAAGTTTATTAGACTACAATATTTTTTTCTAAAAGTTTTCACTTTTAAGATCGTAAAACGGCAAAATACTCATTAATCAATTTTAATATGATTTAACAACCCATCTCTTATATTTGTGATGTCTTCAACCATGTATGTGACCTTTAATTTAAGGGCATTGTATAACTTCATAATTTCCCCTCATGTTTTTCCTTTAAGCTACTTAAGTTGAACCAATTAATTAGTGAATGACCTTTAAGATTGTCTTGAACTGTCTTAATAAAAAGTTATATAACATCAACATTGAATAAATGTGATATTTATGTTCTTGTCACATCTAACATCAATTTGTTTAGGATTATAATACTTATATATAAAGGAGTGATCTTTGGAAATACAAATTATTATGAGAAGACTCGTATAATAAGAAACAATGCACTTCTCAATCTTAAAAAAATTTCCAAAACAAAAAACAAAATTGGATTAAGTGTGATGTTTATTGTTTCTCACTTTATAAACTATAAATTAAAAAAAATCTACTTTGGTTTTTTTTAATATAATCCTAAAACATAAGAACTATTGGTTTTTTATGTAGTCATTAATAAAAATTTAAAATTTTAGATTTATTCATTTTTCTAATAATAATTGTTGCTCTTTAATAATTCTCATCCTCTCTCTCTATATACATATAATATATATTATAAACCTTTGGCTATAATAATAAATGTGTTAGGAGTAGGTGTGCATATTAATGTTCAACTTTTCATTGCTTATATTAAATCCTTTTATTAATGTCGGATAAGTACATTCACAAAAATGTCACAAGGTTAAGCGCATTCAACTCTCATTTTACTCCAAAAATATGTAATTTACTTTTCACATCACCTCAAACAAATACTTTTCGTAAAATATGAATCAGGTTACACTTTTATCATTGTTAGAACAAATTCAATATTAAATTCATTAGTATTTGTTTGTTTCACGAACGTCACCATTTGACCTTTTCTATGACTTCTAAGGCAATGCATTTCCATTGTGCAATCAACCCTTTTAAGATAATATTTTGACTTTTCTTTTGTGAGTTTATATTATAAAAAGAACTTATATACTCTCATTTCCCATGAATATCATTTCATTTGTCTCAAATAAACATACGAGTAAATGACAAAATGGACCGTGAGTTTAGGCCACGTTTATCACTTCGGTTCAGAAATGAAACTTTTCGTATATGGTCCCTGATGTTTTATTATTGTTGTCAGTTTCATCCAATTGACAAACTGAGTTAGAATTTTAGGTTAACTTCTCCCCTTTTTATTCGTTTCCTCATTTAAATTAAGGGTATAATCGTCATTTTATGCCATAATATATTTTAACTAAATAAGGAAAATGACAAAAAAGGAGAGAAATTAACAGGAAATTCTAACCCAGTTTGTCAATTGGATGAAAATGAAAACAAAAATGAAACCTTAGAGACTCAGATGCAAAAAAATAATTTTTAAATTGAAATATCAAAAGTAGCCTAAACATATACACGAAAAAAAATATACATATAGATAAATTTTTATCAACTAAAATGACTAAAATTCATATATAAAAATCCAGAGCTTGGAAAAGATTTGCTAGTTTTTTTCTTTTTTATATTAATAAAAAAGATTTATTTCTATATAAAAAAGAAATATAATTAATGAAAAAAACAAGGGAGAGAAAGGCGGTCTTAACTACACACAACTGAATTTTGGGGGTGATTTATAAATGCCACATTTATTGGGGGTGGTTTGTAGTTAATGAGGTTGTAATCTTGCTGGGCAGCTGGAGTTGCACCCACTGCTCTAAATTGCCCATGCACAGCAATTATGGTGTTCTATCACTTACCTCATCACTATCCCTTTTTCACATCTCAGGCTGTTTTCTTTTTGTTTTCACCCACTTTATATAACAATTTTTTATAATTAATAGGGTAACATGTAACATACTTTGCCTATCCCATATTTTAAATTTGCTTTTTTGGTCTTATTTTTATAAATTATTTTTTTTGGTTTTTCAATAAAGAAATATAATTCAATATGCCATCTGATTATAACTAGTTTTCTTCATGGTTAAGTCATTTTAATTTGTTTGATATAAAAAAACAAAACTCAAGTTTTAATAGAATTTTAAAACTAAAAAGAGAACAATTATATTTTATTTTTAATAGGGAAACACGTAACATACTTTGGCTATTCCATATTTTAAATTTGCTTTTTTTGGTCTTATTTTTATAAATTATGTTTTTTTTGGTTTTTCAATAAAGAAATATAATTTAATGTCATCTGATTATAACTAGTTTTCTTCATGGTTAAGTCATTTTAATTTGTTTGATATAAAAAAAACTCAAGTTTAATAATATCCTTTTATTGTTTTGAATTTTTTTATAGAACTTTCAAACTAAAAAGAGGGAACAATTATATTTTATTTTTAATAGGGTAACATGTAACATACTTTGCCTATCCCATATTTTAAATTTGCTTTTTTGGTCTTATTTTTATAAATGATGTTTTTTTGGTTTTTCAAAAAAGAAACATAATTCAATATCTCATCTGATTATAACTAGTTTTCTTCATGGTCAAGTCATTTTAATCTGTTTGATATAAAAAACAAAACTCAAGTTTTAATATCCTTTTATTGTTTTGAAATTTTTATAGAACTTTAAAACTAAAAAAGGGAACAATTGTATTTTATTTTTAATAGGGTAACATGTAACATACTTTGCCTATTCCATATTTTAAATTTGCTTTTTTGGTCTTATTTTTAATAATCATGTTTTTTTTGGTTTTTCAATAAAGAAACATAATTCAATATGTCATCTGATTATAACTAGTTTTCTTCATGGTTAAGTCATTTTAATCTGTTTGATATAAAAAACAAAACTCAAGTTTTAATATCCTTTTATTGTTTTGAAATTTTTATAGAACTTTAAAACTAAAAGAGGGAACAATTATATTTTATTTTTAATAGGTAACATGTAACATACTTTGCCTATTCCATATTTTAAATTTGCTTTTTTTGGTCTTATTTTTATAAATTATGTTTTTTTTGGTTTTTCAATAAAGAAATATAATTAATGTCATCTGATTATAACTAGTTTTCTTCATGGTTAAGTCATTTTAATTTGTTGATATAAAAAAAACTCAAGTTATAATATCCTTTTATTGTTTTGAATTTTTTATAGAACTTTAAACTAAAAAGAGGGAACAATTATATTTTATTTTTAATAGGGTAACATGTAACATACTTTGCCTATCATATTTTAAATTTGCTTTTTTGGTCTTATTTTTATAAATGATGTTTTTTTGGTTTTTCAAAAAGAAACATAATTCAATATCTCATCTGATTATAACTAGTTTTCTTCATGGTCAAGTCATTTTAATCTGTTTGATATAAAAAACAAAACTCAAGTTTTAATATCCTTTTATTGTTTTGAAATTTTTATAGAACTTTAAAACTAAAAAAGGGAACAATTGTATTTTATTTTTAATAGGGTAACATGTAACATACTTTGCCTATTCCATATTTTAAATTTGCTTTTTTGGTCTTTTTTTAATAATCATGTTTTTTTGGTTTTTCAATAAAGAAACATAATTCAATATGTCATCTGATTATAACTAGTTTTCTTCATGGTTAAGTCATTTAATTGTTTGATATAAAAAACAAAACTCAAGTTTAATATCCTTTTATTGTTTTGAATTTTTATGAACTTTAAAACTAAAAAGGGAACAATTATATTTATTTTTAATAGGTAACATGTAACATACTTTGCTATTCCATATTTTAAATTTGCTTTTTGGTCTTATTTTTATAAATTATGTTTTTTTTTGGTTTTTCAATAAAGAAATAAATTAATGTCATCTGATTATAACTAGTTTTCTTATGTTAAGTCATTTTAATTGTTTGATATAAAAAAAAACTCAAGTTTAATATCTATTTATTGTTTTGAATTTTTTAGAATTTAAACTAAAAAGAGGGAACAATTATATTTTATTTTTAATAGGGTAACATGTAACATACTTGCCTATCCATATTTTAAATTTGCTTTTTTGGTCTTATTTTTAATATGATGTTTTTTGTGTTTTTCAAAAAGAAACATAATTCAATATCTCATCTGATTATAACTAGTTTTCTCATGGTCAAGTCATTTTAATCTGTTTGATATAAAAAACAAAACTCAAGTTTTAATATCCTTTTATTGTTTTGAAATTTTATAGAACTTTAAAACTAAAAAAGGGAACAATTGTATTTTATTTTTAATAGGGTAACATGTAACATACTTTGCCTATTCCATATTTTAAATTTGCTTTTTTGGTCTTATTTTTAATATCATGTTTTTTTTTTGGTTTTCAATAAAGAAACATAATTCAATATGTCATCTGATTATAACTAGTTTTCTTCATGGTTAAGTCATTTAATTGTTTGATTAAAAAACAAAACTCAAGTTTTAATATCTTTTATTGTTTTGAAATTTTTATAGAACTTTAAAACTAAAAAGAGGAACAATTAATTTTATTTTTAATAGGGTAACATGTAACATACTTTGCCTATTCCAAATTTTAAATTTGCTTTTTTGGTCTTATTTTTATAAATTATTTTTTTTTTTGGTTTTTCAATAAAGAAATTAAATTTAAATTTTCATCTGATTATAACTAGTTTTCTTCATGGTAAGTCATTTAATTTGTTTGATTAAAAAAAAACTCAAGTTTTATATCCTTTTATTGTTTTGAATTTTTATAAACTTTAAACTAAAAAGGAGAACAATTGTATTTTATTTTTAATAGGGTAACATGTAACATACTTTGCCTATCCATATTTTAAATTTGCTTTTTTGGTCTTATTTTTATAATATGTTTTTTTGGTTTTTCAAAAAGAAACATAATTCAATATTCATCTGATTATAACTAGTTTTCTTCATGGTTAAGTCATTTTAAATCTGTTTGATATAAAAAACAAAACTCAAGTTTTAATATCCTTTTATTGTTTTGAAATTTTTATAGAACTTTAAAACTAAAAAGAGGGAACAATTATATTTTATTTTTAATAGGGTAACATGTAACATACTTTGCCTATTCCATATTTTAAATTTGCTTTTTTGGTCTTATTTTTATAAATTATGTTTTTTTTTTGGTTTTTCAATAAAGAAATACAATTCAATATGTCATCTGATTATAACTAGTTTTCTTCATGGTTAAGTCATTTAAATTTGTTTGATTTAAAAAAACTCAACTTTTAATATCGTTTTATTGTTTTGAATTTCTTTTGTAGATCTTTAAAACTAAAAATAGAACAATTATAAAACTAACGAACCAACAACTTGCGGTCTAATGGTATCAAGGAAGTGTGTTGATTTAGTTGGGGATAGGGTTGATGACCGGATGTGTTAGCCGTTCTAAGAAAAACTAAATAACGTTATTTTTAATTAAGTTTAACATAAAATAAAATGTAAAAAAAGTTGTTACCGAATAGTAACCAAGTTTCATAATCGTTTTATCTGAAGCATGCATAGCTTTAAAGTTGGCGATAATTCTTACTAATTTTGGTATAGTGTAACTTAATTTAATGTGTGTTTATTTTTGTAATCTTATTTGCAAAGAAGTGAAAGGAAAAGAAAGATAATAATGCAGGAATATATGGTTGGGTGCAGGTTGGGAACTTCATGCACTACATCAGCAGATTTTTATCAGGATTCATAATCGGGTTCGTTAGGGTTTGGCAGATAAGTTTGGTGACTTTGTCAATCGTACCCGCGATTGCAATCGCGGGCGGTGTCTATGCTTACATCGCCACGGGCCTCATCGCTAGAGTCCGAAAATCATACGTCAAAGCTGGTGAAATTGCTGAAGAGGTCTCTTTCTCTTTTACTCTTTTTCATATACAAGACAAATTCATACATTACCAATATTATTCACAGTGGCGAAAATTTTCGTAGGGGTAACGTTTTATAAAAAAAGGGTAGCGAAATCGAAAAAACGTCAAATTTTTCCAAAATTTACACTACCGCCGGAGTGCCAGTAGCGGAGGCTACCCCTTCTATTAAGGTAGGTCCGCCCCTGATTATTCAACCACATTAGGGGCGGACCTACCTTGACGCTTCTGGCGGTAGCGTAAATTTTGGAAAAATTTGACGTTTTTTCGATTTCGTTACCCCTTTTTATAAAACGTTACCCCTACGAAAATTTTCTACATCCGCTACTGAACTACCTTGAAGTATGTCATATGATAATAATCATTTTCAAAGGAATTTGTTGATGACCAGAGCGAAAGTACAAAATATTAAAAATATAAAAATGTTCTCTAAGCAAAAAGTTATATATTTCTTTTATGAGAATGAAAATCTATAATAACTAAACATGAGATTCAGTTATTTATATATACATTGTTAATAATTAAATTTGTATGTAATACTTTTAAGATAATTGATTCACAGGTGATTGGAAATGTACGAACGGTGCAAGCATTTTCTGGAGAAGAAAGGGCCGTAAATTCGTACATTGCAGCGCTATCGAATACTTACAAGTACGGCAGGAAAGCCGGTCTAGCGAAAGGTTTAGGCCTCGGCACGTTGCATTTTGTTCTGTTTCTCTCCTGGTCATTGCTCGTATGGTACACTAGCATAGTCGTGCACAAAAACATCGCTAATGGTGGGGACTCGTTCACCACGATGCTCAACGTTGTCATCGCGGGCCTGTACGTCCACTTCCGGGCCAGCCCGTAAAATACAACCCTAGTTAAGCTATTGATAAATAAATGTTATTTTGTTTTGTCATTGTAGGTCACTTGGGCAGGCTGCACCGGACATTAGTGCGTTTATTCGAGCAAAGGCAGCCGCGTACCCCATTTTTGAAATGACAGAGAGGAAAACTGTAACGAAAACGAGTGAGAAAACGGGCCGGACACTAGCCAAAGTGGAGGGCCACATACGGTTTGATGACGTACGGTTTAGTTACCCATCTAGACCGGATGTGATGATATTTGACCAACTCCGCCTCGACATACCTTCGGGAAAAATAGTAGCACTTGTTGGTGGAAGTGGTTCAGGAAAGAGTACGGTTATATCGTTGATAGAACGGTTCTACGAGCCACTATCGGGCCGGATCCTATTAGATTCAATCGATATACGTGAACTCGACATCAAATGGCTGAGGGATCAGATTGGGCTGGTGAATCAAGAACCCGCGCTTTTTGCCACTACGAATAAGAGAGAATATTTTATACGGGAAAGATTCGGCTACTTACGAAGAAATCACACATGCCGCAAAGTTATCCGAGGCTATTACGTTTATCAACAATCTTCCCGAAAGATTCGAGACGCAAGTTGGGAACGAGGGATACAATTATCCGGAGGACAAAAGCAACGTATTGCTATATCACGCGCAATTGTGAAAAACCCGTCGATTTTGTTGTTAGATGAAGCCACAAGCGCCCTTGACACTGAATCTGAAAAAAGTGTGCAAGAGGCGCTTGATCGTGTGATGGTGGGACGGACAACAGTTGTTGTCGCCCACCGTCTTTCCACCATAAGAAATGCGGACATAATAGCTGTCGTTCAAGGTGGAAGGATAGTCGAAACGGGGAGCCATGATGACCTCATGGCCCGACCCGATAGTGCATATTCATCACTTATTCAACTTCAAGAAGCCGCTTCGTTGCATCGCGCACCGTCTCGTGTCAGTTCCATGGGGAGACCTTCCAGGTTAGCCTTTTTCCTAACCTCTCTTAACTTTTTCTTACATCCATTTAATCTATTGGAAAACTAATTTTTTTTGGATGGTCCCATATAGTATTAGATTTTCTCGTGAATTATCGCGGACAACCACGAGGAGTATCGGAGCTAGTTTTCATTCAGACCGAGAATCTGTGGGCAAGCTCGGTGTTGAAGGCATTGAATACTCCAAGCCACCGCGCGTTTCGTCTAAACGGTTATACTCGATGATTCGTCCTGACTGGGTTTACGGGTTAACCGGCACCATCGGTGCCCTCATTTGTGGGTCATGTATGCCTCTTTTTGCCCTTGGGATTAGCCAAGCCCTTGTTGCTTATTACATGGACTGGGAAACGACGCAGCATGAGGTCCGAAAGATTGCCATTCTCTTTTGCTTTGGTGCCGGCGTAAGTATTACTGTTTACGCCATCACTCATCTATGCTTCGGGATCATGGCAGAAAGGCTCACTCTTCGTGTTCGTCAAAAGATGTTTTCAGGTATAAACATAAGTGATCACATTCGTCATATGGGCCGTTTGCTAAAAAAAGATCATACAGGCCAATGTGACCTTTGTTTGGCCAGTATGATTTTTAATAACGTTATATATGGCCGGTATGATTTTTAATAACATTAACTTATACGGCCCGTAAAATATTACGGGCCGTGTGATTTGTAAGAACATCAAGTCATGCGGCCCATATAAATATTATGGCCCACATGATGTGTTAGTGGTGTGTGGTTAGTATGTCAGTGGCTTGACCCTTCAAAACCTTTCAACTTTTGCAGCTATTCTAAGAAACGAGATCGGCTGGTTCGATGACATGAACAACACAAGCTCAATGCTGGCTTCGCGTTTAGAAAGCGACGCAACGTTACTCAGAACCGTGGTCGTTGACCGAACAACGATTCTCATACAGAATCTGGGCTTAATCGGCACTTCGTTTATCATTGCCTTCATATTGAACTGGCGGCTTACACTCATCGTCATGGCCATGTACCCGCTGATCATTAGCGGCCACATAAGCGAGGTTTCATCGCTTTCTTATTAGTCATTACACATTATCATTCACTTTGTTTTGCTCTTTTTGATGATTATATTTCTATTTCTATCAGAAAATGTTCATGAAAGGGTATGGTGGTGACTTGAGCAAAGCTTATCTTAAAGCTAATATGCTTGCTGGTGAAGCTGTGAGTAACATAAGAACAGTTGCAGCATTTTGTTCCGAAAATAAAGTGCTTGATCTTTACTCTCGGGAGCTTGTTGGACCGGCTAAACAGTCGTTTAATCGCGGCCAGATTGCGGGATTATTCTACGGTGTCTCTCAATTTTTCATCTTCTCATCTTATGGTCTAGCATTATGGTATGGATCGGTGTTGATGGAACAGGGGTTATCTGGATTCAAATCGGTTATGAAATCGTTTATGATTTTGATCGTGACCGCATTAGCAATGGGCGAAACGCTTGCAATGGCACCGGATTTGTTGAAGGGGAACCAAATGGTTGCATCGGTTTTCGAGGTTCTTGATCGGAGAACACAAGTGGTTAGTGATGTTGGAGAGGAGTTAACTCGAGTTGAGGGGACCATCGAGCTAAGAGGCGTTACTTTTAGCTACCCGTCAAGACCCGATATCATGATCTTTAGAGATTTTGATTTGAAGGTTCGGGCTGGAAAGACCATGGCACTTGTGGGACAAAGTGGCTCGGGGAAGAGCTCCGTTCTCTCGTTAATTCTTCGGTTTTATGATCCGACCTCCGGGAAAGTCATGATTGACGGTACGCCTCTGTAACTTCCTGTTTTCTCGATAACGGGTCAGTTTGAGTCATGTTTTATTTCAAACACACATTTCTGACACGTTAAAACTTACACAAAGTCTATATTTAATGCGCAAAACCTCATATAACCGTATTATTTAAAAATTTATAGAGTTAAGTGTCATTTATGTCCCCATGGTTTGTCCACTTTCGCTATTTCAGAACAAATTTCAAAATGATACCATTTTCCTCCCAGACATTCTTGCAATGTGACATTTCAGTCCAAAAAACTAACCCCACTTAGTAATCTCAGTTAGCTCAGGTTCGAAAATGGCATTTTACTCTAGATTTTTCATTTTATAATGTTGTTTTCCTAATCATACTAAAACAACTGTTTTGACCTGTTACCCAACGTGTCTAACGAGCCCATCTTGATACCTCTAAGACAATGCCACCGTATCTTGTAGGCAAGGATATTAAGAAACTAAAGCTAAAGTCTCTTCGAAGCCACATCGGGCTAGTCCAGCAAGAGCCAGCCCTTTTTGCAACATCAATTTTCGAAAACATACTTTACGGGAAAGAAGGAGCTACAGAAACCGAAGTGATGGAAGCGGCTAAACTAGCAAACGCGCATACGTTCATAAGCGCCCTCCCAGAGGGCTACTCAACAAAAGTGGGCGAGAGAGGGATTCAACTTTCAGGTGGACAAAAACAAAGGGTGGCCATAGCACGGGCCGTGTTAAAAAATCCCGCAATTCTTCTACTAGATGAAGCCACAAGCGCGCTTGACGTGGAGTCGGAGCGTGTGGTTCAACAGGCTTTGGACCGGTTAATGAAGAACCGAACGAGTGTGGTGGTTGCGCATAGGCTATCGACTATTAAGAATGCGGATGAGATATCTGTGATTCAGAATGGTAAAATTGTGGAGAAAGGGACTCATTCGAGTCTTGTTGAGAACGAAAATGGGGCGTACTCGAAGCTAATCAACTTACAGCAGCAAGAACACCATAGGCGTAAATAATAAAAATGGTCATAGTTTGTTTTACACATGATTATAGTTTGTTTATCATCTTCATAATATGATTTAATTAAGTTGTGCTTAAGTTATTGTTTTTGTTACAATTTAGAATTCAATTTATGACAAGAATACAGTTCTCACATGGGTAGAGATGGGCAAAATCGGGTATTATTATTACCCGGAACCGGTTCCAACCCGGAACCGGTTCCAACCCGGAACCGGTTCTGCTTGGATGTCATTGGAACCGGGTATGGTGTGGAACCGGGTCCGGTTCCTACCCGGGTTCACAGCCAAGAATATGGAACCGTGTAGAACCGGGTACGGGTATTATGGAACCGGGTATGGTGTGGAACCGGTTCCTGATAGTGTTCAGAACCGGTTCCTGACAGTAAAAATCTGACTTTTACTGTTCAGAACCGGTTCTGAACAGTAAAACCCTGACTTTACTGTGCAGAACCGGTTCCTGACAGTAAAATCTGACTTTACTGTTCAGAACCGGTTCCTGATAAAATGTTACCGATGGAACCGGTTCCTGATTAAAAAATCGTTTTTTTTTTGTATATAAACCCCTTCCTACTTACCGGTTCCTGATAAATGTTATTTTTGGTGTTTTAATAAAGTTTGTGTAACAATAATCGATTAAAATTAAAAACCCCTTCTATTGTGTTTTTTTACATCTATTTTTGGAACGCTACTATTGTGTTTTTTATGTTTGATTTTTATTATTAGTTACATTGATAAATAAAAATATTAACAATAATCGATTAAAATTAAAAAACAAACTAATCGGTTACAATATATAAAAAAAATTAACCGGTTACAAAAAAAAATAAAAAATTACTCAGAACCGGTTCTAGTAAGATTTTATTTCTTTGATCGTTTACTAGCGGCAGGTGCAACACTTTCCGACGAGTTTCTCTTAGGTACGGGTACCTCGGTACAATCGTCGTCCGAATCGTTAGTCTCCACTTCTTCGTCCTCCTCTTCGTCAACAATTTTATGCTCTAACTCAACTTCATCTTCTAAACTAGTTTTATGTTGAACACGATCAACGGCATCCAAATGGTCCTTTAAGCATATTGCCATCTCTAGCGATTCCGGAGTTAGTCTTGTTCTTCTAATTGACAAAATCCTGCCACTAAGAGAAAACACACTTTCCGAAGCTACCGTGGAAGCTTGGACCGTTAGTATATCACGAGCCATGGTGGCTAGAATCGGGTATTCGGATTCTTTCGATTTCCACCATGCCAAAACATCAAATTTCCTATACTCCTCGGTGGTCATAGTAAGCGAATACTGATTTTTTTTATATCTCCCAAGTTCACTTGTTGGTTCACTACCCCTTTGTTGTCTAGCGGTCTCGTCTCTAAAGACATTCAACATGGTTATAAGTGGATCCCCGCTTGTTTCATCGTTAGAGGCCGTGGACCGAGACTCAAACAAATTTGTATGATTTTTTTCACCATATTTTTTTAAATAATGATCATAAAGTTTGGCCATACACTCATTGAATATTTTTTTTGTTTTTGCTTTTAAAGTTGGATCCTCCTCATGCATATCCAACTTGTCATAAATTTCATCAATTAAAGCTTCAACACCCGGTACGTTTAAAGCTGGATTTAAAGCAGCGGCACATAGAAAAACGGGTGGTAGTTCTAAAAAATATTTTTTAAATTTTTGAATCATTGGTCTCGTCATATTCCTTAACATGTCACTAGAATTTTCAAACTTTTTAAAATCAGTTGTTATCAAATACAATTGGTCCACAACTTTAGAACTAGTAGGATAATAAACACCGGAAATCAAAGTCGTTGTAGTTTTAAAAACTTGTAAAAAAGTACTTAGGTTATTAATATTTTCCCAAGCCGTGTCGGGAAAGGGGACGACAAGGTACTCATCATTTAAAGTTGTATGAAAAGATTTTAAAGTGCCCATTTGCTTTATAGCCATTTCAAACATATGACAAGTTGAATTCCAACGAGTCGGTATATCCCAATTCGGTCCAATAATTTTTTGGTTGACATCTTTACAAAGTTTTTTATATTCTTGATATCTTTCTTTTCCACTTTTGAAAACATCTTGGAGCATAGCTCTAAATGCTATAATAAAATCCGATACAAATTGATCTTTTAAACCGGTTTGCACTACTAAGTTAATAATATGTGCAATACATCGTGTGTGAAAAAAAACACCATCAAGTATTGGTTTGTACTTCAACTTTAATTTTTCAATCGCCGTTGTGTTATTTGAAGCGTTATCAAAGGATATTGAAAAAATTTTATCTTCTAAACCATATTTAATTATTGTGCCATTTATAATTTTATAAATATTTTCTCCCGTATGAGGAGAAGGAAACTCGTCAAACGCAATCGCACACTTCATCATTTGCCATGTATCGGGATCAACCCAATGAGCGGTGACACATATGTACGATTCCGGTAAACCATGTGGAGCCGACCACACATCACTAGTTAGGTTTACACTAGTTTTTAAATTCTTAAAAAAAACAATTAAATCTTTTTTTGCATTTTCCCATAAACTTAAACAAAGACGTTTTAAAGTGCGACGACTTACATGTTTATAGCGAGGTTGTAGCGTCTCCCGAATAAGATTTGTAAGATCGGGGTCGTCGAAGTGTCCAAACGGCAACGCTTTTTGTATCACCAACTTCGCCATCCGATCGCGAGCTAGTTTTTGCTCATAACGAAAAATGGTACCATCTTTGGAAAGTGGAACTTGACCGGATGTCATTTCCTTTAAAACTTTGAAATACTTATTAATACGCTTCGTTAACGTTGAGTTTGATTCCTTGGCTAATAACGATCCACAATGTTTACATTGAGTTTTTTGCGAGCCGTCACTCATCTCGACCAACTCCCAATTGCTCCAAACTTCCTTACTGCGATTATGAGACAATGTTCCAACCACATATGGAACCGAATGTTCTTGAGGAACATTGTTAACGGATTGGGAATTTGCGTTTTTGGAACTCTTTGAGGCCATTTGTTGATTAGAATGTGAAAAAGAACAAGAAGGAAATGTAACAAGAAGGATAGATATGAGAAATTGTGTGTTAAACAATAGATTTCAAAAAAATATATATAGAATCGGTTCTAATGGTCAGGAACCGGTTCCAACGGTAACTTTTTTAACGGCTATAACCGGTTCCAACGGTAATATTTTTAACGGATATAACCGGTTCCAACGGTAATATTACAACGGTCAGGAACCGGTTCCACGTAGGAACCGGGTACGGGTAGGAACCGGTTCCTACCCGATTCAAATGGTAAAATTGTGGAACCGGGTTGGAACCAACGGGTATTTTGAACCCGGAACCGGTTCTACTTACTGTCGGGTAGGAACTGGAACCGGTTCCAGTTCGGTTCCACCGGTTCAGGTTCGGAACCGGTTTTTATGCCCATCTCTACACATGGGTGGTCATTGGGCCGGATTTTAGAAACCCAGGTAGTTCTATGGTTGCATGTCTTTTATGTTTTCCTTTTGAGTAGGGCTAGAGGTGCACAAAATGGGCATTTTTCGTAGGGATGGGATTGGTACCGTACCGGTATCGCATCGGTACCGATATCAAAATTAAGGAAAATGGATACCGACTCGATACCGGTACCAGTTTTTCGGTATTTTATCTCATGGGTACCGCTTTGGTGTTTCCACTGTTTTACTTAATCTTCATAACCAATGGACATGATTCATTGTATTACAAATAAGTTTAAATTATCATATTAATTTACAAACAATGACTAATCAAAATCTAAAAGTTATCATACTAATTTAAAAACAATGGTCATAAGTTGTTTGTTATCATGCTAATTTGATAACATGTTAGTTGAAAATTTGATTCGACTGATAGAAATGGTAAACAGATATATAAAAAATAACATGCACAAAACCATTATGCTTTTTTCAGTTGGATTTTATTTTAATTAATAACAAGTTTTAGTTATTTTATTAATAATGTTAGTTGATAAGATGGGAGTAACTCGGTAACATACGAAAACAAAGTCTTTGAAATTTTGAAAGCGAACAATCTAAAATTTGCGATATGCGTGAAGAATGTTGATGCAAAGATAAACGAACAATCTCCTTTTGGTTATTTGAAATTTTGAATCTTAGAGCATAAACAATCTAAAATTTTGAAATTTTGCTAACTGACTCGCCTAACTAAAATTTCTGTTATTATAAACAATCTACTAGCCATAATTCGGTACTAAAGAATAAAATACCAGTACCTATATCGTTATTCGAAAAATCTAATACCGATACCGCTTATGATCAAATTACTACACACAAAAAACGATCAAATAATCAAGTCTAAAATCACCTTAACCAACTTGATAATTTTACCTATTTAGTGAGTGTGTCGGTCACTTAAGAAAATATCTAGGCATTCCATATATATATTTTTTTTTTAAAAAGCAAACTTTATAGATACATTATTTAAAAAAAATAATAAGTAGTGTAATTTTTAATACTTATGAAGATTTCATACCTTTACATATCTTATGCTAATGAGTAATGCCAACGTCGGTTAAAGAGCTTTTAGGTTTTTAAATGGATTGGATGTTAAGTGGGTTCTTTCTTCGAATACTTTTTCGACCTATGACAGGGTAACCTAGAGTCCTAGACCGACAAAAATTGGCAACATCATAGGCCCGGACCAAGTGAGGCCCGGATCAAATCGGAGGACGATGATAATTGTACATTATTCTCAGTGGCGGATCTAGAAAATCTTCGTAGGGTAACGTTTTATAGAAAAAGGGTAACAAAATCGAAAAAAACGTCAAATATTTCCAAAATTTACACTACCGCCAGAGCGCCAATGGTAGCGGAGGCTACCCCTTCCCCTAAGGTAAGCCCACCCCTGATTACTCCTAACGGACAATGTGTTATGGGTTGAGGTTGGCACTGAGCCAGACGTTATCTTTGGAGGGACCACCAAAGGAAGGTAACTAATATCGCTAGAGGTTGGCACTGAGCCAGACGTTATCGTATACTTATTTTTAAGCTGAGTCTAGTCACAAGAAAAAGCTCGACTTTTGAAAGTGAAACATTTAACCAACACTACTATCTCGGTCCATGCGCACCTTCCCTTCTCGATGTAGAAGAACAATGTGTATGTGATGGTCCAACATATGCACAAAAGCTCATGACTCGAGTGGGCTGGATGATATTGCTAAAAATGCGGTGCAGGGAATTATGATGGTTGCGGTTTGGTGTATGTGGAAAGCTAGGAACGGGAAAAGATTCGAAAATAAAGAGGTTAAGGTGGAGATAATTATGGACGAGATCAAGAGTTTGAGTTTCTTTTGGTTTCATCGTATGTCTAAGTTTAAGTCCGTTTCATTAAGCGGAGCGACTAATGTAAATTTAAGTTTGTATAATGGTGTCCGTGGAACATATGAAGTTGTAGATTTAGGCCTCACTGACCAATGAGATTAAGTATGTTCAAATCTTTTTGCAAAAAAGAGATTCATTGAATCTATAAAGCAACTGCAACTCATTTATGTAAATTACTTTTGAATTAGGTTAAATTTTAATAATGCAATAAACTAAATAATATTTAAGGCGGTGTGTGGTGAGTGGCTATGAAAATATGATAGAATACAATATGCTTAAGCGTTTTATAATGTTATAAATTGATTCTTATTTTTTTTACTAAAGATCAAGAATGTCATAAATATAAAACCAACTAACTTATAAAATTCAAACAAATTAGATAAGATGTAGCTTAATGTTTTGGTTTTGAGCGTAGTGGGGGCAGGCAATGAGGCCTATAAGATACACATTTCAAATAGGCAATACATGAGATTGTTTCACGGGATGAGATGAGAGTTCAGTTTTGATTAATTTGATAGGGCATCGATATTCAATATAGTTTGCGATAACAAATATTAGTACAACTTCGTTTTTAATAAACTTTATATTTGAATAAAGTTGCCCATATATGCAACTTTATAAAAAGAAAAACTAACGAACGTAAGTTATTCTAGAAAAACCAATTTAAGTAAAAACTAAATAAGTTAAACACATGTATTATTTAAAGACTAAGCGGTGAATTGAAACTTTAATTAAAAATATTATATATTTAGATTTACCATGCATAACTATTGATACGATCTGAGGAGAATGTGATGGTGGACAAACCATAGCTCTATTCCTTCCCTGTCCCAAGGAATAGAGGGTTGTTCCCGCTAAGACCACGACTCCATGAAAAAGTAGTATATAACTAAAAACTTCGTAACAAATATCCACACCAGAGTACTACTAATGAAGTTGTAAATAAGCATGTATATTTTCCCAAGAAACGCTAAGGTTAGGCTAAGGCTAAGGAGAAAAAAAGGGTAGTAAAAAAGTCATATATACCCATGTCCCACGTGGTCCATAACCCTAATGCGACGTCTTCAAGAATTCATATCCACAATCATATCCTTCAGAGAGATGCAAGTCTAGCAAATTATGCTTAATCCGCCCTCCATACTAAGGGTTTCCACGGTTCTCACAAGTGTCGTTCTCTGTCTCCTCTTCACATACCAAACAATCTCAATCTGTAAGACCCTAAAAACGATAGGAAGCCCTACAGCTGGCATATGGCAGCACACATAACCGTAGACCAAAATTTTAAACTAATCGTAGCACAATTTTAAAACATGAAAGTGCAATAAACATCAAATGCCATCAAACACCTCAAAATGTCAATAAATATTCAAAATGGAAATGCAAGTGTCTTAGAGATGCTAGGTAACCATCTTGCTCATGCCGGGAAGCCGCCATCCAAATCATCACATCATCACTAAACTGACAAACATGTTAACAAGTATCAGCAATGCTGAGTGAATTCTATTATGTAAATAAAAAAATATTTGACTTCAAAATATTTCAATAAAACAACGCTGTTAAAATGCATATGATCGTCATCTTTAAAACGTTAATTCACAATCTCAAAAACATACTTTTGTCATATGTTACGGGGAGGGTGTGAACAACAACCTCTAGACGCAACATCATCGAAAGGCAAGACTGTCTACATCTTTAGACGCATCTCTATCACAAGATAACAATTGCCTACATATTTTGACGCATCGTTACACTAAGGTATCGACTGCCTACATCACTAGATGCATCGTCACCACAAGGTAATACGTAAATAGGTACATTTTTCACATGACTAAAATTACGAATATTACAGTACATGATTACCAAATGATGTATCTAAATAATATTAATTTACAATTTTGTATCTTTTAAATATATCTCATATTTGAAGTAAATGAGAATAATTTATTGGTATCTCATAAATCAGATTTATTATTCTTAATAATAAATGTTATGCGGATTATCTTAATGATTAAAAAAAATATTTTTCATAATTAATAGTGAATTTACTAACTCACAAATACGTAAAACAAAGGAAGTTAACAATATTAAAATAGGATTAAATAACTCTTTCCAGCTTTATAAAATATTTTTTCTTTATTTAGAGACATATTAAAATAGGATTAAATAACTCATTTCAGCTTTATAAAGTATATTTTTCTTTATTTAGGGTCATAGAGGGATTTTCATGGGAAAAATATAGATGATGTGAAATACGATGGCAACACATGTCCAACTTCATTTATTACGCAATATATATATAATATATATATATATAGATTATATAAATATTCAGCATCTATATCCTATATTATAGTAAGTAAACATTAATATTTACATTAAAATTGATGTGAAACACACTTGTAGGAGACTAATCCTGTAATCACATCTGATATTCTTTGAAATAATTTTTTAAATAATGTCTAATTAGGTTTGGGTTCAATTCTCACAAGAGATTTTCCCAAATTTATTGTTTTCCCCCTGAATTTGTGTATAATTATTATTGCCTAGTGAGAATGGATATGATCAGATTGTTCCGTCGGTGACACAATAATACTCTAATGGTTCGTTAGTAATCCAAATTTGACGTTCAAAAAAAAACATTTAAGAAATTTCTTAGAAAATATCCGTTTTATGTTTATTTAAGGCACTTAAGTTAAAGACTTTATTGACTATGAAAAGTAAAAAAAGTGAAACTATTTTTACGCAAATAGAGTGTCACACCGTAACATAAGTTATGTGGTTTTGTTGGGTTAGTACGAGAGATGAGAGTAATTTGCTTGCCAGCTGTTTTCCTGTGTAGCTTTTTGACTCAAAAGAAAAATACTTAAATATGAGGCAAGACCATCTTCATTTCAACATTTGTAACAGCAGCATTTGTTTGAGGTTAAATGGGGAATTTAAAAAAATAGAAATTGGGAAACTATAGGTTTAACATGTTAAAATAATTATAAAAAATCAATTTAACATGTAAAATATTAATTATTTTAAAAAAATTATGGAGCATTTGCAAAAAGTAAATTATGGAGCATTGCTATAAGATGTTAAAAATTATAAAAATCAATAACATTAAAAATAATTTTTAAAATTATGGAGCATTCATATAATGTTAGAAGTCGTTTATAAAATATTTTACTTATTTAACTATTTTATACATTTTTAGTTTTTTTATTAAAAAAAAACATTTACATGTATTTATATTAAAGGCTTTGAAAATTGTTTTGAAAAATTAATATTTTACATGTTAGATTGATTTTTTTTATGATTTATATAATGTGTTAAATGTATATTCTTTGATTCCTACTTTTTAATGTTACTCACTTAACCCATCCTTTTTAGTCTAAACATAACTAAACGATAATACTAATTGTTATGGTTTTATATTATTTCACTCTCACGTTAAACGCTAACAACCATATTAATGTCATGTCAATAGAGGGCCTTCACTTAGGTAGCGTATGGTATGCAAGGATTAAAGACGTAATCGAATGGACCACCGCTACCACCCACTTCTATCTTCACCCACCACGACTACGTAATTCCATTACCTCGTTTATTTTATTCACTCATTCATTCTATACCTCATTCCAAACAAACCATTATATTTTTTCACTAAATTGTATAATGGTTTAACTTTTACCTCAATCAATTTTTAACCATAATCTAATCATTTAGGTATTGTAAGACTTAATACCAAACTAAATTAGACAAATGCAATAAAAAGTGCAATTAAATACAAAAAGTACAACATATGAAGAAAAACTTAAAAAAGGTACCACAAAATTTAGAACTTAAAGAAAAACGAAGCTAATACGACCAAAGAACTATACATCTAATAATCTTTTGGAATCTTATCTTTTTTTTTTTTAATATTTGAAGACCCGCCATGTCAAATGATGAGTGAATGTAAGGACTTGAAGATCAATACAAGTTTAACTCTGATTTTTGTAAGTGATGCTTAGAGCATTCGATTTGTTTTGGTTTTGATAATATGGATTGTTCGGTTCAAAGGGACTCTAAGGATTCATAATTTTTGTAAAAAAAATTAAAGAAAATAAGAAGAAGATGAAGTAGAAAATATGGTTTGGGAGCTATGAGGTGTAAATTATTACATGTTTGCATATCTACATAACTTTACCATCAACATGTCTAATCATAACCACAAGCATGCATCAAAATACTTCAATTTGTTCATAACGGGACTCCAACTCTTGCTACGAGAGACTACACCTTAACAAATACTTTGGTACTATTGGACTATAAGCTATTTGGTAGCAAGTTTATACGGGTACAAGCGAGTTTTTGAAATAAAGTATAAGTTAAATAAAAAATGGCATGAAACAAGGTACCGTAGAGTTGTATCTGTCATTTTAAGAACCATCTTAATCTATATCCTAACATTTTTTTATCTTTGTAAATTTCTCATGAGATTACATTCTTTATGCTATAATACAAAGAAGTATTTTCGATGGCCAAATCCACCGATAAAGGCGGTTACCTGTGGAAATCCCTCGATAATGTCTGTAGATTTTGTTGTTAGATACTCTCATTTGCAACATATTACCGTCAGATATTACGCGGGGATCATCAAGTAGATTTACTAAGAGATCAGATTTTCAGATATTACACATTCTCTAAGCTATATATTTGTGCTCGCGTGTGTGCCTAGGACTAGACGTTGGCACCAATGAGAACACATTCCCTTTATCATTATATGTAAGCCCCAAAGTCACAATTGTTCGTTGGGGGAAACACATACAAATAAATTATGATGCTACTTATGAAAATGATTTTCGACAGATTACTGACGGATAGATCGTTGGTGATGGGCCTACACCAACAAATGGATCACCCATGGATGTTCAATCGTTTAATTGTTCCCACCAAATACCTCGACATTTGGAAGTTCGCTCCAAATGTTGTTATGCTTGAGTCAACTTATTTAACATACTTGATGAATTGCATCATGTGTCAACCCATTTTATTAAGCATGTAGATATGTTAACCTGCTTAACCTATTAATTACAACCATCCACCCATTTGCCATGTTTACAACTTGATTACAACCTGCTTAAAACTCGACAACCAGTTTGGCTAGATTGGGTATATGGGTTGAATGAGTCACATTGGGGTTACATACTGATTTATGTTTTGATTTAAATTTTGCGAGTTAACACGCCATATTGGCGGACCTGCTTGAAGGGGGGTCCGTATAAAAGTGTATTTTGTAGGCAAAAATCGTTTGTCCATTCCATTACCTCTTCCATCCCATTTCCTCATTCCAAACAGACCTTTACATTTTTTCACTAGATTGTATAATGGTTTCACTTGTACCTTAATCATTTTTTATCCATTACCTAATCATTTAGATACTATAACTAATATCAAACTGAATTAGACAAATGAAATCAAAAGTGAAATTAATTTTAAAAAAAGTACAATAAAATGAAGAAAAACTAAAAAGGTAATAGAAACTAACAACTTAAAAAAACCGAAGCTAATGTGACCAAATAACTACTCCTCCAATAATCTTTTGCGAATCTAATCTTTATTTAATATTTGAAGGTCGCCTATCACATGACCGTGTTAAATCCAAGGACTTGAATATCAATACCAGTTTAACACCGATTTTGTTAGCGTTGCTTGGGGGGTTCAACTTGTTTATGTTTTGACAATACAGATTGTTCGGATCAAAGGGACTCCAAGGATTCGTGATTCTTTGTAGAATATTTAAAAATATATGTATAGAAGAATATGACATGAAAAATTGTGGTTTAAGAGTTGTGAGGTAAAATTATTAAAATATGTTTGCATGTAATTTGAAATTAACTTTTTTTATATAAAAAAATGTTGGCACAAAAACCAACCCCACCATCCCAGCTTGGCACTCCCGTTAAATGCTTCACACCATCCTGCCCCCTCCCCCCTCCCAGTGATCACGGCTCGCCACACTCTGTGGGCCGGTGTTTCACGTAGCAGTTACGTCTCGTGGCAACCTCCTAACCTGACGTGTGAAACCATAACACTTGCTTTAATGGGAATTGAACTCTCACCACTTAAGAAAGATACACCTTAACAAATGCTTTGCTATTTGGTATCAAGTTTTACAGGTACATGCGAGTTTTGAAATAAGTGTAAGTTAAATAAAGAAATGCCATGAAACAAAGTACTTTAAAGTCGTGTCTATCATTTTAAGAACCATCTTCATCCATATCCTAACATTTTTTTTATCTTCATAAAGTTCTCATGAGATTATATTATGCTATAATATGAAGAACTATTTTCGACGACCAATCAACCAATAAAGGCGGTTACCGATGGAAATCCCTGGTAATGTGGTAATCTCTTTTAGATTTTGTTGGTAGATATTCTAAACTGCAACAAATTAGCGTCGAATATTACTAGGGGACCAACAACCAAATTTCCTAACGGATCACATTTTCAACATTACACATTCTCTGATCCTTAAATACGTGTTCAGCGTGTGTGCCTAGGGCTAGATGCGGGGATCGCCAAGAACACATGCCCTTTATCTTTATATGTAAGCCCAAAAATCCAAATTGCTCGTTGGGTAATACACACAAATAAATTACCTTTATACATGTTTATGTAAGCTTGCCTTTAAATTGTATTTTCCACTCCAATATGCTATGCCACGACAAATATGCACCGATAACGGCGTATTTTGTAGGAAAAAAACCTAATCATCCACTTGAAAGTTTGGTTCCACGGAAAATTATGAGTCCGCCACTGGAATGATACAACATGTTTACGTCTATTTTTTGTTCAGCTTAACTCTGTCGCAACTCACGGGTCCTAAATACTAATTTACATCATTTCAAAAAAGAAAAGATAGAAAAAAACCCTTATTTCAAATATTTTTATAACCTATACAACCTTGCACGATTTGAATCCTAAACATCTTAAATAGTAATCATCATTTCAAAAAAGTAAAGATAGAAAAAAACCCTTATTTCAAATATTTTTATAACTTATACAACCTTGCACGATTTGAATACTAAACATCTTAAATAGTAAGAAAATACGTCACCACCCGCTCATATACCTTAAAGAAAATTCCCCCTTTTTTTACATTACACATTAAACAAAATTTTATAGTGATTACATCATTATACTTTTCTTAATCATATCATTACTTTTTAAGTCTTTGGAAGATTAACCTTTTTGTTATAAGCTATGCACACCAGCTCGATCACCCTCCCCCACCAAAATTTAAAAATAATTAAATAAGTGTGTCAACGGTGGGGTTTGGTCTAAGTAGTTGTAGGTCACCACTAGGTATTGGGTTTAACGGTGCTAAGATGGCTCACCAATTGACTGCGTATACATATACATATACATTAACATATACATATATACATATACTAAAACAAAATTACACTTTAGTATTGTAATAAATATACAAATGAATTGATCGAAGTATAATGGAAGGAAAACCGCGTTACCAACATGAAACCTTTAACCAACATCTTGCTGTTATCCAAATTGCAAAGTGCTATCTAACAACAAGTGCATATATTACAAAAGCCACATGAAAACGTGGCAGACCCTTATTGGTCAGAACCAAACCCTAAAAATGATTATTGTGTTGATGGAAGCATTGTTTGGAACCTACTTGGAAACTCTATAAAGTTATCATGTCACCCCAATAATATGGCTTAATGACAAAGAGACCCTTGTCTAATGTTTATTGGCTTAATAATGACCATTCATTGTTTTAAAGTTAGATATTTGTATCAAATAGTATGTTAAGCAAAGTCAAACAGTTTAATATTTGAAAGAGTGACTGTTGGATCAACATGTATAAATAGACAGTTGGATTGCACATCTTCTCTAAGCACTTGCTTTCTTAAACATGAGCACCCCTCATCACTCGACTCGTGGCGGAACTTCTTCGGTTTACCGCGGCGTCCGCAAGCGAAAATGGGGCAAATGGGTGTCGGAAATACGCGAGCCCCTAAACCAAACCCGCATTTGGCTAGGGAGTTTTGACACACCCGAAATGGCGGCGGTTGCGTATGACGCCGCATCGTTTTATTGCCGAGGAGACGTTTCACGCCTTAACTTTCCACAAATCGGCGACTGCCCTCCCCCGCCCCGCTAGCTCTAGCGCTGAAGACATACGCCTGGCGGCCCACCAGGCGGCATTACTCCTTACACCCTCCACACCTGATACCAACATTAATACAGGCTCGAGCTCGGCTCATCATGTCCCCACTAATATCGGGCTTTCGGCTAGCCAAATCCAAGCCATAAATGACTCGCCGCTTGATCCCCAAGAAACATGGATGGAGTTTAACACCGACCCAAGAATGATCATTCCCGACGAGACCAATTTCGATAATACTAATGAATGGGATGAGGAGCCTGACGTTTCCCTATGGGGTCCGTAGGTAATTAACACTATCAACTTTGTAACAAAAATAAATAAAAAGTTTTACGTATAACATGCATGCATTATATCTATCAATGCATGTCTATTATACATATGAAGATTGTTAAATAAAGAATTCATGCACGTCGGAGATGTTTTGGAACTTACAACCATATTACAAGAGCTGGTTTTATAAAGGCTTTTTGAAGATACTAGCCAGCTAGCTAGCAACAATGGTCAAGTGCTAACGTCGACGTTTTACTTTTGCTTATGTGTGTTTTAATTCTTTCTAGTGTCTTTTTTCCCTTATTATTGTGTCTCTGTGTGTGTGAGTGAATTGTGTTATTGATTTGCATTATAATTAAGATGTATTTTTTTCAAACGAAAAATTTGGATCACGACCACTAAGTATGATCGTGTCATCATTGGAATCACCCAATTATATCCATCTGCACTAGACTATAATGTCTATCCACCCATTTAGGAGAAAAACTCAATAAATCTGGAAACCCCCCCCCCCTCTCTGTGGGAATCGAACCCAGCACTAATGGTCCTTAAGCCTTATCTCACCTCTAAGATGCTATAGGGTACAATTAAGAATTGTGTTGGTTGTTTCCTTTATCATATTAATTAATAAGGTTGTAGGGTGTGGTCATGACCCTCATGACCACCATTACCCTCCACGTCAGCGCCATGTCACTCATCTCTAATTCACCATCCAGAACCGCTACCCTTAAGGTTTGGTCATGACCCAAACCACTTCTCCTTAATTATTTTAATTTATTTTCGTCTGTAGAAAAAGGAAAGGAAATCTTTAATCATGCAAACTATGGTTTAATCCATGCGAACTATGGTCCATCAGGCAAGTGAGTGGTATAGCCTTCCGTTCATGTTTCTAAATGACGAATTATCTCCTAATCATAATATCCACACCCTTCAGAAATTAAATGAATCAAACCAAGATGGTTATTTTCAAAGAAGATTTGTTAACAATTCTTGATTGATGAAATATTGAAATGTCTTGTTTTTGCCCATTGAAGCACTCCGTGTGCGTGCCACATACTCATCTTTAGAAGTGTATAAATAATAATTATACTTCAATAGTTGAATCTCACTACAAAATTATTTGTCGTATAAGCTTTTGACTCCGTGTAAAGACTTCAACGACATAATTAAGTGATAAGTATTAATGTATGTCTTAAGTAGCGTGTTTACATCTTTCGTAACGAGGACATATTGATCCGGTTTGTCACAATAAAAAAATCAAATATATTTAATATGTTTATTTCGAACAAAATTTTTATCGACAGAAAAATAAACACGTCATAACAATACATTTGAAACTTTGTAACGCATCATACGATCTTATTAGAACGGCAAAAAAGTTATTATAAAAATAAATTCATAAAGTTATTAATTATTTAACAAAAAATTAAACTAAACATTTACAAAAAAAAGTTCACAAGCTCTCATTTTTTGTTATAAATCGTACTGCACGGCAAAAGCCTGAAAAGCGGGTTAGGTAGGGGGGTAAAAGTGGCATTATCAAAATGTATTAGCCGCCATCATAAGTTTTGTTGAGAAGTGGCGGTAGGGCCGGTTATTGTGTCCGCTAATCTGTCTCGTTATCCGAGATTTTTACAATTTTTTTATAAATAAAATTAGATATTTATTACATATAACCATTTGTTATACATAAAAAAAGTTGGTAGTGAAATGAAAAAAAAAACATTTCAAAATAAAGTAGAGGTCTTAAGTTCAATCTTGGCTTCGACACAAAGTTCTTACTTTTTTCAAGCCACTTTCCCTTTACCACAATTTTAAATCCAAATTTTTATGTTGCTCAGAATCAAAAATTATTTTAAAGTTCTCCCGGATGGTCCTGTGTGATACCATGACGAACGAAATCAGTACTTCCCAAACAACATTGGTACCAACGTTGACATTATGAGATATCATTTATATAGTTTGTAGTGGATGTAAAATGGGACTTATTTTTAGGTTAAATAACTTTGTTTTAGTTAAATCGGACATTTTTTTGTGTAACTAAACTGTGTTAATTTTTCTGATTAAATCACTTCCCTTAACCACAAGTTTGAGCCCAAACTTTTATGTCGCCCGAGGCTAATTTTTTTGAAGTTCTTGAAGATGACCTTGAGTGGCGGTACCATGACGAACGAACTAGTACCGACTGAACAACATTGATACCAACGTTGGCATTATGGAGATCATTTATATAGTTTTTAGTCGATGTAAAACATGACTTATTTTTTGGGTTAAATAAATTTATTTTTTAAGTTAAATCAAACCAATTTTGTGTAATTTAACCGTTGTTAATATATTTCTTTATGTATTATAAACTATAACATACTAATCCATGTACAACATTGCTGATATCGTATGAGTAACAAAAGGAACCACTGGAAGGACCTCGGTTCGATCCTACTAAGCGGTTTTCTTCTGGATAGGTCTTCTGGTTCGATTATCTATTAAGTGCAAATTCTGTAAATATGGGTGAGTACCGCTGGAAAAAATTCAAACTTATTGAGAAGGTTTAGAAGCTTATCTCGACTCTCGTATTAAGACACGCTAGATACCAGTTGATCAGCCGTTAAAAAAAAAACCGCACGGCTAAAGCCTAAAAGGATGTTTAGCATAGGGGCAAAATCGTCATTAGAAAAAAGCATTAGCCGCAACCAGAACGCCTCTTCCAATTTCAAAATCCCAAAAAATTGCAGAAACAATGATACCGAAAACCTTCATCTTCCATCGCTCAAAAATCACAGATTTACAACACTTTTAGACCAAATTCAAAGCTTCAAACAATGGATTCACTTACAGAAGATGAACGAAAGGCTCTTCGTGGAAGCAAATTCGCACCTCTTCCGTCATCCGCCCCCTCCGCCTCCCGATCTCAACCTAGGTCAACTTTATTTTGCCCTAATTTGCAAGCACAGTTTGAAATTGATTTAAAAAGTTGAAAAATTAAAGAGATCTGCAAATTAATCGTACTTTGTTTACCTCAAATCGACTATTAATTGAACAATTGATAAGCTGTTAAGCATTACTCATATGGATGAGATCGATCGGTACCAATACCGAAGTTTAGCTAAATTTAAAACCTAATATGTTCAGCTGGTACCAGCAAGTTATGCTAAACTCGAAACTGAGTACCGCGGTAAGTTTAGCTAAATTCAAAACTGAATACCGTATAGTATATGTTCCGCCGGTACCAGTAGATTTAGCTTAATTCAGTGGCGAAGCTTGAGATTTCCGGCCGGGGGTCGGAAGTCACAGGACCTAAAATTATACCTAAAAAATTATAAAACCGGGGGTTGAAAACGTATATACGTAAAAAGTTCTATGCGGAAACTACATGCCGGACGCCCCCCTGGCCCCAACTATGCTACGCCCATGGTTAAATTTGAAACTGAATATATGTTCCGCCGGTATCAGTAAATAAATTCAAAACCGAATATTGTCTGGCATATGTTCGGTCATTACTATCTAGTTAATATCCTGATATATCACCGATATACCAGTAATGTATTGGTTATCGGTCCCATTGTGAGATATCGGTGCAAAATATCGGTATCGATAATATCGGCGATATTGGACCGATATATCACCGATTTTCCAGATATCAGTACCTTTCTTCTTAGTTCTACCATTTGTCTTTCTTCTTATTGTTGCTATAAGTGTTTTAAGTCTTAATTGTTAGTTGTTAGTGTTAAAGGTTAGTGTTTGAAGTCTTAGTTAGTTCCTACTTGCTACAGTTGTTAGTGTTTTGTAAGTTGCAAAAGGTAGGAGAGTATACTGAATTGTTAGTGTTAAATTGATCTTGGTTTTAAACTGCGTGATGCGCTCCAATGCGTTTGGTCCAAAAATCTGATGCATGATGCGTGAAGCGAGTGCTCTATATAAAATAACATTATTTATACATAAAAAGCTTTAAAAACATACTTAAAGTAAAACAAATTACGTAATAAGAAGATAAAAAGTTGTGCTTTTTGGTTCAAATCAAGCATATTAAGATATTAATTCTTTCAAAAACCGAACAATGTTCATAAAATCTGGAAAAAAAACATAAGAAACAATGTTGTGTGCATCAGAGCGCATTATGCGAAATGCACGCAATATTCTTGCATCACGTAAACGCAACTCATCATTGTGGCAATGTCGCTCTCATCAACACATCGGACGCATCACTCATCATGCGTGCATTTTAAAACCAAGTTCTATATATATATAAGGGAGGATTATCTTGAGAACGCTAAATATTGCGAGAACCGTGTGAGCGAATGAAAAAACCAATGAAAACTAATTTTTTTTAATACAAACCTCATTGTAATTAATATACAACATCAAAAAAAGAATTAACAACATCAAATAATTCATTTATCTCTTAAAATCACTCTTATTAATTTTTTACACATGTGTAAATATAACAAATTTACACATGTGTAAATGACAAACTTACACGTGTAAATTTTCTTTATTTACGAATTCACGTAAATCAAGCGTGTAAATTAAATTTCTAACATTGTATTCGAATAATAATGATAAGTGTAAAAAGAAATTTTGAATTTGAATTGTTTTTGACAAAGTTTTTGCGGTTTTTTCATTCGTTCTCACGGTTCTCGCAATATTTAGCGTTCTCATTTAAACCCTCCCTATATATATATATAGGGTGAGGTTCCAGAGTGAACACTAGTGTACTTGCGAACTGAGTGAACAAATCCTGACCATTGATTTACACACATGTATGGAAAGGATTTCATCATCAAATCGTAAAATACACTAGTGTATTTTATCATCAAATCCTGGCCATTGATTTACACACGTGTATTAATAATCAAGGGCTAGGATTAGTTCACACAATATTTTACCGCGTTAACAACTTTGTCGGCCAATACCAGTAAATTTAGCTAAATTCAAATCTGAATACCGTATAGTATATGTTCAGTCGGTACCAAAAAGCTAAATTCAAAACTGAATTAGTATGTGTTCAGTCGGTACCAGTAAATTTAGCTGAATTCAAAATTGAATATCGTAGAGTATATTTCAGTTGGTACTGTTAAAAGTCTCAACGAGTAGATTACTCGATGTACAAATGTTACGAATAAAATAAGTTTGGGGAAAACTATGTGATTGCAGGCTGGCGCATCCTGGAGGACCAATGAAGACAAATAAAGCTGCTGCTTTAGCGAAGTTTCTTGAACGGAAGTTGCAGGAGCCTAGTGGATTATCTTCTATTAATCCGAAGCTTGTGGAATTGGCTGTTAAAAATGCTAAAGAGACTGTTAGAGCAAGTAATTATCTTTATCCTGATTTTGTTTATATGTTTTGTGTTATGTGTTATGTGAATGAGTTAATGTTGTTTAGGATTAAGTTTTTAAGCATTTATGTGGTGGCTTATCTATATGATGTGGTATGCTTTTGTTGCAGCATGTTTGGTTGAGGCTGTAATTGATTAATTGCATTGTGATGTTTGATTATCTATATGAATGTGCTATAAATATTCATAAACGATGTCATGATCACTGTTCCTTTTTTAAGATAATATTGTATCCTTAAGAACGGTTGTTGTTTAACATGTCTATAGATTTTTTTGTATGTCAGAAAGCATTCAAATTGTTAGATAAAGTGTTTATTTTGTGGTTTATTTTTGTTAAACTGGTTGCAGGTAATGCTGTAAATTCAGAAAGGAAAATTCTGCATGTAAACTCGTTTAACGACTCTGAGGTGCGTTGCTTATCCACTCTATAAAAACACACTTTTTATCGTCAATATCCTTCTCTAATTGACTTTTTATGTTGCAGGATGTGATTGATGACGAGGAAGAAATGAAAGCGAAGCCAACCAAAAAGAAGAAAAGACAAAGAATAAGAAAAATAAAAAACAGAAGGTGAACTGAATTTGTTGATGTTCTACAATCTAGACAGGTTTTTGGTACCCAAATATTTGATACTTAATTACAGATATTTACAGTCTACACTGTTACATTCTTTCGTGATGTGAGTTATCATGTTAACTGTGTTTCATTAAAAAAGAGACATTTTAAACCTTTCCGCGGTTGATTGGTTGTTTTCTTTCGTGACATAAAATTGAAGGTTGTTACCCTACTCTATTTATGCCAACATAGTTGCGATTGTGAAGGTAGAAATTCAGATTGGTGAGTGGTGACATTGTTTGATGATGGAAACTGATCGTCACTGTTTGGCGCTACGAAATATATAAAGCAAATTCATGAAAATAGCCAATTTGACTTTACAAAATACCAAAAATGGCCATTTGACTTTGTGTTTTATGGTTGATTTTCTTTTTAATTTTTGGAAAAGAAAAACAATGGACGTCGGCAGGCATGCCTTATGGAAGCGTCATATGCGTGTACTACTATCTCTTTTAAGCGTCACAGGTCAACCACTGAACCCATTGTACGCATAAGGACTGTACGGACACCCCATTTGTCACTCTTGAGCCAAAATGATGGATTGGACCTGTAAGTGACTCCCACCTCATGTTAGGGGGTGTTCATGGGTCATGGACCAGTATGGACCAGCCTGAAGAGGACCAAAAATGATAAAGAGAGGCAGAAAATGGAACACGAAGACTGACCCATAAGCGATTAAGAGGATATATCGGTTCTGGGTTTGACATGTTTTATCGTGTCAGGCTGTATATCAGGTCTGGTACGAACGATCATAACATATGCTTGATTTGGGCTTGAAAACCTCACATTGTTCTTTGGTTTGCAAATTGCCATGGATAATCCACATCCTAACAGTTTGTCTTTGGAACACAAATCCTCAACTGGATTACAATATGTTCTACATAAATTATATTGGAGTAAAATCCGCAGTGACATCATAAACACATAATAATGATATCATTATCACACAAGAGAAATTGAATAAAAGCTCATAATGGACAAAGGAGAGAAAATCCAAGGTGTAGTATTCATTGTTTTGTTGTAATGTATGTGTAATGTATATGGTAGACAAAATTATTCAAATAATCCTTACAAATCATATCATATCTACCACTTTTTGATTGTAAGACAAAATTATTCAAACTCCATTCCATTCAGTTTCTCCACTTGACACACCCCCATATAAAAAACAGGGATGAGAAGATGGGATCAACACTTTCACTTTGTACTAGGAACCACAACATAAATAAAAACAAAAGGCGAAACCCGACAAACACGTGGTGGTTTCCCATTTGTCTTTTTTTTTTCCTTCAAAGCTAACGCGAGTAAAAAGATGGATGCCGTGTAAATATGTGAGCATGAGAGTCCTAATAAAAGGACTCGCCCACAAAAAGGTAAAAAAGGTAAAAAAAAAGATGGCTTGTTAGGTTCATAAAATGTGACGTTTGAGAATCGGTACCACTCGCTATGTGGAGTGACCACGTGTGGTGCTAGTGGCGCCAGTCGAGTCAGAAACCGGGATGCTTTTTGACGAACTTGAACCAGCTGAGCCGCTAGGCATAAGGTCGGGCCTTAAGTTGGACAAAGAAGATGACGTTGCCAGGGTGTGGATAGATAAGCCAACCGGATACGGTGCAACTGGCGTTTCAGCTAGCGAAGATGCAGATGAACTGTAGCTTAACATACCCATTGGGTGATCAAATTTGCATGATGGCCCGAACCTGCACACCCCTTTTTGACTATAATGTGTACAAACAGGTGCACCCTGAAATGTAGAAACAAAGGGTAAACTTAAACTAGAGCATTAAAAAACAGTTTAAACAGCGATGTGTAAAGATGCTTACTGGGCGGAGGGGGAAGGCCCATTGGGCTTAGTACAAAGTTCGAACTCGGTGCAGTCCACTCTGGCGGATGATGGTATCTACACGACGAACCAAATTTACAATCCCCGGTTTTCAAGTAATACTGGCATTCGGGTTCACCGGGTCTTTGAGGAAGCGAATGTCCGTTTTTACCAGAAGAAGATGGCACAGAAAGGTAAGATCCGGTGTAGGAAGGAACAGGATGAGACACGGGAGGAGCTATTGCATAAAACGGGCCCGATCCAATAGTATTAGGAGAGGCTGCTGGATTTACTGGTGCCTGAATAAAATATATTTAGCAATTTCATAAAAATACAACTTCAAATTCATAAAAAAAAGAAGAATTTTTTACCTGATAAGGATTCCAATTTGGAAATGGGACCATTGCTGGTGGTGGAAGTAGCAACGGACCGTAAGGCCCGGGAAAATATGGGCTGAGGAAGAGACGGTCTTGTAAATACTCCATATGGTTGGGAAGAGGGAACTGGAGATGGGTATAGAGCAGATGGGAAAGATTCGGGTGACAGTTGTAGTGCTTGTGGTTGTGGTGGTGGTGGCGGCGGAATGATGGCCGTAGGCTGGGGATGATGAAATTTACAGGTGGCCCCGAACTTACACTGTCCGGTTTTGACGTAGTATGAACACTCCTTTTCACCCTGTCACGATGGATTTTACATTGTGTGACAATGTGTCAAAGTTACAATGTGAAGTTTAGATTTATCAAATAGAAACAAGTATATGTAGCAATTTAAACCCATGTACCTTAAATGGGTCGATTTGTGTTACATTATATCGCTAACGGGTCAAACAGGGTAAAGTTGAACGTTGTGTATGCATGTGTAATAACCTCATACTAATCTTTATCAAAGAAAAGGGCGTTATTTTTCACTAACATAATTTAATCATATTTAGCACACCCCATTAAATAATTTTCGATAAAAAAAAGTGTTTCTTGGTCTCACCAACCCGTTTTGACCTGTTACCCAACAACCCACCAACATTGCCACCTCTTGAAAGAACAAGAACTCACAGGACGAAGAGGGTATCCCGATACATTTAGTGGCACCGTGCTCGATGATCCAACACCATGTCTCGGATGATGATATTTGCAAGAAGCACCAAATTTACACATTCCGGTTCGCATATAATACTAACAACAAAAAAAGATCCACATAGATTAACACAAGATACACACACACCCACCAAATCTACAGTCTTTAAGCACTGATCACACACAATCTATAACAAAAATCCCCAAATTAAAACAAGTACCTGACACACGGGCTCGCCGATACGTTCCGGGTACACCCCTCCACCAGACCTCACAGCTCCAAAAACCTGGGACACCTCATCACAACAACCTTAATCTAACATCCTAAGTTCTAACAACCTTAATGCATGTCATGTTAACAAACCATACAAACACAAACTCAGATCCAATCATCTATCAAACTACAAAATCAAGTGACCAACAAACATAATGTAAAATCTGGAAAATATTTACCGAACCACGATCAACCGGATGGTTAAACCGACAGCGAGAACCGTACCCACAAAACCCGGTTCTGAGATAATAAATACAGTCAGCTTCATCTGGCCGTTGGGGTAACGAATCCGACCCACCACCCAACCCTAACTGCCACATAGGCTCTGCATTAACAACAATCAATAAACAGAAACAGAAACCCCAATTGACATATGAATCCGAACTGAAATGTGTTTAAGGTGAAGTGTAAACAAACCTGTTTGGTCACCTGGTGAGTTCCATTCAGTAACTGGATCGGACTGTGACATCTTAACAATAATAATAACAATAATTATTATTATTATTATAAGATTATATGTATGAATAATGTTTAATAACTATACACTTTATCAACACTATATACTGAAACCCCAAAAAGATTGATTGTGTGATGTTTGAAAAACAGAACAAATGTTAATGATCAAGAAGAGGTTTTTTGAGGGTTTCTCCCCCTCACTCACACTTTCTCTCTCTACATATATATATCTGTGTGAATGTATCTTTCTTGAAAAAGACACCCAGTGTGTGTGTTTCTGGGCTTATTTTCTCTCTCTTCTTTGGCTCATTGTTGATGGGTTCGTAATCTGTCTTTAATGTTTGTTAGTTTACCAACGCTGAGTTTCTCTCTCTTGAGTGTTGTACAAGAGACTTCTTGTTACGTTTCTCTCTCTATATATAAACTAGGGAGATACTCTTCGGGTTTGAGAGGCGTTTTGATATTTTTAGATTCTTGATTATGAACTTAGAGGCTGTTTGTTTGAGCTCTTAATAGGATTAAACGGTTGATTTGGTTAGAGGTTTTTATTTAGACTGTTTGTTTCGTAAGTAGATGTTTGCAGTCAGTGACGGATCCAGCCCTGTTTTGTGGGTTTATATGAACCCACTCGGTTTGGAAAAAAATAGTGAAACTTTGGATGATTTGAGAAAAAAATAGTGAGAATCTATCAAAACGAACCCACCGAAAGAAGTTTCTGGATCCGCCATGCAACGATTAAATATTTGCTTTTAAATAGGTCTGAATAGTTCAGACCTCTTACTGGTTTAGTACTTAATGATTCAGATATCTTACTGGTTCATCCACTTACCCATTCAGAAATTGTCAAACACCCCATTAGCTAGTTAAAAGTTATTTATTTGTAATTATGTTACCAGAGTTGCACAAAACCGGGTTTTTTCTTTAAATTGGTTTTGGTTTCACTCAACGAGTAAATAATTGGTATTGGTTGGAACTAGTTTGGAGAGAGAAGTGATTGGTTTGGTTTTGCTTTTTTTTCCCTTAGGTTTTGACTTGTTCAGGTAGGTTATAACTGGTTTCTAATAACATGATTTGGGATCAATGAAAGCTGGCATGCAGGGTAAGAAATGAAACCAGTTCTTAGCAATACCTGATTTCGGGTTTTTTTCCTGTTCTAGTTCCAGGACGTTTTTTTTTTTTGCGCACATCTCATTATAAAAACCGACTTGAAATAGTTATAAACTCAGGTTTAGTTATATGAGTTTTTAATATTTTTTAATATAGAGTTTTCAACAAACTTAATATAGTTTTAAGTATAATAAATAAATATCACATAAATATCATTATCTTTATTCAGTTTGTATAGGATATAGAGTTTTCAACAAATTTAATAAAGTTTATAGTAGAATAAATATCACATAAATATCATTATCTTTGTTTAGTAGTTTGTCCATACTTTAAAAAATATAGAGTTTATAACAAATTCAATATAAGCTTTAAAGTATAATAACTACCACATAAATATCATTTATCTTCATTCACTTTGTCATAAAAGTAGGAAAAAAAAAACAATACAGTGTTTAAGGCATATTTAGAGTGTATATTATTTAACTAGTTAAATTCTCGTGTATTATACGGATATTCTCACAGTAAATTATATTATTTAACAATGTTGAAATAAATGTTTAAATAAATTTTTAAATGAAAGAAGTGTTCCATTACTAATTTTGATTTTAATGTCAATGAGATGATTATGCTTATTTAATCAAAATTGGTTTAAATTTATTATTAGTTACTGAATTTAAATTTAAATTAAACTCGAAAATGATTTCCTACTATATACAATTTGATTGAAAAAGTTATAATTATTTGATACGTCAGGAAAGATATAAACATTATATTTGTTTTAATCTTAATGACACACTTACGTATTTTGAATCAAATTTTGTAACAAGGAAATGATTAATTATGGAATTTGAATTAGAGCCGAAACCATTTAGTACTACAAAATTTTTAAATTCAATCCAATTGATAATTAAGGAAAAAATATTGGTTATTATCTTTGCTTTTAATGTTAATGAGATTATTACCTTTTTAACAACAAATTTTAGTTCATATTTAAGGAAAGATTTAAATATATATTCAAGATTTAATGAGCAAACTTTAAACCATATGTTGTAATTAAACTATTATATTTTCTCTCCAAAACATAATAACAATGGTTTAAGAGGTTGTCATGTGACATTTAATAGTCTAGGTGAATCCCAAATGGCCAAAATTTGTTTTTGTTTATTATATTGTATTGATTAATATCATATAATACATTACAATGAATAAACTTAGGCGCGGATGCCAATAAACAAGTTTGGTGACCATTTTGAGGATACTATTAGTATTTCTTCATACTTTAACTCGTACCCATAAAAATATTTGTGATTAATCACATGTTATGTTACATCCAAAACCTTGCGTAGACCCGATCTTTTGGTTTGCACTGTCTGATTTTGTTTTTTTTTTTCATCCTTAAATCCAGTCGAAATCAAACCAACTAGACGAAAAGAATTATACAAATAGATACGAAAATCGATAATTCAGTTTAAGTTTTGATTACTAAACTTAATGATTCGGTTACAATTGACCGTAACTAGCGAACTAGACCGAATTTTTGTATTTAAAATATTAGATTAACAATTTAATATACAATACTATATTGATCTATGTTTCAATTATTTTTGTGAGCCACTTTTTCTTCATTTTTACACCTAACCCGTCAGGCTTTAATGGAATATGTGGTTTTTGTGTTGAAATGGTGTGTATGGTTGGGTGTGAACTTGGGCACATATAGCAGGGCATGACCATTATTTAATGGCTAAATAACACAAACTTGGGCCATGCCCATAAACCGTGGTTAACCAATGATTTATTGAACCAGGGTTCATATTTAATTAATTAACCTATAGACTATAACTCATCCAACCTTGCCAATTTGGGTCATCATGCTAATTTAAGTATATAGAGTGTACTCATAGCCCTAAATTGAATAAATTTGTAACAAGGGAATGCACTAACTTGATTTTTTATTAATGTTATTTTATGTCTTTTAACTGTGTGTTCTTTAATTTTTTAAAAAATCTAAATGTACAGTTATGTTTAATCTTCTTGTCAACATTTGGATATGAATTTCAATACTATGGATGTTTATTAATATAAATCGGAGGAGGCGAACATGCAAGAGGAAGGAGTATACATTGTGACATATATAAATAAAATACATTGTTTAGAGAAGTACACAAATTTTTTAACAACAAAATAACATACTCTTAAATAGTCTTATTATATCTACACTTTCATGATTTAAAAACTCTCAACCTCTAGGATAGAGAGGGTGTCACCTTACCATCACACATGTCCTTTGCAGACAAACGGATGTTCAGAATTTGATTCGGATTCAAAAATTCGAAATTCGACTCAATTCGATTCGATTATCAAGAATTCAAATTCGAGGCTTGTACTTCGAATATAAATTTATTAGTTTAATTTCGAGTCGATTTGAATTTGAATTCAAATTATACATATTTATTTATTATATCTAATTATTTATATATAATACACACATATAACTTTAAATTAGGCTCTAGTATAAACTAATCTATAAATTTTATCTAAGTCTAAATAGCCCGTAACTTAAACCTATCTTCAATATATCATTTCTCGTGTTGAATGTTTGACTATTGGTACTTTATTTTGAACTTTTTTATGTGATATTGTGATTTGTGGTTACTTTAAATTTATGTTTGGTGTTAAAGTTATGATTTTGATACTTTTTTACATATTTTAAATGAATTTGAATTCGGAATCGATTCAAAATCGAATTTTAATCGAATTCGAATTGGAGTTTTAATTCGAATTCAAATCAAATTCAAGTTCAAAAAAAGGAAAAAAATATTCAAAGATTTTGATTGAGTAATTCGAAACTTCATTATTCGATTCGATAAACACACAAGTAACAAATTCGTTTTCACAATTCACATACTAAATTTCCCTTTAACCTCTCCTAGCTTTGCATATGTTCTCTATAATCTTTTTATTCCTCAAAATTTATACTTTATGCCCAACAATCACACACTGATATCACATTGATGATAAGTATCATGCAAATTTATTTGTATTACTTTGTAGATATAGTTAAGCAACTTAACATCTGATATTCTTTAAAACTTTGAATATTCAAATATATTTTTAAATTGTCACAAAATTTCAAAAATAATATGCTTAACGAAAAATCTAGATTTACATTTACAACTAACGTAATATATTTAGTAACATTTAAATAGTATCTAGTTATAGAAATGTAAATAATAAATGTAAATTTAAATCGTAATTTAAAATATTATAAATAAGATAATACTTATTGTAGTGACTTTAATAATTATGTGTATTAAATAATATGTTAATTTCGAGTAGTTTTTTAAATGTTGAGTAAATTAGAAACTGTTACATAAAGCACTTGTATCATACACAACAGAATTCGTCTTAGATGACTTAAACTTTAAGGTATATTACAACGGTATCATTCTTAAATGTATTATAAAGTAGTATAGATAATAATAACATAACGTATAATAGTAATATAAAACCCGGGATTTGATTTGTACTTCGATCCACACTCAAGCTCTTTAGAACTTTATTTATTTATTTATTTATTTATTTGTATGCATTAGCTGAAACTATACATTATAAGCACAACAACAAAGTTAAGTGAATACATCGAAAACCATATCAAAAACCATTTTTAAGGTTGAATTATGAGATACACTACACAACTCACAATACCAATGCAGAGTTTTGTAAATTGGGTCTCTGTGTGACTCTCTGTTGAAATTTTGGGTTTACCATAAAATATGTAATTGTATGTAAATTACATGTACACATACATGTGTGAATCACTTATGTGGTACACACATGTAAATTGAGTTTACATAGCCATGTCACCCATTGTTATAACTTTGGTTTAAATTGAGTTTACATAGCCATGTGTGAATCACTTGTCTGGTACACACGTGTAGTGTCGCCCATGAGGCCATGACTGATGATTGTGTGTAAATTAGTTCTACCTAGTCACATTGATGATAAGCCATGGATTGACCTTCCAAAGGTTACTCAAAACTATGAGATCCGAAACAACATGAGCTCTACAAATGAAAACTACGATAGACCTCATGGCTGAGACATGGATTGACTATTTAAGGGTTACTCAAAACTACGAGATCTGAAACAATAATAGCTCTACATTTAATGCCACGATTAATTGTGGATCGCCCTTGCTACACTCTAGACTAACTTTTGCAGATCCAAATCAAAAGAAAAATGCAAAGACACTTCAACAATGGCTAAACCTCAAACATGATTTAAGAGAGTGGTGAAGGAAAATATAATTACTCATGATTGTGTATTCATAAAAACATATTTGATTTTAAATCAATCAAGTTATTTTTGTATATGACATTAGATTCTTACAAAACTGAACTTTAGAAAATTGAAGTATATTCTTTTAAGGAATCACTTCAAGGGAGAAATTGTTAAAATTAAAACGTAAAAAAGTTAGTTTGAATATATGTGAAAGTGACCATCTAGTTTAAAATGAAATAAAACATCTAGCTTAGGTGGGAGGTAAGAAGCTTAGTAATTTGAGCATTTGTCCAAAAGGTTTGTTTAGTGTTTTAAGTATGTATTTTAGAATACTGTAACCTAATTAGTTAATATAGTAAAATATCAGATATTGTGTCAAGGACCGATATTTGAGGTATTGGTTACCGCGGTGGATGTCGATAGTTTTAATATCATGCTAATTTTATATATATAACAATTTAACACTAACAATTTAGTATACTCTCCTACCATTAACAAATTAACATTTTACAACTTGCAAAACACTAATAATTGTAGCAAGTAGGAACTGACTAACACTTAAAACACTAACATTTAACAGTAACAACTAAAAATTAATACTTAAAACACTAATACTAATAGCAGCAATAAGAAGAAAGACAAATGGTAGAAATAAGAAGCAATGTATTGATATCGGTAAAATCGATGATGAAATATAGGTCAATGTCGCCGGTATGATGTAACATCCCGTTTTGTAGACAAAAACAAAAGTATATAAAATTTATATTTCTTATATTGTCAAACTAGTAAGTAATGAGTAGAATGATCATCAAAAATATATGGTGGTTGGACGAGTACTTAGTATTACAAGAGACTGTATAATAATAATAATAAAATATATTACATTTTGACCCTACTCCACTTTTAACGAAACTTAGGTCGAAACATAGATAAAAATGAGCTCGTCCCAATGACATATTCGTCGTTTTGTAAAACGTCACATTTTAAAAATTATATGTGAAAAACAAGTGAAACAGTTGAATTAATTTAACTAAGCTAGCTAGCACGTCAAGCTACAAGCTAGCACCTCAATGTCCTAATCGCGTGAATCGCCTAAATGAAAAACTTGAGGTGCCTGCTATATATTACAAAGAGGAATATATAGTTAACGTTTAGAGAATTAGTTTCTTTAACGAGAACGCTTCAGTATAGAGAATTCTGAGTATATGATACCCCTTTGGGTATTGTTAGTAGTCGTTTTTGGAGCACGAGTGGGGGCAGGAGTAGGGAAACTCTACATCAACGTGCCGTATATAGTTTTAAGGTATAGTCTCGTTTAAGTTTATGTTTAATTATATCTATTTATTTTTACTAGTTATGATGATTATTATTATTATTATTATTATTATTATTATTATTATTATTATTATTATTATTAGTAGTAGTAGTAGTAGTAGTAGTAGTAGTAGTATTACTTTTAGGTACTTGGGTTATTGTCAGGGGCGGGTATTGGGTAACCTAGCCTTAGTTAGGCATGGACTGATCAACCATGCTTAAACAAGGCATCGTTAACCAATATCCAACCACGATAATGACTAGTTAGGTGTACCATTATCTAACCCAGGATTATGTAATTGTGTCAGGACCTTTAGACATAACCTGATCGTACTAGCAACTGTTAATCAGGTGAGTCATCATACTTGTCTTTTAAACAATGATAGTATACTCGTCCATAACTAGCATTAATAAGAATGCTGCAGTATGCATGTGTCAGTAAGGGTATATGGGATCCTATTATGCTTAATGAGATGTGTCATTCTGGGAAGGGTAATAATGTGTTGTACCCACGGGCACTGTCACACCCCGACCCGCAGCGGAAAAGGTGACCGGGGCATGATTGGGTTATCATCAAAGCTCATGACATTTATTATAACGTTTCATATTCATTAATACAATTTAATGGAAATTTACAATCATAATTACATCATGACCTAAACATCAATCTAAGCTTCTTTGTTTTCTTCTAAAGCATTTCCTATGTTTTCCTTGCTTCATCCTGCTCACCTGTATCATGTGTAAAAATGGTTTTTGGATCAACAAAAAGTTGGCGAGTGAATCCTATGTAAAACATTTGAACAAGTTTATTTAATTGATTATAAAATAAAGTGCACAACCACACATGAGTAAAAATAGATGTAAACTCATTCACCAATCAATTTAATATTAAACATTACACACATGAACAATAATGGATCGTTTAGAGGCACGCGTTGCTCAACTCGTCTCTCACGAGGAACTGATGGGCCTAATGAATGAATTGCATAAACTTGACAATATGAAATACATAACTACAAACAATATAAACTCAATAATACACATACGAACAATAATGGATTTGTTTTGAGGCACGTGTTGCTCAACTCATCTCACACGAGGAACTGATGGGCCTAATGAATGAATTTCATATAAAATAGACAAAATGAAATACATAACTACAAGCAATGTATACAATCTAAGTTTAGATCACAATATGGTATGGCACAAGTTTAAATAAACGAGTTAATTTTATGACACATGACACAACCCAAAACGTGTAATTAAAAAGGGGAGTTGTAAGATTCACTCACAGTGGGTGCGTTCGGTTGATAATGTTGAATGCACGCGAAGTTGGTTTTAACCACGAGTGAAATTAACCTAGATAATAACATAATGGTTTGGTAAATAATGGGATTTTATTAATCAATTTTAGTAGGATTGTTGGGTGTATTTTTGTGAGTTTAAGGCTATTTTCTAACCTTAAAAATGTTATTTTTAAGTATTTTTAATTGATTTTTAAATAAAATAAATAAATAAAAATAATAAAAAAAATGTTTTTTGACCGTTGACCGTTGACCATTGACCTTTGACCTTTGACCTTTGACTTTGACCGGTTCGTATGTGTGTATGTGTGCGCTAGGTGAGGCTCGAACCCGAGACCTCCCGTACGCGTGCACGCAGCTCTACCAACTGAGCTACGTGTCTAACCCGGAATATTTCTGTTTTTAATTATATTTATATACTAATTAGATTAAACTGAAAATCATTTATTTTTTAAAAACGATTTAATGCGTCGGACCGGACCGGTGCGCTCCACAGGTCTCGAACCCGGGACCTGTGGGTTGAGTTAACACACAGTCCATCGCTGGACTGTGTGTCCAACTTGTTAAATAAACTGATTTTTATTATACTTAAATACAAACTAAGTATTTTCATTTCTGACTTAAATAAAAAGTTTGATAATTGTCCGGACCGGTGCGGTAGTCCGGACTCGACCTCGTGACCTGTGTTTTAAACGCGCACACAGTCCACCACTGGACTGTGTGTCTATCTTGGTTTTTATTCCGGTTTTTATTAAACTTAACATCTTGCGCCTTGACTCCGGTTCGGTTTAAAAAAAAAACATTTTTATTAGGGTGAAGGTGCGCGGAACAAGATTCGAACTCGAGACGTAAGTGTGTTTAATGTGCACACAGTCCACCGCCGGACTGTGTGTCTAACCCGAGTTATATCGTGATTTAAATTAAACTTATATGCTACCGAAACTTCGTCTTCTTCGTCAGTCTTAACCAGAAACGATGACTGACTGGATCAACGATTAAATCATGTTCTTTAGCGTGTTTCAGTTAATTACAGGTGAGATATAAATAAAAAGAAAGAAAAATTAGGCGTAAGGTATACCGACTGGACTCCTCTGTTTCTCCGGCGAAACTCCGGTGACAGCAGAAACTTCCGGCGACGTATGTCTTGCGGCAGAGAGTCTTCAACGAGCTTGAGATAGATGTGGGTGACTTCGGTATAAGCTCTGGGGTTCAGTAAGGCTCAGAAGTGAAGGGCTCGGTTTTCCGGCGAGGTGCAGAACTTTTCCGGCGAGTGGAATTACGTCGGGTAAAGGTGCGGTTTTGAGCGAAAGGTCTTGCAGAGGTTCGAGGAGGTATTTATAGGGCAGGTCATCGATGAATTTGGTCCGATTTCCGACTTGATTCGTCGGTTAGAAACTCTCCGGCGGTTATAACTTGTGTCGCGGACTCAGGCGTTGGTTATAACCGATGCAGTGATTAGAGTTTAAGTTATAACTGAAGTAACCGTCAATTCTCGCGAGATCGCCGGGATTTCCGACGACTGCATTTGGGTGCGCCGGTTTTTGAATTTGAGATTCATGATATGAATTAATTGTCTTCAATATTTAACAAGAAATACAAGCGGCGCAGTGGTTGGATGGTTATGTGTTAAGTCTGTTTGCCGAAATGCTGGCTGACCCCGGTTCGAAACCCGGCAGCTGCATTTTATTTTTATTTTCTTATTTTCAATACTTTTTCAAATATAAATTATATTTTCCAATATCATTATCAATTATGTACCGTTTAAAATTATTTTGGGCATTAAATACGCAACGAAATTTTTAACTGATTGTTCGGTTATTAAACGGAGCGGGTTTGGTAAATCCGGTTTTTAACGGATGTTACAGGCACTTCGTGCTTATAGGTCCAGCGACACACGCTCATACCTATGTGACGACTGTAAGGGGACACAACCGAAGGATCGGTATGTCCCTTGTAAGGTGGTTTGTGACAAGTCAAATGTGGCCTATAAGGTTCAATGAGGCCCAACCTAACTATAATGTGGCCACAGACCCATATTGTGCATGCATATAATGTAAACCGCGGTCTGTCTTTATAAAATTGTATAGCATGAGCTCACCAGTATATGGCACTGACGTCATTTTGAGTATACTTATCTCAGGTGAGCCGTGAGAAATACTATACGAACTACTTGACACTTGTGGAGCTTATAAATCAAAGACTTCTTAGTTGTTAAGAGCTTGTAATTAAATAATGTTTTGTACACAAACAATTAAAACTTTTAATGAAAGTTCAGTTTGCTTCCGTTGTAAGTGTATCAATTGTAAATAATCACCCGGGTTACGGGTGGGGTGTTACATATGATATTATCGGTATCGATATTCTGGCCGATATTTTGCACAAATATCTCGGCAGAGGACTGATAAAATATATATGATTGATATATGGAGATATTAAATGGAGATCTTAACTACATAGACTGTAACAAATAAAATCTAGAGAGAAAAGAACAGGACGCGTAGCATCGTCAATGCACGACTTAACCATGACATCAATCGTAGTTTTAATGAATTTTTCAATCTCTCTCTTTATTGAGCTTGTTTCAAAAGCCATCTTGCAACTTTTGCAAAACCTAAGAAGCACAACACTTTTCAACATATTTCTTAGTGATTATTCATGATTACATCCATATCTCAAGAAGATTTCACAAAACAATATCAACTGAGAGCCAAATCTTGTTATTTTTTACACACTTTATTGAAACATTTGTAACAGGAGATCGTTGCCTAGCAAGCAAGAAATTAGTTGGTGATCCCTTAATTCCATATTGTAATAAGAAATAAACTTATATGATCTCTACATTAACTAGAGAGAAAAAAATAGGTGATCACAGCAGTGACGGATCTAGAAAATCTTCGTAGAGGTAACGTTTTATAAAAAAAAGGGTAACGAAATAAAAAAAAAATCAAAAAAATGTCAAATTTTTCCAAAATTTACACTACCGCCAGGGGCGGACCTAGAGTGATAGAAGGGGTAACCTACGTTGCCCCTTGATGTTCCGTCGGTAGTGTAAATTTTGGAAAATTTAACGTTTTTTTGATTTCGTTACCCTTTTTTATTGAAACGTTACCTCTATACGGATTTTCTAGATCCGCTACCCCTTCTCCTAAGGTAGGTCCGCCCCCTGGATCACACCTTACTAGTGAGAGGGGTTCACTAGTATCCTTGGTTACTATTTATGATTTTATCTCTTAAAAAAAATAAACAAAACTATTATAATAAGAAAAGAATGTACTTGTTTGTTAAATTATGGTGCATTTCATTACCTATGTATTGAATTGTCCACATTCAAAATGCAGAGTTTGTTAGAAATTTACGTACACAATAAGGACTAACATAAATGCTTATTATGTGATTTATTGAAGTGGTTAGATTGCGGTTGGTTATGAAAGTAATACATATAATGAATACACATTGATGAGAATTTTAAGAGGCGACATAAAATATGGGTAGTTCATAGTTAGTCCCCCCTCGTGGGCATCTCATAAAATTGAAACGATACAGAGAAGATTACATGGCCCGTACGCAAAGATGACAAGCACAAAGCTAGAATGGTTAAAAGAAATAAAAAGATGGATAGTTTTTCCGTGTGTATAAAAAATAAGAGTTAATTACACAGATGGACCATGTGGTTTATAGCCAGTTTTGTCTTTGGGTACTAATATTTTTTAACAAGTTTGAGGCTTGTAATTATCAGTTTGTAACGAGTTTGAGGCCACGCTGAAGACCATTGCCGCCAAACCACCTCATATGTTCGTATCAAAACTTAGACGGTTCAGATCTGGTCGGGAAACCATAGGGTGGGTTTGAGGCGACGCTCACTAATCTCCCTCGATTGTATGGTGGGTGTGAATTCTTTTTAACGAAGGGTAACACTTTAACCGCCTACATTGGATTGTAACACCGATCCGGATTAGAAGGTATGACATGAGTCTGGGTCAGGAGCACAATTCTTTACACAAAAATGTATCTATATTGAATGACCCTGTATTGTTGTTATGCAAGGTTGGTATTAATTATATGCTTAGTTTGATATGTATCCTTTTTTCCACTCAAAATTCCAATCAGGCTTAAAATTTCAAACCAATATATACTTTTTTCAGGTTTGAAGTAAGATGTTAATACATCGGAATAGAACAATTTTAATATGAGATTTAACTTCAAATCATCATGGTGATAAAGATCTAGACAGAGAAGAAATAGGTGGTTGTGAAAAAAACATGTGCATGGGGTGTTTGTATGTTTGGGTATATTAAAAATAATAATAAATCTTTTAATATGAATGGAACAAATCTAATACACAAATGGTCCCTGGTTTAAAATTAAGTTAATTATACAAAATGATCTTTGTAATTACAAAAAGGGTATTTTAGTCATTCTACTCAAATTTAACAGAAGTTAATGTTAATACCCAAACTCGTTACAAACTAATAATCACAAACCTCAAATCTGTTAAAAAAAAGTTAATACCCTATTTCAGTTATTGGCGCTAAATGTATGTGTTCGCTGGGTAGTGGGTTGAACCCCAACACTAACCTGAAATATTATGTGAGTATGAACGTGAAACAAAACGTGTCTTCACGGGTTGAAACGACCCGTTTAACCCGGGGACAACACGTCTTACTTGTTAGAATCGAAGCTTGGGAACTATAGGCGGGCTGCGTTTATTAGGAGAGAAGCACTAGAGAAAGTTACCGGCAAGTCGTTACTTGGTTTTCCCCTAGACGCCTTTATATTGGGATAGTGTTGCAATATGCCAACTGGTTATGTCCAGATACCACTGGGTGGGTGTAGCGGGCCCACTGCTACTAGACGAGATGGAGTTTACCGTCCCTATGGCCATGGTCTTTGGTAGGCAGCACCAACAGAGGTTGTAAAGCTATTTACGCATCTGGTGGTGCCACAAAGATGCTATGACCAGTTGTGCGTTTTGCCACCACAAAAGAGCTTCCGAGTTGAAATTCTTTTTAGAGGAACCTCTCAATTTTCACACTCTAGCTTCCGAGTTCAATAAACCAAGCCAGTTTACACGGTTACAAACCATCAAATACGCAATCACGGGGATGAATCTTTGCAAACAGTTCACTTGCACCAGCGATGATGCTATGGGGATGAACATGATCTCAAAAGGGGTTCAACTCATTTTAGATTATCTCCAAACTGAATTCCCTGACATGGACGCTATTGGCATCTCAGGAAACTATTGAAGGACGCGGTAAATGATCTGTAGTATGTGAGGCAATCAATATCATACACGGAAACATAATAAAGAGCGTTCTAAAAACAAATGCAGCTTCGTTGGTTGAACTAAACATGTTGAAAAACCTAATTAGATCCGCTATAGCAGGTGCACTATGTGTTTAACGCGCATGCAAACAACAATGTCTCCGCCATCTACATTGCGAGTGGACAAGACCTGGCCCAGCACATCGAGAGCTCTCATTGTATCACCATGATGGTAACCGTAAAATAGGGGTGGGGAGATCTTCATGTATTCGTGAGCATGCCGTCGATTGAGGTCGGGACTGTGGGTGGCGGCACCCAGTTAGCCTCATAGTTAGCTTGTTTGAATCTATTAGGTGTAAAGGGTGCTAATGAAGACTCGCCAGGGTCAAACGCAAGAGAATTGGCTAAGGTAGTTGTTGGTGATGTTTTGGCAGGTTAATTATCTCTAATGTCCGCTATTGCTGCTGGTCACCTTGTGAAGAGCCATATGAAGTACAATCGTTCCGGTAAAATCTCTAAATATTTCTTTGTATACATAACATGTTTATCCAAACCTCAAACACTATCAAAATTAAAAAAATAATCAGAGTGGCCATATATCTTCTAGAAGGACATTTTGAAGGATCCTTAACCAAACTAACTTATGATCGAACCAAACCAACCACATAACAAATTGACTCTTAATTGCTACAAATGCACTACTTAATATGCACTCAAAAGTATCAGACAATAAAAAAACCACTTGATATTGCATAGCAATGAGTCCAGTGGGAGATGATACTTACCATCTCGTTCTATGTGATGTTACATGTTGCTCTGATACGTGTGTTTTGTGGGTTTATCCAAAAGTTAAGATTATCAATTGTTAAATCCAATCGTGTAACAACAAAACCTAAGTATTTTTACTTTTTTTTGGTTATATGTCTAATGATTACGTCAAATGTTATGTAACAGCATATGTGAGGGGCTTATATGTATTTAGTTTAATTGTGTTTACAGTGACAGATCTAGGATCATTCAATAGTGACTGAAACTGATGCAAACGAAAGTACAAGAAAATGTAAATAAAAAAGCCACTGCCGGTAATCAAAGGCTTCAAATTGAAACTTTAACATTTTTTTGAATAACAACGCTTGCTCCTCTGTTACACCAATAATTCTAAGAATAAATTAACTTAATTAAAAATACTAAAATATAATAACGAAATATTGATCCAAAGAAATCTACTTCTCCCTGTCTTGACACCTTCATCCATCGTCACCAGAGGCGGACCTAGCATGTTGCTAGGGGTAGCCCCCGCTACCCTTTGACGCTCCGGCAATATTATAAATTTTAGAAAAATTTGACGTTTTTTCGATTTCGTTACTCCTTTTTATATGACACGTTGCCCCTATAAAGATTTTTTAGATCCGCCACTGATCGTCATCTTCCTCGTCTTTTTCTGAATTGACCCACAACTCTTCTTAGCAACCCAAGTTCTCCTCCCTTAGCACGCAGCCATAATCCGTGTATTCTCTTTTAGAGTTTTCGTTTAGCCCAACCCGGCCCAAGTTGCTAAAGATGTTGAACCTCAGGGATGGTCCTGTATCATAAATAAGTAGTCAAAGAGTACTAAAAATTAGAATTTTGATGTTAACTTATCATGATTTTGCTAATACACAATTCACAACTACCATATAACAACCATTTTAATAAAAAAGAAATGCCAAAGAGATAAAAGGTGAAACCAAAACTGATTACTTAATTACTGTTGACTGTAGTCTCGTTTAGTGCAATTGTTGACTAATGGCGATTTATGACGGTGTTTAGTTAAAAGGTCAAAAAAAACAAAACTGAATAACCTAAAATTTAATTTAATAATCATAAAATCTACAAGTTAAAGATTCTTATACTTAATAAAAAAGAAAGCAGTCAATTATTTTCTAGAAAAAAAAACTAGTGAGATTCCCACTCTAGTGCGGTGGGAATTTCGTTTCGGTTTGTTACGGTACCGGCACTCGACATAACAACTGAAAGGGAAAACCAAAATATAAAGTTGTGATATGCTCAAAGGATGTCGACACGGTTTTACATCGATCAAAATCCATATAAACGAATAAATTTGTGATTTGGTGAAATGAGTATCGACACTATGTTACATCGATTGAAAACTATAAAAAGAAAGACGATATCTCCACCTTCAATTTTTGTAACGCCCAGATCACACCCAAGAAAGGCGGTGTTACGTGCCCCATGCATACGTGGCAAGGCATCACACCCCCTGTCACCTTCCTCAAATACGTACTTTTAATATTATAGTGTTTTTATCATTTCCACCTATCTATTTTTCTTTTAAAAGAAACCATTCCTATATAAAAACAAAAACAAAAAGTGCAGATATATTAAAAAAAGGAATCACGGGAAATATCCTATTTTGAAGAAATGTATCTAACAAGGTTGAGACTATTGATTGTATGATGGAAACAAAGGACAAAAAGATGGATGACCATCAATGACCAAGTACCCAAAGTAGGTAATACTAGACAATAATCGGTTGTTGATGCATGTGGAGGATAAATGTGTTTGTCAAGTCGTCAATGCAATCTTTTTTAGTTGGATTATTGTCTCAAACATGACTTAGTGTCAACATCAAATCTATTTTGAGTTAAAAGAGTATTACCTTTATGTCACTCTTGAAATTGAGGTATGTGCTAATGGATCCAAGACATTTTTTATTGACGTCACTCTTTGAAAATGTTTGCCGTATCAACCAATTTCAGATTCTTACATAACACATGAAAACGAGTATCAAAAACTATATATAACACACATTTTTTACCATTTGGGTGCGACCCATAAAGATACGGGTAGGTGAAAAACTTATCTAACCCTTAATGCTCTAATAAACCTCTCTTAGCACGAGCCAAACTATGCACATCTCATTAGGAAGAAAACAAAAATCGTGACCTCCTAAAACCCTCAACGTATGTCCCTTGGTATGCTATACAAAATCGTTCGATTCAGAACCAATAATATGTTGGAAACTACAATACTCACATAATGCCTTTGTACTTATTATTTTGAATGTAATACACAAGACGGTTATGTAACCGCCTCTTTTCTCTTCTTCTCAAGTGCATTATGTGATTCTCCTCGTTTTCAACACATTATTTGTCAGAAACCGAGCGTGTCCCTTGCTGGTTCTAAAATGGACGTGCACTATATATCTTTGTGATTAGAGTGATGATCATGCGATTTAATTTGTGTAGCAAACAGTGCGAAAAATAAACACACGCACGACCTAATTGTAGAACCAACAATCCATTGCGGCAAACATTATCCATTTTAGTAGGATGATGTTTAGGTATTAAGCAGAAAGAAAGTTGAACAGGAAAATAACAATTAATATTCTTAAAAACATTCATGGTTACAAGTCTATTACTAAATTAAAGATTTACAAAGATGAAAGTATTAGCATCATCCTGTTTGCTTATTTGCTGGTCAACCAGATTTGAACAGCAAAACTGCTTTTGAATCCAAGTAGAAGTAGACAAAGTGGTTTGTCTCATGAGTCACATAAGAACCTGCACAGACAATCCCTAAACATTAACTAACTTTCATCTCTATTGTAATTTTGTAGTATAAATATGTACATCTACAGTAGCACAATGCCATACACATGTTTATGATTACAGAGGTTCCATATCATTACAAAATTAGATGTTCAAGCAAGTTGGTTCAAATATTCAACAACATCATGTGATGTGCAGAGTAAAGATTACATCAGGCAATTGAGATACTAAGGTGCATTCTTATCAGCTAAACACCACAAGAACACAATCAGGCTAACAATGTCCGACTAGGAAAAATAGTCCTTTATCAGACTATTACTAAGAAAGTGTGCATAAACTAATGATGGCTTATGTCTTCAAGTTAACCCATAAACACCCACATTTTATACGATTCAATGCAAATTCTAAATTGTGAAATGCAGATCTAAACAATTGCAGAAAGATACCAATTAATCTGACTATCTGAGACTCTTGACAAAGATCATTGGTGATTGGTCATAAACAAAAACTTGATCTTTGTCAATTAAGAGATATGGTACCAAACCCAGTAATCCAGGATTCCAGATTGAATTCAACCCATGGCCTTCGAATCCACTAGATCCCAGTTTACGTGACCTGTAGTTAATATCCTAATAGATCACCGATATATCAGTGAAGTGATATATCAGTTATCGGTCCCCTGCCAAGGTATTGGTCAGAATATCGGTACCGATAATATCGGCGATATTTGACTGATGTATCACTGATTTTCCCGATATCAGTACCTTTCTTCTTAGTTCTACCATTCGTCTTTCTTCTTATTGCTGGTATTAGTGTTTTAAGTCTTAATTGTTAGTTGTTATTGTTAACTGTTAAGAGTTTTACGTCTTAATTGTTAGTTGTTACTGTTAAATGTTAAGTGTTTTAAGTCTTAGTCAGTTCATACTTGCTACAATTGTTAGTGTTTTGCAAGTTGCAAAAGGTTAGTTTGTTAATGGTAGAAGAGTATACTGAATTGTTAGTGTTAAATTGCTATATATATAAATTTAGCATGATATTAGAATTACCGATATCCCACCGCAATAACCAATGTATTAACTACTTAGGTCAACATCAAAGCGGTTATATCCATGATAGCGGCAACTAGTAGTACCTAGTATGTATTTGTGTCTATATATATATAAATATATCATGCTAAACAAATCAGGTCATTCACTACTCTCTATCTCTCTAACCGCAATAACCAATGTATTAACTACTTAGGTCAACATCAACGCGGTTATATCCATGATAGCGGCAACTAGTAGTACCTAGTATGTATTTGTGTCTATATATATATAAATATATCATGCTAAACAAATCAGGTCATTCACTACTCTCTATCTCTCTCTAACATATCCATTATTTCTTGATGATATTCTGATCCTTTTTTGCACACCGGAGAGTAGTCACAAGTGTGGCGTGGCTAACGGCATTCTGATTTGTAAATTCAATCATGAAGTGCTCCGAATTCTCTCATGTGGAAGTTGGTATCCCAATCCTCACAGTCTGGGCGTTTACTTCTACAGTCAAGACTCTCATAATAGTATGCCTACTGTGCAATTTTTATTTATGACCGATTTCTTTCTTTTCTTTTCTATTGCACCTACACATAGTATAAACCACTTGACCAATAAAAGGCACTAAACAGATATATACTATTCTATGTCGTTAATATCCCATTATATCACCGATATATCAGTGATATATCGGTTATCGTTCCTCTGCCGAGATATCGTTGCAAAATATTGGTACCGATAATATTCCGATATATCACCCATTTTCCCGATATCAGTACCTTTCTTCTTAGTTCTACTATTCGTCTTTCTTCTTATTGCTGCTATTAGTGTTTTAAGTCTTAATTGCTAGTTTTAGTGTTAAATGTTAGTGTTTTAAGTCATAGTTGTTAGTTAAATGTTAGTGTTTTAAGTCATAATTTGTTAGTTGTTAGTGTTAATGTATGTTTTAAGTCTTAGTCAGTTCCTACTTGCTACAATTGTTTTGCAAGTTGCAAAGGTTAATTTCTTAAAGGTAGGAGAGTACACTGAATTGTTAGTGTTAAATTGCTATATATATAAATTTAACATGCTATTAAAATTACCGATATCCCACCGCGATAACCGAAACCTCAAAAATCGGTCCATGACCAATATCCGATATTCTACCGCATTAACCACTTAGATACTATTCCAATCAAATGTCACGAATACTATCCTACTAATCACAACCAGATGCACACATTTCATGCCCTAATTTACCAGATCTCCATCAATCAGTACCAAATGTCCACTACAACAAACGTGTAACACATACACATCAAAAGCAATCACTTAACTAAACATTTCAACCTCTACAACCAGATCTACTTCACTAAATCCAACAATCACAACAAAATCAACCTAAAATTCACATCTATTCAAAACAATAAACCTGATATGATCATGATCTCAACTATTCCAACACTAAAACGAAAACTCAGTAAACAGAAATTGTCAAATTACCGAAGTTTTTTCCGACGATACAGTGCCACGTAGGACCGTGATTCTTATCAAACTCCTTCTTAATCTGCTCCGCAACATCCTTCTCAACGCTAAGCTCCTCAAACGCCTGTGCATGCGTCATCATTCGCCGATCAGAACAAGCGATTACGTAAGCAAATTGAAAACATACGAAAAGTAAGTTTAATTTTAGGTTTTACAAATCAAAACAAAAGAGGAATAATAGATTATTACGGAAATGGCGATATTGACGGCTTCGGTTTGCATTTCTTCTTTCATATCGGCGCTCTTGATGATGACCTTACGGTCGGTTGACGGGGAGGAGATTGACGGTGGCGATGCGGTGGTTTTCCGGTCATCGGTGGACGGCATCGGCTTAACTCCGATCAAGGATCTGTTTGGATTTTGGTTCATCTGGTTGCTGTTGTGGAGTAAATAACGGATTAAATGCCGACACCTTATTTTAATGCATCATACCCCGTAGCGTTTTTGTACTTCAATAATTTAGGAGTCTTTGGATAAATTCAATGTGTGTTTACTAAATATAATTCGATTAATTCTGATTTATCGTTAGTCGATATTACGCTGCTCGACTAGCGTCTAACATTTTTTTATAGATATGGTATTTGAAGGATTATTCTTGATATAGGAAAAATTAATTAAATAGTTAGAGATAATTATTAGTTTAAAGTATTATGTTTATCTAGTTATTTATTAATTGGTTAATAAGTATTAGAGTTGGTATTGGTTTATGATAGCTTGTTTAGCAAGTCATTAGTTTAGTATAAATAGATGAGTTAGGTTATGTAATTACTTTGATGTTTTGCTTTGTTCTTTAATAATATATAAAGGAATCGTGAGAAGTTCTCACAAAATCGTTGTGTTGCTGCGTTTTTGATCCGGTTGATTCCAGCAGTATTTAGACCTTATAATGTGTTCTTTTATTTTGGCATTTGTAACACGAAGTTTTTTTTTACAAAAATAATATTAAGGAGCGTCTAGTTGAACTGAACCAACGTGTAGTGTATTTGGGTATGTTGCTTGAATATAATATATAAAACGATTATGTAAGCGTTTCTTTTTGTTTCTTTCGTTGTGTTTGATTATTTTTCTAATGTATAAGTGTATTCTATGATATTTTTTCTCGTTGAAGAACCTATATTTCAGTTTTTAGCATCTTAGGCGTTTAAAAACGAATTATTTTGTAAATTTTTTCTAGCTTATCTTAGGTGCTTATATATTATGTATGTAATTTTTATAACATTATTTATTGATGTATCAAGTTCAAGGTCGTTCATCGGTGGAACTAGCAAATATAATTAAGCATCACGGACGATTTTGGCATTTTACTTTTTTTTAGTTTATCGTAGTTCTCAAAATTAAAAAATAATACAAACCAGATACTATTTGATGGGTTAGTTGTCAATTTGGTTTTGTATGAGTTTTGGACCTTTGGTCTCGAGTTCTTTGGTTGTTGGTTTACGGCCCATTAACAACCCTGTTTATCAAAATGTGTTTAAAGAAACCAATATACCAAATGTAATCAACTTGCCAATCCCCTTCATATTGAGTTTGATATTTTATTGTGGGCTAGAAAACTTTTTCTCTTACTTTAAATTGACTAATAATAAAAATAAATCTTTTTGTGTTTTTGAGTTTAACACCAACTCTCACTTTATAAGTATATGAAAGTAGTTCTCATAATATCAACAATGGTGTATTATATGTCTACGCAGTGGCGTATCTAGAAAACCTTTGTAGAGGTAATGTTTCATATAAAAAAAGCTAACGAAATCGAAAAATGTCAATTTTTCAAAAGTTTACACTACCGTCGGAGCGTTAAGAGGTAGCGTAAGCTACCCCTAGTAACATGCTAGGTCCGCCCCTGTGTCTAGGGGTGAACATATTATATTCAAGACCGATCTTATAATCTCATCAACACCAAATCATACACCATTAAACAATTCGGTTATTGATTTGGTTTCTTGAAACGGGTTTTTTTGTTGGTTTAACATATAGTATATATAAGCCCCTATTTAAACTAAACATATCGAATATAATCAAATTGTCAATTCCATCCACATTGGGTATGACTTTTTCATGGTACTTTAGCTGTAGTCAGAATCAAATCTTTTTCTTGATTTGAAGTTGACTAATAACAAAAATGAAGTTTTATGTTTTTATGTTACAAGTTTGTTTTTTTTAGCATAAAACTTTATGAATCATTTTCTGAATATATTATTATCTTTAAAAGAAAGGTTCTAAACAATGTTTTTTTTTCATTTTTCTTTTTTTTTTTTGTGCTTTTGTTTTTATTATTTTGTTTTTATACTTTACCCGTAAACTTTTAGTATTGACACTAATAATTTATTTAATTTTTAAAAGACTTTGTAATCGAGTTTTACGTGCTTATTTTTATGTATAAGTCGGTATAAAATCAAATTGATTTACGTTTGAACATATTCTTTCGGTTGCTAAACTAATCCAAAATAGAGATCGACTGAAACCCCAGCCACGTAGCGCGTGTACTATTACTAGTTACTAGTATATTATATAATACAATTATCAACCTTGGTGAATAGTGTTTTGAAGAGGTTTTTTTCAATTTTTTTAATTTTATCCATTAATTTTCAACACTGATACTTACAACCCTTTAACTTTCTAAAAAAAATTGTAATTGATTTTACACGCTCTTTTTATGTACACGTGGTAATAAATTTAAGTTGATTTACTTTTGACGTAAATTTTCCACAGAAATAAGTCGAGTCAAATAAAATATGCTCTTACACTTAAAATTATACATGTTTTACGTTGGTCTACATTTGACATATTTTTTTTTTCCTGAAATGAGTCGTGTCTTTTTTTTATATACATTTTCAGCTGACCTACGTTTTAACATAATTTTTTCAAAGCGCCGCGGCAATGCCCGTGACAATTTACTAGTCATTCATAATTCCAAACCCGAGTCCACAAATAAATAAAAAAAAATAAAATAATAATAATAACAACAAAAAAAAAACAATTTTTGTAACACACTTATCTAATAATTAAACGTTAAACACATTATTTAGAAAAGAAGTCGTGCGAAACTGACTATCTTCGTGCATCGTGTCACTAAACAAATGATGTTTGATAATGGAGTTCGGTAAGTTTGAGCTCTTTGACCATCCTATTGTCCAATCTGACGAACCCATGACTCAGATTCATCATCCATAACTCTTCATATCTCATCATTCACTTACAAATACATCCCAATTGATTCAATTCCCAACTTATTTGACCAATTTTGACTTCCGATCGAATCAGATCACCCACAAGATGATGTTATCTCGCCGGATTCTTCGTGGCCGGAGCTGCTTGTGTTACCTCACGCCGGCGACTTCAAAGACGGTGGTTGCCACTGAGCTAAAGCCTCCTGTATTCACCCAGTTCTCAACTTCTTCAAAGTCAAAGTTTGACTTTTCTTACAAGGTTAATTGTTTTAATTTTCTTTACCCTTTTTAAATTATGTTACAGATTAATGTTTATTGTATAATTTATTAGTCACATCTATGATCTATATGCGGTTGACTGTTTTTGATCTATTTCAATTTGACTTATAAATATATTGTAGTTTAAATTGTAGTTTAATATTATATGAATGAAAAATGGATGCCCACCAACGCGTTTTGGGCGCATTGATTGGACAATGAAAACTCCACAGTTGTTATCGGGTCTTCCAAATTAGCGGTTTCAAATATTGGCACTTTTGAGTTTACTATTAATTTATATTGCGGTGTGAGCATATAATGTATATATGTGTGGGCCTCAGGGGCAAAAGTGAAATTGCACTGATTCTAGTGTTACTTACTAATTTCGTGAAAATAACGTTAAACGCGGAGGAGGGTTAATCATGCATCATGTGGTGGCGCCGATAGCCAAAAGACAAAAGGGTACATGCACTAGTCGGCCTTTGTCCCGATTGTTGAGTGTTATGTGCCTTATGTCCAAGGCTTGATGCAAAACTACTATCGAGCCGGGGGTCTCAAAGGAACATCCTCTCTGTTCCTACGGGTAGAGGTAAGGCTGTCTACATCTTACCCTCCTCAGACCATACCTTAGCTTTGCTATTGGTGGGATTTACCGAGTATGATGACGATGATTTGTTTTATGTTTTATATATGTGTATATATAAATTCTACATGATATAAAATTATCGATATTTCATTGCAACAACCCATATCTCAAATATTGGCCCTTGACTGCTATTTGATTTTGGACCATTATAACTGCATAGGGGAGTAATGGGTGGCCTTCTGGGAAGTCTACACGGGGGCAACCAAAAACAAATCCATGAGTTCCTGTATGAGTAACCCATCGGGTGCAAGGCAGACAATATTGGTGGTACGAGAGGCCGAATGTTACAAATAACGCTAGCGTTTGGTTTAGTATTTGTCTGGATGAAAGAATAAGGTTCATCCAGACCAACATTAATTCATATCACATAATTATGTGTGACTTAAGTTTTATGTGATTTTGCTATGTAGTTGAACAATTGGTATGATATCAAGAGGCATTACTTTTCAACTAATGCATTGGAAAGTCAAGTGGTGAACGGCATTGTTGACATACCTTTAGCACAAACTGGTGAAGGTATTGCAGAGTGTGAGCTCCTCAAGTGGTTTGTTCAAGAGGTGAGTTATTTAGACTTTCACGTTAAACACGTCGTCCTTAAATCGATATTTACATGATTAAGTTGAGTTAATCCGAAATAAATTTATATTGTTAGGGGGATCAAGTTGAAGAATATCAACGTCTTTGTGAAGTTCAAAGTGATAAAGCAACCATAGAAATAACAAGTCGGTATAACGGGAAAGTTGCTAAAGTGTTGCATATTCCTGGTGACATTATAAAGGTACTTTTTAGTAATAACTTTCTTCTTAATTTGTTTGTTTATATTCTGTCTTCAAGTATGTAACATTTTGTTCATCCCAGGTTGGTGAAACTCTATTGAAATTATCGGTTGATGATTCATCCATCGCACACGATGGTGCTGAGTCATCACTAGGTTCCGATACATCTGATTCCGATGACAACAAGGCAGGAGTTAACAAGAGTAAAAAAGGTGAAGCTTTATGCACCCCTGCTGTTAGAAGCCTCGCAAAAGAGCATAATATTGATATCAATGATGTCGCCGGAACCGGTAAACATGGAAGAATATCAAAAGAAGATGTTCTCAAATACGCCTTAGAAAAAGGAATTATTGACAATAGACCTGCATTGTTTAATCCCGGTTCCATCGAACCAATGGAGGGACCCGAAGAAAAACTTCATGAGATAGCCGACTCACTTTATCATGACAAGATACTCACCCTGAGGTATTTGTAAATACTTTTTTAACCATTTCATGAGTTTGGTTAAATTAAGAAGAGTAAAATGCCAATTTCATCCGTGAGGTTTGGCCAATTTTGCGACCATCGTCCAAAGGTTTGTTTTTGCGCATCTGGATCCAAAAGGTTTGAAATCTTGTCATTTTCACCTGGCTCGTTAGCTCCTTCCATTTTTCTCCATTAAGTCGGAGGTATTTCCGTCTTTTTTGCTAACTTAAAGAGCAATTCGGTCTTTTTCACTTTATGTAAAAAGACCGAATACCCCTGAAAAAAAGACTGAATTTCCCTTTAAGTTAACGAAAACGACGAAGATACCTTGACTTAACAGAGAAAAATGGATGAAGTTAACGAGCTGCATGAAAATGGCAAGATTTCAAATCTTTTGGATCCAGATGCGGAAAAACAAACCTTTGAACGAAAGTCGCAAAACTGGCCAAATCTCGGGGACGAAAATGGCATTTACTAAATTAAGAATAATGAGATTTATATATGTATTTGTAGGGCATATCAACGCGCCATGGTTAAATCAATGACTGCAGCGGCTAGTGTACCTCATTTTCACTATGTGGAAGAAATAAACTGTGATTCACTTATAGAGCTCAAATCAGCTTTCCAAAAGGAAAATACGGATCCAGAAGTTAAATTCACGTTCCTACCCGTTCTAGTAAAAGCACTTTCCATGGCGTTGACCACACATCCTTAGTCAACAGCACCTTTAACTTGGAAACTTATGAAGTCACGCTAAAAGGTCCATACATTTATTACTTGTATTTTAGTAAATTTTGCCCACCAATCCTTTTTTGGTGACCATGAGAATCCTTAGGGAAAACTCACAGGGCCCCACCAATACCCTGCTTAACATTGGAATCAAATAGGCGGCCTTCAAGGGGTTAGAGCATGAAACCAATGGAAGCAAATTTGAACCTGAGGCCTTTGCTAGGGGTGTTCAGAAAAAATCCGAATCCGAATTTTCGGATTCAGATGTGGATTTCTAAAAAGTTTGGATAATCGGATTATCCGATATCCAAAAACTAAACATAAAATAATAAATATATATTATATGAGCCTATGTTTAGTTTTAAGATAGTAAAAATAGTAAATAATCGGATTCGGATGTAGATTCATAAAGGTTTTTTGTTTTCAATGTTGGAAATTTGGAAAATCGAATACAAATTTATTTTTACTCTATGCATGAGACGGGTTTTTTTTAATCTTTTTTTTATAAATTTGGATATCCGTTTGAATATCCGAATCCGGATATTAATATTCACTATTTGAAAATTCGGATATCCGAAAACCAGATAATCTGATCTTGAACGCCCCTAACTGCCCTTTGAAGGTCCCCTCACTAATTTTCATTCTCATGATATTTGTTAATCAATATAGGATCTCACAACATTGGAATCGCGATGGCTACACCATCTGGACTAGTAGTACCAAATATTAAAAACGTTCAATCTCTTTCCATATTTGAGGTCAGTAGTTAATCTTTCATTATTATTTAGGGCACACGACGCAACTATTTAATATAATACCTGTAAATAATAATGTAGATAGCTAAGGAATTATCACGCCTGCAAAAATTGGCAATGGCAAACAAGCTCCCTCCCGCAGATATATCTGGCGGGACCATAACTCTGAGCAATATCGGATCGATCGGTGGGAAATTTGGTTCACCTCTCATTAATGTTCCCGAAGTTGCCATCATAGCCCTTGGAAAGATTCAGAAAGTTGCTCATTTTGCTGATGATGGAACTGTTTATCCCGTCTCTCTTATGACGGTAGTTTTAAATATAATGAAGATTAAAATGCCATTTCGTCCCTGAGGTTTCGCCAGTTTTGCGACTTTCGTCCAAATGTTTTTTCCGCATCTAGATCCAAAAGGTTTAAAATCTTGCCATTTGCATCCGGCTCATTAACTCCAACCATTTTTCTCCGTTAAGTCAGGGGTATTTTTTGTCTTTTTTTGTTAACTTAAAGGGAAAATTCGGTCTTTTTCACTTTATGTACAAGCATATAGAATAATGTACAAGTATTAAAATACCCTTACTAAATAACAAAAACGAAAATACCCCTGACTTAACAGAGGAAGAAAACGGATGGAGTTAACGAGCTAGATGAAAATGGCAAGATTCCAAACCTTTTGGATCCAGATGCAGAAAATCAAACCTTTGGACCACAGTCGCAAAATGGCCAAATCTCAGGGACTGAAATGACATTTTACTCTAATTTGAAACTAGATTATCATATAAAGCTGTACTGTTTTTGTTTTTTAAGCATACATTAACTTCTTTTGATTGAAATAACTTCAGGTAAATATAGCTGCTGATCATAGGATTCTTGATGGAGCAAATGTTGCATTTTTCTGCAAAGAATGGAAGGAGTACATTGAAAAACCGGAGTTGTTGTTGCTGCGTACGAGATGATCTTTTATTTCCTCCGAGCTTGAAATTACGTCAAGAAAATGAATATTTCTCGCAAGCTGTTAAAGGTCGTACGCTTGCGACGAGTTTCTAGGATAATCTAAGAGATGTTAACTGTTGTGAGGAACTGTGGAATAATGGCGATTTGGTGAATAAAGCGTGTCTTGTTAACCCGTTTTTACAAATAATTTAGTTCAATAAATCGGTTTGTTTTTAAGATATTATTACAAATGCTATATGTTTACATTGTTAACTAATTTAAAGATGACTTATGGCTTCTTAATTCTGTGTGCTTCTTGAAAGTTATTTGCTGAACATGTACTATGTAATAGCAAAATTCAGAATCAGCGTACAGTGACCATTTTGGTTAGATTTAGTGACATTATTGTGAATTTTGTCCATCTTTATACAACATTTGAGTATGTTAACTACTAAAATAAAGTTTACTAGGAAGAAAATGGTATATCCTAATTAAACTCACCTGTATATTTGAACATAACTCCTAAACTATTAATTTTCATTTAACAAATTGTATGTTTAAGTAACCAAGTTGCAACATTTAACAAATAAATAAGCTTGATGGTAAAAGATTAAACTCAAATAACTTATATGTAAAAGAGTCATATCTTAAGTCTATAAAATGATTTTAGTTGAGTTCTAATGAAAACAATGTAGAAGATTATTCTAATAAGGATAATGTCACTCAACGATTACTTTGCTAACTTTGTATAATAGTTGAGGTCTAGGTGGTGATTATGATGGGACGATGGGTTTCTCGTGGTTATCAAGAACAACTGAGCATCGCATGACGTCCTTCCCACCATAAGCTGTGCGTCACCATTCTTTAAATCGTATAACACTACGTTAAACATGTTCACGCATCCTTGTATTATGTAAGGTTAAGAATGTCCGCAGTCCGCACAGTGCTATGACCTTAAACAAAACAATGTAACTTTGGTACCACAACATGGTTTAAAGTTTAAACATGTTGCATGTTTTACCCAAAGAAGTAGGTGTTGGTGAGAAAAACCTGTTTTATACATTTCACTAGGTGTTTTGTTCAATGATTCATCTGTTAAGCTGCACAACATGATTTATTGATTCTAGATTCTTATGTAAACATAATTGGAAACTTTGGTCTCATGGGCAATATATTTATTTAATCAATGGTTGTAATAATTCTCCATGTGACAGGTACAAATCAGGCAATTTCAGAACTATCATTTTTTAAAAATAATAATGCCCAAAGAAGATAAAAATGATAAATGCTTTACCAGTTTCAGAAAAGTATGTAATTAAGTCAATTCAATACAACCACAGGTCAAGATGTAAATCTTTTCTGATTTTGCGATACTGAACACCAAAGAAATTAGGCAAATGGCTGTTTTTGGCCAATAATAATCCCAACTGAGTTTATTCCCGACAGTGGTCCAACCTTTTTCATTTTTTTGTATAATGGTTCGCTGTTGAAAATAACTTAACCATGTTTTAGGGCTTTTGATCAGAATGAGAATACAAGTCAACTGATGTAAAACCTATCTCGAAACGGTGATCCCATGTATTTTCCAAAAGATAACCCCTTTGGAGATGAAGAAGATAATACTCCGATCATCTCGCCATCTTGGTTAAACTGAACAAGATGTTGATTGTTATACTAAAAAGTTCCAGCAAACCGGCTTTACTGAAGGCTTAAACTACTATCATTGTATTGATTTGTAAGTTCCCTTTTAATTTTCCGGAATCTTATATCGTATGTTGTAGCTATGTTTTTTTAGTGAGAGTTTGATGTGTATTCGTCTTGCTGTTAAATATTGATCAGCAAGCTATGATAGGTTTCTCGTCGTTATCAATAACAAGAAGCATTGCATAACATCTTTTTTCATCATAATTCATAAGTCAACACGTTTGTTAATATTTCCAGCAGCAATATTCTATCAATATTACATTGAGTTAACTACATTAACTGTCCCTATGAATTACAAATAGAGTAAACTTATACAGCAACAAGTGTTTATTACTTTATATATATGTCAAGTCACCAGATCATCTTCATTGTTCCAATTTACAAATTGTGATAGAACAAGATGGAAGGGATAGATCACAAGATGATAGCCGTCAACGGCATCAATATGCACGTTGCAGAGATGGGTGAAGGCCCAATTGTGTTACTACTTCACGGTTTCCCTGAACTCTGGTACTCGTGGCGCCACCAGATCCTCTTCCTGGCAGCCCAGGGTACCACGCGGTGGCCCCTGACCTCCGCGGCTACGGAGACACCACCGCCGCACCTCTACATGATCATTCCAAGTTCACTACACTGCACGTTGTCGGTGATCTGGTTGCACTCATTGACACAATGGTGCAGATGAGGTTTTCGTTGTTGGGCATGACTGGGGCCATGATTGCTTGGAAGTTGTGTTTGTTTCAACCCGACAAAGTCAAAGGGAAGAGGAGACATCCTTTCAAGATTATTCACAGCCACATATTCACGAGACGCACCCGTTCGTGAAGAGACACATTTCTACAATCGCACCCTTTAGATTAGTATAAATAGGGTTTCAATTTCTCATTGTAATGATACTCATGTACAAGATATTCGGTTTTATATACAAGTTTGATTCATGTTCTAGAGATCAAAGATCAATTGGGGCCAACAATTATTAAAGTTGTCTAGTAAATAAGCCAAGCTTATTCAAACTTGTTTACGAGCCAACCCCGAACCTAAAAACAAGCTTGTTTAGTAGAAGAGCCTGAGCTTCACTTATCGAGCGTGCGAGCCTAAACGAGTCTATTATTTATATTAATTAATAGATGATCCGAACTTGAGCTTTGAAAGCAAAGCTTGAACCAAGCCGAGCCGATCTTGGGCTTGGCTCATTTGAACCCCTAGCAACAGTGGAGGTGCATGATGTTGCATAGTCTGGTCGTTGTGTTCACGTTCAGTTATTTCCCCCTTCAAAAATCGTTTCTAACTAGTATTTTGGCTTTCATCTATCATTTTAATTTAGCTTTTAATAAAACTTTGAGATGACAAGGGTGTTGGGCTTTATAAATTTTGAAAAGGGTTGTTGTACTCCTGTCAAGAACTCTAGTACTTTGAATTTTAATGTTTATATATAACCTATGGTTTTGTATTGAAACAATCCATCTGTTGAAACTGGGAACTAGAAGCACCTTGGACAACTGCTAAAATAAGTGTACCGGTGAAGTTTGTTGTTGCGGAGTTAGATATGGCGTATATGTTAAAATATTAATAACAGTTCATTCAATAGGTTGTTATAACTTATTTGTTATATTTGTTATAATTTGTTGTGTGAGTTCAGATGTTATTTGATAATATCTGGAAGTTGGAGGGTCTGGCGGCATATACTGGTGATAGCTGGAGGACCAAACTGTAAATTGTGCAGTTTGTGGTATAAAAGGTCTCAGTGTGTGTTGTGAGATCAGATATCTCACACACACTTCACATACTTTATCTATTGTTCTCTCTGTTTGTAATAGGGTTTCAAACTCTTAGTTTGGTGTAGCGACATCTCTCTTTGTTGTTGAAGAGATTGTTCTCTTGAGTTGCATGATCATCAGTGGATGATCATCATTGTTTCTTTTGTATTTTGTATCATCAGAGATCTTATAATTGTAAGATCTCAGGTATTAGGGGGTAAATCTTTGGTTTGGGTTAATAAGAGTTTTGTCACTTCTTTTGTCGCTATATTTCTATTGTTGTTTCAGTTTTGTCATATTTCTGTTCATACCTCTGTTCGTGACATGGTATCAGAGCAAAGTGTGTGCTCTTGAGTCCTGGTGGTGGTTCCGCTGCAAGATCTAGTGGTAGATCTGAAAAATATTGGGCGTTTGTGTACCTCGGAAGTGTGCCGTACAAGATCTCGAAAAATGTGCCGTATAAGATCTGAAAGATTCTTGGAACCCTAGCTAGGGTTTGATTGCAGCTTTTGGATCTGAAATTTGTAACCCTAGAAGGTTACAAATCAGATCTACTGCTTGGAGGGAGTTAAACGCTTTTGTGAGATCTTTCTATTCTCTACTCTTTTACTTTCTGTACTCACTGCATTGTTGGGTCTAGGCATTACTGTTACCGGGGTAGTCGGACCGGCACTTGATCGAGTCATTGTGGTGAATATTGCATTTGTTTAGAGCTGTGTGCAACTGAGTTATGCTTGTCCAGGCACCTATAGAGTGATGAACCTGGAATCTGGCCTCTGACTCGGTCTTGCGTTGGTTTTGTGTTTACTATCTGTTGTTCTTGTTGTTTGTGTTTATTATCTGTTGTTCTTGTTGTTTGTGTTTACTATCTGTTGTTCGTGCTGTCTGTGCTTACTATCCGGTGTTCGTGTTGCTTGTGTTTACTATCCTGTTGTGTTTGTGGTTGATATCATGGCTGATACTGCTAGTACCTCTGTGACTCTTATTAGTAAATTGGATATAGGAGACCCTCTTTTTTGCATCCCAGTGACTCTAGCTTGTTAACAATTACTAATATAAAATTAAAGGGAACAGAGAATTATGTTGTATGGTCAAGTGCAATGAAATTGGCATTAGAAGATAAAAATAAATATGTGTTTATTGATGGTAAATGTGTTAAGTCTAAGGATGATACTGTCTTAGCTGCCCAGTGGGATAGGTGTAATTCTGTGGTTCTTACTTGGCTGTTGAATTCTGTTTTTGAGGAGTTGTTTCTGGGCAAGTTTTTTTCTAAACTTGCCTCTGAGGTTTGGATTGATTTGAAAGAGACCTATGACAAAGTGGATGGTTCAGTTGTCTATGATTTGTATAAAAAAAAAATAAACTGCATTTCCCAAAGTGGCACCACTGTTGCTGAGTACTATAATAGGCTAACTATTATGTGGAAACAATTTGATGCAATGTTGCATCTACCTACATGTACTTGTAAAGCTGCAAAAGATTATAATGACTTTTCAACTTTAATAAAACTGATGCAATTTTTAATGGGATTGAATGATATATATCATCCAGTTAGAACGACTTTGTTAACTAGGGAACCACTCCCTTCTGTTAAGGTCGCTTTCTCCATCATTTCAAGAGTAGAGTCTCACAGACAGACTAGTAGTGGGTCAAAAGGTCCACATGTATCTTTTGTGTCAAAAACAAATCAGTCTTTTGATCCTAAGAGAAGAGTTGTTAGGGGTCCAAATACTAGTCTAAAGTGCACACATCGTAATATGCTTGGTCATACTGTTGATAGGTGTTTCAAAATATTTGGTTATCCTCAAGGTTTTAAAAGAAGGGTTGGAATCAGGGGAATAAGGGTAATGATAGTAACAGTAGTATTAACAATGGGAAAGTTAATGCATCATCTAGTACTGCTGTTATGCCTTTTACTGCTGAACAGATTTCCAAACTTCTTAATTTGGTGACTGAGAGGGAAAAAAGTGCATCTGTGTCTAATATGGGTGGTAAGTCTGAAAGTATTGAGAATAATTCTGTTTTAATACTGTATGTGGTAATTATGTGAGCTGTTCTAGTATTTTTAATTTTGAAGTTAGCTATAATTGGATTATTGACTCTGAAGCTAATCAGCATATTGTAATAACAGATAAAGATATGTATGATTGTGTTGATGTGTCTGAGTATGATCTTAAAGTTTCACATCCTAATGGAACTAGTGCTAAGGTTTCAAAGACAGGAAATATAAAATTAAACTCTGGAGTCATCTTAGTTGATGTTTTCTTTGTTCCAAGGTTATACTGTTAATTTGATTTCTGTATATAAACTTGCTAGGGACAACAAAATGACTGTTTTGTTTGATGAAAATAACTGTTGTGTTCAGAATTTGAGTTCAAAGAAAGTCCTGGTGATTGGTAGGCAGCTTAATGGTCTGTTTTTTGTCGGTAGAAATGTAATTGTGCAAATATGTGTTTTAATACTATGAATGGTGCTGAGTTATGGCACAGTAGGTTAGGACATCCCGCAAAACAAGTTCTAGCCATTTTAAAAGATAGTCTCGGTATTGGTTTGCATGATGATATTGGTTGTGAAGTCTGTCATAGGGCTAAACAAATTAGAGTCCCTTTTTCCTTTAAGTGAACGAAAAACAAAGAGTGTTGGTGAGTTAATCCACTTAGATGTTTGGGGACCATACAAAGTGATAAGTAGAGAAGGATTTAAATATTTTCTAACAATAGTTGATGATTATTCTCGAACTGTTTGGGTCTATATGTTAAAAAATAAAGGTGAAGTTTTCAAGAATGTCAGTGGTTTTTATGAGTTATTACAAACTCAGTTTAAAACAAGAATCAAATGCTTTAGAAGTGATAATGGAACTGAGTTTATTAATTCTCAAGTGAGTGTTTTTTGTAAACAAAAGGGAATTTTTCATCAAACTACCTGTACTTACACACCACAGCAAAACAGTGTGGTGGAGAGAAAACATCGACATCTCTTAAATATGGCTAGGTCTTTGTTGTTTCAAGGGGGATTGCCTTTAAAATTCTGGTCAGATTGTATGTTAACGGCTGTTTACTTAATTAACAGATTCCATCGTCTGTACTGTTAGGTAAGAGTCCGTATGAGTTAGTTCATGGTTTTAAACCCTCTCTTAATCACTTGAGGAATTTTGGGTGTTTGTGATTTGGGACGGTCTTGGATAATTCTGATAAGTTTTCTTTTAAAGCTTATAAATGTGTTTTAATTGGTTATTCAAATCTGAAGAAAGGATATAAATTGTGGAATCTTGATGATAATGTTGAATTTTATTCACGAGATGTCAAATTTATGAACATGTGTTTCCGTTTAAATCAAAAATAGCTAATAATAAAGAAGTGGTTGATAACTATGAGTTGGATCACTTAAACTTCTTTGACTGTTTTGAAAACTTAACACCTAATATTTCAAGAAGTGAGGAAGTTACTATTCCCGATGATGAAGAGAGGGATTATGTGTCTCATGATGTTTCTAGTGATGATCAACAGCCTGATCATTCGTCGACAGCTGCCACGACTAGGGAAAGTTAGACTGTAGAACCTAGGTTAGTGAGTAGTAGTGATGAGGGTCATGGAAGGGTTGAGGACACTAGTACTTCAAATGCTGAGACCAACCCGTCTGAGGAAACTTACCTAGTGTTAGAAGGACCACTAGAAATACTACTGTTCCTAGAAGGCTTCAGGATTTTGTTCTAAGTACTAATGCTAAATATGGGATAGACAAAGTTGTGAATTACTCTTATTTGTCTGCTGAAATTTGTGTTTCGTTAGTACATTGAATAAAACATTTGAACCAAATACTTATAGTGAGGGTTCTAGAGATCCCAAGTGGGTAGAGGCTATGAACTTAGAAATGGAAGCCTTGCATAGAAATAAAACTTGGGAGTTGGTTGAGTTGCCTGAGGGAAGAAAGCCGATAGGCTGTAAATGGATATATAAAATAAAATATAGATCCAATGGGGAGGTGGAAAGGTATAAAGCTCGTCTGGTTGCAAAAGGGTACAACCAGCGAGAAGGGTTAGACTTTGGTGAAACTTTTTTACCTGTGGTAAAAATGGTGACTGTTCGTTGTGTGTTAATTCTTGCAGTTGTTAATGGCTGGTCGTTATTTCAGTTAGATGTAAATAATGCATTTTTATATGGAACTATAACTGAAGATGTGTATATGACACTTCCAGAGAGGCATTACTCTAAAAATGAGTCAAAAGTGTGTAAACTTGTCAAGTCCTTATATGGACTAAAACAAGCCCCAAAGAAGTAGAATGAAAAGTTAACTAAAGTGTTATGTGATGTAGGTTTTATTCAAAGTGCATGTGATCATTCGTTGTTTATTTTAAGTAAACAAAATATGTTAATAGTTTTGTTAGTATATGTAGATGACATTGTTATTACGGGTAATGATGAGTTAGAAATAAAACGAGTTAAAACTTTACTTAGTAATGTTTTTCAAATAAAGGATTTGAGGTTGCTTAAATACTTTATTGGGTTAGAAGTTTTGTATGATAATCATGAGATATGCTTAAATCAAAGAAAGTATTGCTTAGAAGTTTTAAGTGAGTTTGGTTATCTTGCTTGTAAGCCGGTTAATACCCCTATAGAACTTAGTCATATTCTGAATACTAAAAGTAATAAAAATGATGAAAAGTTAACTGATATAACAGGTTATCAAAAGTTAATCGGAAAATTTATTTATTTTTCTTTAACCCGTCCTGATATCAGCTACTCTGTACAGTACTTGAGCTAGTTTATGCACAGTCCTTTGAGTTCACATTTGAAAATTGCGTTAAGGTTACTCAGGTATTTAAAATTAAGTCCAGGATATGGGTTACTGTTTAAAAGGGAGTTAACTGCGAGTTAACTTGTTTTTCTGATTCAGATTGGGCTAAGTGCCTGGTCGCCAGAAAATCTGTAACTGGGTATTGTATCTTCTTGGGCGAAAATCTTGTTTCGTGGAAAAGCAAGAAACAAAATACTGTGGCGAGTTCCATAGGAGAGGCTGAGTACAGAGCTATGTGCTCAGCCACTTGTGAGTTAGTCTGGATTGTAATGTGTTGAATGAGTTAAAAGTTAACTGTAAATTACCCATAAGCCTTTTTGTGATAGCAGCGCTGCTATTTCTATTGCGGTTAATCCAGTTTTTCCTAAAGAACAAAGCATTTTGAGATTGATTTGTATTTCTTAATAGAAAAGGTCTCGATGGGGTTTATACATGCAGTTAAAATTGACTCAGAAAGTCAACTTGCAGATTTGTTCACAAAAGGTTTAAATGCAAGACAACACAACAGGTTCTGTGAAAAATTAGGCATGGTTGATTTATTTAGAGTTATTGAATGAAGAGGGGATGTTAAAATATTAATAACAGTTCATTCAATAGGTTGTTATAACTGATTTGTTATTTTGTTATAACTAATTTGTTATTTTGTTGGTTTGTTGTGAGTTCGGGTGTTATTTGATAATATCTGGAAGTTGGAGGGTCTGGCGGCATATACTGGTGCATAGCTGGAGGACCAAACTGTAAATTGTGCAGTTTGTGATATAAAAGGTCTCAGTGTGTGTTGTGAGATCAGATATCTCACACACACTTCACATACTTTGTCTATTGTTCTCTCTGTTTCTCTTGAGTTGCATGATCATCAGTGGATGATGTATTTTGTATCATCAGAGATCTTATAATTGTAAGATCTCAGGTATTGGGGAGTAAATCTTTGGTTTGGGTTAATAAGAGTTTTGTCACTTCTTTTGTCGCTATATTTCTATTGTTGTTTCAGTTTTGTCATATTTCTGTTCATACCTCTGTTCGTGACAGTATAACATCCCACTTGCTAAAGAATACATACACAATGGTGGATTTCATGAATATGTACCTCTATTGCAGGGGGTTGTTGTGATTGAAGGTGCAGCTCATTTCATCACTCAAGAAGTCCCTGATAAAGTCAACAAACACATCTTTGACTTCCTCCGGAAGTTCTAGATCTGCTTATGTAATGCTATCATCGCAAAATGAGTGGTTAACATTGAGTTTTGTACTAATACCATGTTTGAGTAATGCATGATTCAGTTTCCAAGTTTTAAACATAATATTTGTATTGTGTTATTTGTTGCTTTGAGTTTTGGTGAATCAGTTGTGCGAATGTGTTTAACGAATATCTGGGGTAAACTGAATGAGTGGAACCAAACTTGCGATTTAGAAAGAAAAAAATGGTTATGGGTGAAGCTGATAGATAAGGAAAGGCTTGGGTCAACATCGCATGGCCTAAGTTTGATGTCATACAACTACGTTAGCAAATTCTACACATGTGTCAATGCTGAAGAGGAACCCGAATTTTCACCCAAAGTCACATGAATATGGAATTTATCATAGTATTGTTAATGCTAAGAAAACCCGTATTCTCGCAAACATCCAACTAACAAAGTAGGGCTATAAATGAGCCGAGCCGGGGTGGGCTCTGGCTCTGAAGAACCATTGCTTTAGATTTTATGCATATGTATATGCATAAATTTGGGCTTTAATATAAACGGAGCGCGCCACGAACCGAACTTGGGTACCTTGGCTTGGGGCTCGTTTAAAACCGAGCTGATGACAAGCCAAACTTTTTTTGAGCGAAAGTTCGAGCCGTGAGCTTATAAGCTACCCTATAACAAAGTGACCATATTTCACCTAGATGTTTCCTTGTACAATTAAGAAAAATGTTTTTTTCACAAATGTAATATGTCAGTTTTTAATATAAAGATTAATAAGAATCAAACTCTTAAATCATCTTATTAGTTTGCTAATTCCAATCAGAACATTTTTTCCAAAAAAGTATATTACTCTAAACAGATAAAAAATGATAAATGCTATACCAATTTCAGGAAAGTAAGCAAATAAAGCCATCTAAAAATAAACAACCACATGAGGCACACTTTCTGACAAGCTGGGGACGATTACAATCTGACAAATGCTAGCCATGAACAGCCCCACATGATAAATAAATGATATTGAATGCAAGCTGGGACTGAAGCCATCCGGTGTGGGCACGTCTATCTGGGTTCACACGTCATGTCAAATAAAAAAACAAAAAACATGATAAATGATTAAAGATGGGGACCATGATAAATGATTAAAGATGGGGACCGTTGATGTGGACTTTTTGATAAGATGGGAACGGTTACAATTTTACAAATTGTGTTCAGTGTTCCAATTTCCAAATTGTGAAGGAAGAAGATGGAGGGGATAAATCACAAAATGATCACCATCAACAACATCAACATGCATCTCGCAGAGATGGGCGAAGGCCCAGTCGTGTTACTACTTCATGGTTTCCCCGAGCTCTGGCACTCGTGGCGCCACCGGATCCTTTTCCTCGCGGCGCATGGGTAGTGCAGACGTGTCACTTATGCAAAATTGAAAAAAAAACAAAGATCAAATCATAAAAGTTAAACCGCTACGAAAAGAAAAAGTAACTTTTATTACATTTATCTGGAACCAAACCAACTTGAGGATACACAAAACATTAAGAATTAAAACTAAAACTTATGTAGAAAATCTATTATGTGTTTGTTTACTTGATCAGGCTTCTCTTGGTTAATGAAGTGAGCAACACCTTCCATGACAACAACTTCCTCTAACAATGGAACATCTTTCTTAAAATCATCACCAACAGTATAGTCCTTCGATCCCGGCATATGACAAGTCAAATCCAGGTCTCCGATGATGAACTTTGTCGGCAGCATCACCTTTGCACCCTTCCATGCCGCTGTCAGTTCCTATAACCAAAATGTAAAAAATGTAATAGACTTGGTTAAAACTTGAACAAATTTAATTCATTATTCATTATATATATAGCTGTAATACCGGTAATACCGGTCTTTTGAAGGTAGCTAGCAAAGTATTGAATATCTTCTTCTGATAGCCAAGGTGGCAAAGTGACAGGGGTGTCACCAGGTGAATATCGAAAACCTTTAGGAAATCAAATTTGATCTGGATCTCGGTATGCCAAGAACTTTTCCATAACTGTTTCAGCACTCATTTTACCTAACTCTGCTTCAATATCTCCTGGTTCCTACACCAATATTAATTGTTTATGAACCATTTTATTTCACAAAAAAATACTAACTTGTTTAACTATTATCTCAAACCCTTTTCAAAGGTAAATTGTTATTGTCTTAATGGTCGGCTGTTGATATTAACATACCACTCACATGTACAAAGTACACAAGAAGTGAGACGGCTAGTATCACGTACATTTTCTGCCAATCAACATGGCCCGCATCGCCACCAATATGACATGTATCACTTTTACACCGACAAAGAAATGACTAATGTGATAGAAGTAAACTAATAGGACCCGCATCACCATTTCTTTTGCCAAAACAATATGGGCATGTATAGACCAACATGGCCCATACACACCAACACACCCTATAATTTTTGAGGTGGTGTACCTATATAAGGACCCTAACAAGCAGAAAAAAGATTTTTTATTTTAAACAAACAAAAGTGATCAAACTAAGTGGCTGAAAATAAATCTTTACTCTTAATATATAAGAAATATAAAAACGTTAGTATTTAATTTATATGTTAGTAACAAATTTTGGATCTTTACCTGAAATCTACTCATGTAGTGATTCTCTCCATACTCATTTTTAAGCATGGTAGCCATGTCCCCATTTAGATTCCACGGAAGAAACGATATGCTCATGTTCACCCAACCCATTACGGCCTAAAAATACACAACCCCCAATTTATGTACACACCCCCTACCCTATACTCTCTTCATAGGGCTATACAGCCTGAAATAAAGCCCACCCATACGCAACTTATAAGGGGTATACGACTGAGCTCAGGCCCACCTATTTAAAACAAGTTTGGTAGGTTTAATACTTGAAAATGAGGAAGTTATGAAATATTATTATAAAAAACTTCATAGACTTTTTTTTATAAAATGTTGTTATAAAAATATGTATATATAAAGTTTTTATTTATTTACTATTATTATAAAAACTGTGTAGATGTTTTTTTGAAAATAAGGTTATAAAAATTGTGTATATATCAAGTTTTTTTATTTATTAAGTATTATTATAAAATATCATTGTTTTTATCAAAAAAATGTGTATAATGTTTTTTATTTATTAAGTACTATTATAAAAACTTCATATTTTTATACAATGTTATAAAAATTGTATATATTATAACATGTTATTTTTTATTTATTAAGTATTATTATGTCTATAATCGTGTTTCACTTATCATTTATAAACTATAACGCAACAAGAAACTTAATTCAAAATGTAATTGAACATCGGTATATATTATAACACAAAACATGGCACTTTCATACAAAATGTAATGGCTAAATCCTAAACCGTAAACCGCTAATTGTTACATATTCTTAAATTCTTGTACACGAAACCGAAACAACAAAAGGGACCTAGACACAACAACCGTCTTGAAATTGGGTGTTGGTACACGAGGTTCCAACTCGCTTTCCGCCTGCCAACTACCACATCAAGAGTACCTCGAGTGGCATCGGTTGGAGCAGTGGGTGCCGGAATCAACTACATCAATGATTGTCCACTCTTGCGCGAGCCGTCTTGGAATTGGGTGTCATGACATCCTAGGTTCCGAGTGGATACTTGATGACCACACTGAATAAACAACTGTCTTGGAATTCCGTGTGTATTTGCTTGCGTCACTTGGAGCTCAGCATAATGTAGTCCACTCCATTCACACATCATCCTAGACCGATGTCCTAGTGCATGAATTTGAAATATGGATGCGGGTAGGCGTTTGAATCTGAAATATGAACACAATGTACTTCTCTATAAGGATTACGTATCACCACCGTCAAAACACTAACTTCCGATATCCTGTTAATAACATATAATTATAGCGTTAGGCTCAGTATTTGAAAATATATTGTAAAAAATAAAAATAAAAACAAATCCAAGCACCACCACCCACCATGGCACCATCATACCCACCACCACCCTCAACCACCTCATCCACCTCCACAGCCAACCCACCACCAGCACCACAACCGACCCACCACCACCTCCCCCGATCCACCACCACCACCACCACCACCTTAGCAAATCCACCACCACCTTAGCTGGCGCACCACCACCTCAACCACCACCCATTACCAGCTCAACAACTACCACAACCTAACACCCACAACCCAACACCACCACAGCCACCACCCACCACCAACTCACCACCGTCAACCACCACAACCCACCATCCCAACCACCTCCCTAATACCAATACAAACAACAACCACCACCCCACCGTACTTATCCTACCAACATCCACCACCGCAAACTATAACCACCACCCCAACACCACCACAAACGACCAAAATAAAACACAAAAAAAAAACATAAAAAAATTGAAGATTAAACATTAAAACATGGAATACAAACTAACCTTGAATACTCCAACCTTATAAAGAGATCGAGAGCGAGAACAATACGAGGGACAAAGAATCCGTGTGTGAAGAAACACGGGTTTAACCTAGAGATATCCGGGGATAGATAAGTTACCACCCAGGTGATTTTGCATAAGGGTTTCCCGTTCACTCCACTTCATAGGGTTATTCAGTCTTGCTGGTCTGCAAAACTAGTAATGCCGTTAGTCTCGCCATGAGGAAAAGGGTGGTTTTCTCCGTGACCACACTCCGGCGCGAGAATAAGTATCTAAGGATGGTAAGCAAGTAAATTGCAAGTATAAGAGTCTATGGAAAAACGTGTTTTTTACCTCGAGGTTTGATATTTACTTATAGTTGAAAAGGTATGTTCCAGAGATATGTTGGTGGGCCTTGGGCCCGACCCATATAGCCAGACATCCGTCTTGTCCTGTGTAGTAGACATTAAATGCTCCCTGTAGGACGATTAATGTCTACTGTTAGGAGGCGTGTCATGTTGGATGTTGAGTGGTGCCACGTGTAAAGGTGACCTTCTCTGGTGTCAGGCCTGCTACCAGCAGAAAATGGAGAAGGTGGAACAGTCACTGCGACGATATGGTTGGTGTGAGGTCTTACAACTGAGACACTGCCACACGCAACCTGCCTACGTCACCGTTCTGCCACTTTGTACCTGGAGTATGGCCAGCACCTCTTAGTGTTTACCCTTTTTGCGAGGCTGTCAGAGTTTTTCCCGCCAGCGTAGGATGTCAAGGGTTTTATCCTTTTGTTCCAAAACTATGAGGTGTTCTCATGTGTGTCTTGTCCTTGCAAGGTTTTAGGATTAATGTTTAAGAGGGTTGTTGACCCGCGCAGGGTCTAGTAGTCTCACGCATGAGTCTAACTTGCCGTTGTGCCAAGTACATAAGGTTCGTTGTGTGACTAGAAGCTATCGGTCTAATTTACCGTTGCGCTGAGTGCGCAAGGCCATCATATGACTTGAAGTTGTTGGTCTAATTCACCGTCGCGCTAAGTGCGCAAGGCTCATTGTGTGACCTGATGTTGTTGGTCTAATTCACAGTTGCTCTGAGTGCGCAAGGCTCATTGTGTGACCTGATGTTTTTGGTCTAAGTCACTGTTGCTCTGAGTGCGTAAGGCTCATTGTGTGACCTGATGTCTGTAAGGAAGGCGCACCATTGCATGTTGAATGCCAGGTTATCCTTGTAAAATATAGTTAAGGGTATGGGTATCTGGGACCATACCTCCTCAAGTCCCCCCAGTCCAGCGCTGCTCCTACGCGCACTTTGTGAAGTGGGAGGAGTGCTGGACTAGAAGAGTTGGTGCATGCGCCGTTTATTGTAGTGGCGAAAATTTTTATAAGTGTTGAGAGGAAGCGTTTGTTTGAAGGAAACGTTTTGTCATCTATATCTTGGAATTCGGGAATCTGCCCCTATGAAATTTGCAGGTGAGGTGGTGAGAAAAAATATGGAGGTGAAAAGACGTGTGACGGCTGTAGCATGCACTCAGCCGCCTCGCCTGCCATTCATTAAATGGAGTGCCAGGGAGCGTGGTGGTCACGCGCGCATGTTAACCATCACTGCCATCTCTTTTGCCATGCGTCCGCCCGTAATTCGTTGTTATCACCACGTGTGTTGTCATGTTCTCCGAGTGCATTTAATGCTGTCATTGTAAATAGAGGCCCCGGGTTAGGGTTATAGTCATCCTTTCAAGTTTTCCTTCAACTTTTCTTCACTTTATGATCTGTTGAGTTTCCCCAACATTTTCTTCAGAAAGATTGTTTCTTTTTGTTTGTGCTCCTTTGCCGGTGTGCAAGCTCACCTGGCAAGCTCTTGAGGAGATAGTCGCTGGCTTCCGGTTCCCTCCTGCTTGGGATGCCTAGTTGCTGGCTCAGGGTGATACTGTCGCCGATGCTCCGGCGGGGTATATCACCCTATTTTATGATTTTTCGGTGAGGGTAACTTTTGATTGCCCGCCACCAAGTTTTTGATCGAAGTGTTGCAGTTTTACGGTTTCCACCTTTCCCAACTGAGCCCAATGGGATGGTGCGTATCAAGCACTTTGAGTTCTTGTGCCGGTGGACAGGGTCTGTTCCCACCGTTGACCGGTTCCGTATATTTTATCAGCTCCAGTGTTCGCTGGGGTTTTACTCTTTTCAGCACCGTGCGCAGGCACGGAAGATTTTGCTTCCCCCCCCCCAAGTCCTTCCATGATTGGAAGACAAAATTCTTTTTTGTGAAGGCTGGGTTATCCCTGCGCCTTTGACATTTCGTGGGCCGGATGAGATCCCGGTGGAAACCCTACCGATACAGTGTTGGACGCCTGGTATTGTAATCTGAAGGAGATCCCGGCGATCCAGTTGCCGGAGAAGATACTGGTGGCGGCGGGGATAAGCCTGCGGTTCAAACCTGATCGCCGGTCCCGACCAGTGTATGTTGAGGGCGATCGGAGTATGTACTCTCTTCTCGCCGTATTTTCTTAAATTTTGGCTTTCATGCATGCTAACTTTCTTATGTTCTCTGCAGGGGTTCTGCTGTTCTTGGCCTCTTTTCAGAGGAAACAAAGGCGGATTGAGAAACTCCGCTTGGGGGATGATGAGTCCCCTGGTATGCGCAGGTCTTGGGAAATTTTGCCCTTGTTAAGGATTCGGACCTGGAGGTTCCCGCGCCTTTGACTGGTAAGTCTTGACTATTTGGTAGCGCATCATGCAGATGGCTTATGTATTTGTTGTAATGCAGACGCGTTGAGAGATTTGGGCATTGGTCTAGATCCCAAAAAGAAGCGACGCGCAGGGTCGGGCGCAGCGGTAGAGGGAGAGGCAAATCAACCCGGAGCTGGTCCTCCCAAAGGTAAGCGCGTTGCTGCTAACTTGCTGAATTGTTTTGTAGTCAATCCTGACTTATGAGATGGTCTTGGACCTGCAGGTGCAAGGGAAGTTGCACCCCAGCAGGTGGTTATCCTGACCGCCAGACCTGCTAGCCCGGAAGAAGCTGAGGAGATCCCAGAGGTGCCTTTGAATCGAAAGAGGCGTCCGAAGGAGACCTTCTCTGCGCAACCGCCTAAGAAGATTGCGCGGAAGCACTTTGGGAAGCGGGCGGATCTGGGGTCGTTAACTTCTAAGTATCCCTTGGTAAGCTCTTGTACCTTTTGATAATTCCTTCCCGTTTGTTATGTTATGTATAACTGACTTAAGTTGTTACACAGTAAGGGATGATCCTGTTTTTGTGGAATCCAGCGCATGCGCTCGGGCCACGAATTTCCCTGTGGCTCAGGCTGGTGGTCATGGGGTGCGCTCTACCGCTGGAGCGGAAGGACCAGCCCATGTAAGGGAGGGGCCTCACGTGGTGGTGGAAGGTTCTGGTACGGGTACTAATGCGGGTTCCCTGGTTTTGGAAAACTTCTGGTGTTCCATTGACGCAACACAGCAGGATCTTGAAGAACATGTGGTTGTTTATAAGGGATTACGTTTGGTTTCCGGGGAACCTGCTCTGGAAGTGGAAGAATCGGGGTTCGTTGCGCAATAACCCGTGGTGGCGGAGGAAGAACGCGCGCATCCGGCTGGCTCGGTTAATCTTTGTGGGGCGGAGCACGTGGAAAGGGTTTCCGCCCAAAGTATTCAGACCGGTGCTCCACAAAGGGAGCATGTGGAGGAAAAACCATCCGAGGATGGCGCGAGCCCTTCTGCTCCTGATATCTCGCGGCTCCGCCCGGGTGAAACTCCGGGGGAGTATTATTATAGGTCTTTCTTCTCAGCTAAAGGATGAGAGGTCCACACCCCTGTGTGGAGATTAGAGAGAGGAGAGAGCTTTTCTCACTGGCCGGCGTGCCACGAGTGGTTTGAGGGGCGTTCCCCCGGCGGAGGTACGTTTGCTTTCTGATCATGAAGAGGAGGAGATATATCAGACATACCTCCAGGCAGCTGCTAGGTCCGCCTCTGTTTCTTACAAAATTGCTCGTGAATGGCGGGACCTAATGAAGCAAAAGAAAAATCTTGAAATTTCCCAAATGGATCTAGAGAAAGAGCGAGCCCAAGTGGCTACGCATGAAGCTGCGGTATTGGCAAAGGAGACTGCCATCCCCAATGAGCAGCAGATTGAGGAATGGTCCGCGATGGGTTGGAGGAAACGAGCCGAAACCTTGCAAGATAAGCTTGCTGACGAGCGCAAGTTGTGGAAAGAGGCTTGTGAAAGAGATAACAGGGAGAACAAATCCCTGAGGGATGTGCTGTCTCGCTTACGCTCTGATGTGGCGCGCGAAAAACAAGATAAGGAGGTGGCAGCTGCTGCCGCTTCACAAGCTAGGGTGCAACGCGAGTACAGTGAACAGAGAGAGGTAATCCCTTTGTCCTTGTGTTTATTTCTTTGATCATGCAATAAAGTTATGAGCCTAACCTTGTTATGACCAATCAGGTCGAAGCCTGTGCTGCTTTAGATAGCGCGAAGAAAGACCTCCAAGCAGCGTTAGTGAAGAAGGCTGAGCTTCTGCACAGACTGCGGCTGACGGAGTCGAAGGTGGAGGTGGGCGAGAAAAGATTGGAGGATTCTGAATCCCCCCGCGCCCTCTCCGAGTCGTTGGTTGACTCTTTGGCCAACAACTTGCTGTGGCTTCAACAACATGGGATTGCTCATGTAAGTGCTTTGCCTGTTTTGTATTATGTTTTCTCCTTCGTGAAATTGGCCTGAATGTCTCTTTACCTTTGCAGATAGCCCGTTCCATTGTGAACTCTACGGAGCTGGATGCTGCCATAGCCAAACTATGGTTGCTGCGCGCTATGATGGACACGTGCAAGGTTATGCAAAGTGTGTGCAGCAAGTGATCCATGCTCTGGGGACTCCATGGGATTCCAGCCATGCTTCTACTTCCGGGGTTAATACCGGGGCTACTTTTGAGAAGGTGCAGTAGGGTTACAATCGTTTTGATGTCCCAGCGTTGGAGTTGGTGAGTGAGGCACTCGCTCATGATGACTTCGTCGACCGCTTGAAGGGTATCTTTCCCGTGGAAGTTGAGACTGTTGCTGATGAAGAGGAATAGATTGTAGGGTCTTCTTAGTATTCGCTTTTGTAAACTATTGACGGTGTTGTGCGTTGCGTAACTTTGTAAATACTTATCTTTTAATGAAAAGTTCCTTTCTGGTTACAATATTTGCATGGTGTAGACCATCTTTGTATAGGTATAGCGAATGAGACTGGTAATGAACTCGTGTGCGGGTCCATCAGCTCCTAAGTGTGCTCGCATAGGTAGTGATTTAGGATTCGCGAGTCATTGTGCACGAGGTGTTTTCGCGTATACCCAAAGTGGTTCCTCGCATTTGTAACAGAACATTGAGGTAAAAGTTGATCAGGTACTGTTGTCTTTATTACATAGTTTGGCGCAAGAGCCATAGTAAGAAAAGACAAAAGATGATGAACTTGTAAGTTACATGCAGCACCGTCTTGGTTGGTCACGTCAATGAGACATGCAGCTCCTCTGGTGGTTTCATTCGCGTGTAGGGCCACCCTGGGTCATAAGGACATTTTTCATTTTCTGGTTACTCGGGCTTCACCGCCTCGAGTAATCTGGTGCCCCTCCTTGCTCACACTTTGTAATAAGTGGGTGAGCCTCCCACTCTTGAGTGCCTTCTCAATCTCCATGTGCAGGGAGATGCAGTTGTCAGTTGTGTGCCCCGTGTCTTTATGATAACCGCAAAAGAGGTTGGTGTCTTGACCCTTCTTGTTGCGTATCGGCAGTGGTTTTTGAATTGATGGTCGTCTATGCTGAGAACCTCCGCCGGTGTCTTCGTCAGTGGGGTCCACTGGCGATCGTGATTATCTTGTTTTATTGCTCGCTGGGTGGCGAGCTTATTAATGGTCGCGCGAGCGTCGACCGTTGTGTGGGGAGGATGCTGGTTGTGGTCTCTCCCCCCTTTATTCTTTTTCCCAAGACTCCTGCTTAAGTCTTGGGGACGGCGATGTGGTAGGGGATGCCTGTTATTGTTGAGGTTGCGCTCTGTCTGCGCGTAGACCTTTGCTGCGGCCATAAGTTTCTCCCAGCTCTTGGGGAGACATGTAGTCCTGACAAGACTTTGATCATCTCGTTGCAGCGTACGCCATATTTAAACTGTGCACGGATTAGGTCCTCACGCACATCCCCTATCTCTAATACCTCCTTGTTGTAGTGGGTGATGAAATCCTCGAGGCTTTCATCATCCCGTCGCCAGATGTTCATTACGTCAGAGGAGTCTCTGACATAACGCCTTTGTTGGCTGAAATGTGCCAGGAACTTGTCCTTCAAGTCGTTCAAGGACGCGAGTTTGCCCGTAGGCAAGTTGTCAAACCATAGGCGTGCAGCACCTGTGATGGTTTGAACAAACAGGTGACACCACATCGGTAGTGTCCTTCTCCGATCAGCCCTGTGCCGGTGAAAAGACGCAGGTGGTCATCTGGGTCGGTCAACCCGTTGTATTTGTCGACGTTGGAAGGCAGCTTTGCATGCTCCAAGGGTGCGAGAGCTATCTCCTTGAACTTGGAGTGTTCTGCTGCGTCCGCCGGTCGATAAATCAAGTGGTAATTATGCTCGGCTTCTGGGTTGTAACCGCCACGTGGAGTGGATTTGTATGCCGCATGATTCTTGGGTATCCGGTGAAAAACGCTGGCGCTATCAGCTTCACCGTAAGTTTTATCTTCCTCGCGCTGGGTGTACCGCTCCCCTTGAGGATGCGGGCCCAGCTGTGAGTGAACAGATGCTCGTCTGAGAGAGCGAGACTCTGGCTTAGGCGGAGGCTGTGTTATTCTGTCTCCCGTGGGTGGAGACTATATGGTACGCTTGTCCCAGCTGGTGAGTCGTAACTAAAAATCCTAGGCGAAGCGTGTACTTGAACAGCGGGCTGCACTGGGGCAGCAGGGGTGTTGTTTGCGTACAGAGTTGCGCATTGACGGCGTTCAGGGCCGTCTGAGACTTTATGAACCATGACATCGGTGTCTCACCCGAGGGTAAGATCGACGTGGTCGGAACAAAAGGAGTCTCTAACTGGGCTCCGGGGGTGACCGAGATGTTTATTCGGCCAGAGCCGTGTTGGTCGACGGAATCCTCGGAGGAATCTTCCCTCACTTTCCATCGACACGAGAGGTTTGAACTGGGTTCTTGCCTTTGCGTCGAGAGCCTCGCGGGGTTGGAAAATCGGCCATCAGGAAATGAGATTTAGAAAAGGTGAAAAAATGGGAGGTTGGAAACTGGAAATAGTGAGAAAACAGCGGATAGCACCAATGAAGAAACACGGGTTTAACCTAGAGATATCCGGGGATAGATAAGTTACCACCCAGGTGATTCTGCATAAGGGTTTCCCGTTCACTCCACTTCATAGGGTTATTCACTCTTGCTGGCCTGCAAAACTAGTAACGCAGTTAGTCTCGCCACGGGGAAAAGGGTTTTTTTCTCCGTGACCACACTCCGGCGCGAGAATAAGTATCTGAGGATGGTAAGCAAGTAAATTGCAAGTAAAGCGTCTATGGAAAAACGTGTTTTTTACCTTGAGGTTTGATACTTACTTATAGTTGAAAAGGTATGTTCCGGAGATATGCTGGTGGGCCTTGGGCCCGACCCATACAGCCAGAGACATCTGTCTTGTCCTGTGTAGTAGACATTAAATGCTCCCTGTAGGACGATTAATCTCTACTGTTAGGAGGCTTGTCATGTTGGATGTTGAGTGGTGCCACGTGTAAAGGTGACCTTCTCTGGTGTCAGGCCTTCTGCCAGCAGAAAATGGAGAAGGTGGAACAGTCACTGGTGACGATATGGTTGGTGTGAGGTCTTACAACTGAGACACTGCCACACAACCTGCCTACGTCACCGTTCTGCCACTTTGTACCCTGGAGTATGGCCAGCACCTCTTAGTGTTTACCCTTTCTGCGAGGCTGTCAGAGTTTTTCCCGCCAGCGCAGGATGTCAAGGGTTTTATCCTTTCGTTCCAAAACTATGAGGTGTTATCATGTGTGTCTTGTCCTTGCAAGGTTTTAGGATTAATGTTTAAGAGGGTTGTTGACCCGCGCAGGGTCTAGTAGTCTGCGCACATAAGACTAACTTGCCGTTGTGCTAAGTACACAAGGTTCGTTGTGTGACTAGAAGCTATCGGTCAAATTTACCGTTGCGCTGAGTTCGTAAGGCTCATCGTATGACCTGAAGTTGTTGGTCAAATTCACCTTCGCGCTGAGTGCGCAAGGCTCATTGTGTGACCTGATGTTGTTGGTCTAATTCACAGTTGCTCTGAGTGCGCAAGGCTCATTGTGTGACCTGATGTTGTTGGTCTAATTCAGCGTTGCTCTGAGTGCGCAACGCTCATTGTATGACCTGATGTTGTTGGTCTAATTCTCCGTTGCTCTGAGTGCGCAAGGCTCATTGTGTGACCTGATGTCTGTAAGGAAGGCGCACCATTGCATGTTGAATGCTAGGTTATCCTTGTAAAATGTAGTCGAAGGGTCTGGGTATCTGGGACCATACCTCCTAAGTGTGTGTGTGTGTGCACTTCTGGATCATTATCGTGTGGCCCAAAGTTCCTCTCGTGTGGTCCAACCCCTTTCGTGTGTGTACTTCGAAAATATATCTTGTTTGTAGCTAAAAAGGGCAAGGTAATGTCCATACCCCGCTCATAAGGCAATGAGAGGCGTATAGATATACACTTTCTGGAAACTTTTCAGATAAAGTATGTATATACGGCCCTCATTGCACTATTCGTAGCGTATTACTTTATCTAAAAATTTGTCGGAAATCGTATATCCATACACCTCTTATTGCCCTATGTGCGACGTATAGACATTTTTCTAAGTTGAAATACATATGAGAAGTTGTAATCCGTATCCATCTTCACATTCACAATGGTTCTTTGTAGATGTTGTAGGCTGCACTCAAAACATCTTGGACTAAAACTAATCCTGGACGTCAATGATACACTTGCTCTCAAATGGTATGCATTTTAAGCACTATTTTTTTACACTCAGAAACACTAATTTGTATTCCGTTTCAATGTTCTAGGTGCAAATTCGTTGCGTGGCACGATCCTCCCTTGTATAATCGATCATGTATCGTCATCAGAGGACTACTGGATTCGAAGGTTGTGCTTGAGGACCAAGTCAAGGATTTGAAAGAGGAGGTTCGAAAGTATAATTTGCAAGTAGCAGAATTGGAAGATAATCATTCAAGGGTTGTTTGTAAGAGGGAAACCTGTTTGATAATCAATTGGATTTTATTTGTGTTGTTTGTCTTTGTATTTTTCATTGGTAGTATATAAGTTTATGCAAGATATGTAATGGAATGTAATGGCTCATATTTTGTTGATATAGTAAAATGTTATGTTTTGAGAGTGCATTGGTTTCTTGTTGTTACCTTTTATTATAAAAAATACAGATTTAAAAAAATGAATATTGTTTTTTTTAAATATTAACATAAAAAACGAATGTTGTTTTTTAAAAGTTATTAAAAACAAATAATTTTACGAAAAGTTGTTTTTTAATATTATTATAAATAATTGAGCTTATAAAAATGTTGTTTTTAATAAGTCGAGCACAAAAGTTTATATAAAAACTACCGGGCAAACAACTAAGCATAAATAACAAAAGAAATAAACATTTGTTCGTACAACCAAAAGAAATAATAATAACAAAAGAGATAAAGATTTGTTCGTACAGCAAAAAACAAAATAAAAAAAATAATCATTAACTTCCCACAATGTTTAACAATAAAGTACAACCAAACGAAACACAAAAATACGACTCCATAGCCATATCATCATCGCTGTCGTCAGAATCATCACCATTACCTGTTAGAGGGATCTGTGTAGCAGACGAGCCTGCTTGCGTGCCGGACTGCAGATACACTCGTGGTCGTGGCGGGGATCGACCCGCCAAGCCTGCCTAGGTACGCCTCTCTGCTTCGCTAGCCATTACCCACTCCATCAAATCATCCATTCGGTCCATCCGCCAACCCTGTTGTGTCAAGCTCGCAAATATTCGTCTAACCCACCACAAGCCTCTCGAGGAGACGTTGGGTGGACGGAGACAACCTCACCGCATGAGAAACGCGTGGAGGAATCTGTGCGGCTCCTCTGGATGTCACTTTTCAAACTCAGGCCCGATGTCTCCTTCTCCAATAGGCTTGTCTGTAACATGATGCATCTCCACCTCCCCAGCCTTCAGCAGTGGCTCATGTACAAATAGCTAGGGTACAAAAATCTGACCGTCCAAAATGACAAACCATATTAATAAACTTAAAACAAATATTATTAATCAATTTTATAGGAATATAATACAGGTTTGTTTCGACCACCCACCCACAGCTGACCCACCACCACAGCCGACACCACCACCACCACTGCCGACCCACCACCATCACCACCACAACCACCACAGTCTTCCAACCACCACCGTCCAACCCTAACCCCCTAAAAACCCTAACCTCGACAAACACCTACCATTGTTCGACCCACCACCACAACCCACCCACCACAAGCAGCAAGCTGTCCAACCACCACCGTCAAACCCTAACCCAGTCAAACACCATCGCCATCAAACACCACCACGTCAAATCCTAACCCATAAAATAACAACCACCATAAAAAACCCAAAATTACCATAAAAAATCAGGGAAGATGAAGGGTGCTACTAACCTCTTGTGAAAATCCGAAGCGTATAGTTTGATATGTGAGAGAGAGAAAGTATACGGGGAGAGAGTTTGTGTGTGTTTTTTGGTGTGTGTATTTGAATGTGTTTTGATCTATTTCCTCCTTTAGTGAAGATGATAAGTTTTTTTTGTCTTTGTATACTCCGCTCATTGACTTATACTCGACATATAGATTGTCCAGCAAAAGCGGCATATTGGGCAATGAGCATCGTATAGGTGCTGGTATATACTCCAAATTCCATTTGTACCAGTATTGGGCAATTATCCATTAACTTAACCATGATGAAATGGCCACCTTCCACATAAGCAATCGATAAAACAGAATGGTTTGGGTAAACCTTCAGACCATCGAACATGGGGAAGTAAATTTGACAAACACCGTTGCTTAAATGATGAACAATCACAACAAATTTCTGAGCCACCAACAATCCTGTGTAGGGCAATAACTTCCAGCATGCCTTTGGTGCAGGTTCCACGTTCAACCAATTTATTGAACGATATACTGCATTGTAACATTTCAGATTGAAAGAGTCAAAAATTGGCCACCGCCGGTCTTTGTTAATGAACATCTCGTCGAGTAGCTGTTGGCAGACCCACACCCACTCATTCTTCTCCAACCCCAAAGCCATAGATACAAATTGAAACCACAGTTGCCATTCGGCTAAGCATCTTCCATATGTGTTATGTATCTCCGATACATAGATGGAAGCTATTCCTTAAAATGATCAATCATGTGTTTGCACCTGTAATTAGCAAATACATAGTGGAAAATCTTTATCAGGGAAAATGTATTATGTATGTATGTATGTATGTATGTATTATGTATATTTGTATGTATGTATGTATGTATGAGATTGTTGACGTACCTATCCTCTACCAATAGTGGAAAATGTTTATCTGGAATCGGAATTGTATTTTTAGCTTTAGTTTTCTTTGAACAACTACATTGCATAACTGGCTGAGTGTCCTCGTTCCTCTGTGATTGGGTTTGGGTATCTTTACATCTTGCACCTCCTCCTTCCTTTGTTGTTTTGCTTTCATAGTTGGACGCCCCGAGTATCTTGTTGTACCTCAGGCAGTTATGGTCAATCATACTTGGATTCACCACCTCTTTTATCTTCGACAACATACTTTTTAACACTATCAGTGGTTGTGCTGTGTATGTTGTTGTTGTGTGACTCTATTGATTTCCGCCTAAAAATTACAATCTTCTTGCTTAATTTTCTGTCGATAAATCAAGTTTTGTCCAGAATTTGTCTATCGCGGCAAGAGGAATTTTGCAATCTATATTTCAAAAATCATAATTAAAACCCGAAGTATAATGAGATTATATAGTGTATGGTTTGAAGCATAATGATGATTATATATTTTATGGTTCGAAGTATATGAATAAAATTATATAAAATATATAATGTTATTATTTATTTATAAAAAAACCTATATGTATATAATGTACATTATAGTTTACAATAGTTGTTATATTACATATGAAGTATAATAAGCGGCCGAAGCCTATTTTTTACCTGTATTTTCCCACCACCCTATCTGACAAGCAAATGGTAACCCACGACCCGTAAAAAACTGGTGGCGACAAGGCCCCCTGCTACCGTAACGCACGTAGCTTTTTTCTCTCGACAAGCAACAACTCTAACACTTTTTGGGAAACATTACCACACATGTTATCAAAGAATGGTATTCTATGGTCCCCCATTTGCACGGACCGACCATCCTGAAAACTAAGGTTGTTTGTATGCGTTGTGACTCTACAACTTTGTCAACAAGCCACACAAGTCTATGGAGTGAGTTGTTTGGCCACTTAAGGTATCTCTTAAACTTAGCATGCTGGCTTTCAACTCTGTTGGTTGTATGTTGACCAAAGTTAGGGTTGTGTTAGTTCAGGCTGAAACAAACCTTTCTTTATACTATTTCTGCCAGACCTTATACAAATAGTCTAAAATTTTGAAAAAAAAATGGAATATAGCAATTTGTAATGTTTGTATGTATGTATGTATGCATGCATGTATGTAAACTAAAATAATATGTACTTGATCGACCATCGTTAGTTAGTCGCGTATAGTGCCGCTCAAAGTTGTAAGTGTATAGCATCAGAGTGGGAGAACTACAAAGTCGAGACCATGAAAGCTTGAATATTTTCAAGTCTTCATCTGTAAATTTTGACCAACAGTTTCTTAGAATATTTTGTGACATGTGCCACCTACATAGCAATTTGGAAGTTTTTGAAAATACTTTATCACAAGCATTCATCAAAGCTTGATCCCTATCTGTTACTATCACACTTTGCTTCATACAATCTACCAACAATTCTTGGAGCCTCTGCAGGACCCATAAGAAGTTATCCTGTTTTCTTTAGAGACAAACGCATGAGCCGCACAAAACGACTTATGTGTCGATGTCACACCCACAACTTGAATAAACTAAAGTTTATACTCATTCGTTTTTTACGTAGCATGAATCATCAACACATGTGGGAATGCACGCCACATTGTGTGAGTACTGATGAACGAAAAAACCTTCCTCTGCCACATTTGTCGAGGTATTTCACCCTGTGAAATAAACGTACCCTTCTCCATGCAACATGTTCTCCGGTATCTGCATTGGAGTTCGATCGCCGTACATTTCGAGTTGAATCTTTTTTATCATGTTTTGTACATCTCGTAGAATGCACACGCTGTGTGTGTTTTGTTTTCTTAGGGATAAATATATATTCGTACGCTGTATGTTTTGAAGATAAAGTCTCTCCACTAGTGATTCTTCATCCGGGGTCATCCTTCTCGCAAATGCGTGGCCCTCGAGAATTCTGTAGGCTCATGGTTATGATTGTTTTTCCTCTCCATTAAGCTCCAATTGCCACTACTTACGTCTAGTTTCCCTATCAGCTTATAAGGACAACCAACAGTTGCTTTAGTTTTGGGTTCCCCTTCACGGTTGCATTGCAACCATAGCTCCACTGTCCTGGCTAGCGAACTTTCCACTTTTGTTATCGTTCGTTGGGTCATAATGACGTAACCTTTCCCAACTTCACTTTTGTACACCCAATTCTTCAACTCTTCAAGTGACCCAAATACTTGAAATAGCGGTACATTAGAATTATGTGTGTTGGTTGAATAAAATAGAAATATTACATGACAAACCCACTTTTATATTATATCATATTTTTTTACAACATAATATATGTCATAAATAAATAACTAAATTAAATTAGGTATGTATTTTATGCCATAATTATAATCTAAAAAAAAAATTCACATAAGTAAATTTACTATATTAATTTGTGGGAAAAAAAACTTGTGTTGAACGGGCAGGTTCGGGTTCATATGTATGACACAATTTTTGGGTTCGGGTCGTGTTTGTATGAAATTTCGGGTCGGGTCGGTATATCTTTTCTGTTTTTTAATAGGTCATTAGCACCTTACTCGTTAGCACCTTTATCGCAGTCACCACCTTCTTCCTCGTCGTTAGCACCTTCCTCGACTTCGTTATCAGATTCCTCAAAGTCTTTAGCACCTTCCTCGTTCTCTTTCTTGTGTTGTTTCCCGTATACAAATTGTAAATCCTGTATGCGTGCTGCGGATAACTTTGAGCCACGTAACATGGTTCCATCTCACCTTCGAACACCTAAAACAATTTAATTGTGAGACTTCCATAACCAAAACGGCATCACATCTTATAAGATTTTTTACCTGGTCCAAATGAGGTAACACGGGCCGCATACTCCCGTCATCACAACGAAGCACAGACACAACCTACTCCTCGCCTTAATCAACACCGGTTAACCAAACGCTTTCGGAGACGTATGACTTGTTCGAATCTTCGCCAAAAACATAACCAATGTCCCAAGACGACATTGTGATACGAACGGTTTGATCAAACTGTTTTATCCGTGAATTTTCATCATTTGAATCCTTTTTTGTGAATTTTCAACATTTGAATGAAATGGTTCACGTATGCTTGGATTAATAACATTTTTTCAAACGATATGTTGCATATAAGTCAATGAGCTCGTACAAGGGTCACCTTTTCAGTCTGAACTTGCTGCATTGTTAGTGTTTGTACATTAAATTCCTCGCACACCATACTTATATATCGCTCATAGGGTAATGAGAGGTGTATAGGGTTCAATGTTTCAATGACCACCATCTTATATGCCGCTCATAGGGCAATGAGGCCATGTTTAGGATTCCATTTAGAATCTCCTTGTTAAGTTATTGACTTTTCTAAAAAGTGAAGGAGAAAAGATGTTTGAATAACTCAAAAAGAATTTATTAAATGACCTTTTAATACAAGGGGAATAAGTTATTTTAAGAAATCTGGGATTCCTGACTTTTTAAAACTCCTAATGACTTTTGAGGTTATAATTACAAAAATACTCCACATTATTCGTCTAAAAAAGCTCCTCGTCCACACAACTCCTTATGACTTTTTGGTCATTATTGAAGACTTTTAGGTTAGCCACATAATTGCTACCTTATTACGACTTTATCTTATAATTGCTATGAAGTATCATGCAATAAAAGTTAACTTCAAAGGTTCAAATAGAGTTTGTTTTTCCTTTACTTTGACAAAGCGAATTGATATCGTCCATCACATTGGTACTATACAATACTCATTTTTATGCTTTTTTGACATTATCTTGATATACTATCTTTCGGTATCGTAAACTATATCGAGTGCGCGTAGCCGAACCAATACCAATCGAACATCAGTATTGCTACTGGTATTTCTATTTTAATCAATCTAAAATACGTGTCGATATCATCTTTAGCTTTTTCTAATCTCTTTCGGTTGCTATACGGAGTGCTAAAATTGTAAAAGCATTGTAGCAAACCAAACCGATACCGATCGAAAAACGGCTGCTAAGCGCGGAGAATCCCACGAAAACTCCTTTTAGATAAGTAATAATTCAATAAGTGCTTTTGACAAAAAATTATTTTTAATTTAAATAATGTATTGAACCCATATACTCCACGCATAGCTTTATACGCAGGAGGATGTGCACCTAATTTTAGGGATATACCAATACACTCACCCTCTTTTATTAGATGGGGACGGGGTTCGATTCAAGTAGACTTATGGTAAGGTGGGGACGGTTGAACGGTTGATGTAGGCTTTTTGATAAGATTGGGACGGTAACAATTTTACAAACTTGTGTTGAATGTTCCAATTTCCAGATTGTGAGAGAAGAAGATGGAGGGGATAAATCACAAGATGATCACCATCAACAACATCAACATGCACGTCGCAGAGATGGGCGAAGGCCCAGTCGTGTTACTACTTCACGGTTTCCCCGAGCTCTGGTACTCGTGGCGCCACCAGATCCTTTTTCTCGCTGCGCACGGGTACCGCGCGGTCGCCCCTGACCTCCGTGGCTACGGAGACACCACTGGGGCACCTTTAACTGATCCTACCAAGTTTACTACACTGCACGTTGTGGGTGATCTTGTTGCACTCATTGACTCAATGGGTGCAGATAAGGTTTTTGTTGTTGGGCATGACTGGGGTGCCATGATTGCTTGGAAGCTGTGTTTGTTTCGACCCGACAAAGTCAAAGCCTTGGTCAACTTGAGCGTTTACTTTGCTCCAAGAAACCCTCAACACAAAGTTGTTGAGAATTTTCGTGCATTATATGGAGATGATCATTATATTTGCAGATTTCAGGTGAATTTGTTCTTCAATAGTTTTTTAATTACTGTTGTAATATAGATCATTAGAATTTTTTAATTAATAAGCATATAAAAAATTTGTAGGAGCCTGGAGAAATGGAAGCTGTGTTTAATAATGTTGGAACTAAACAAGTGCTAAAGAAATTCTTGACACACCGTGATCCTGCTCCTTTTTATTTCCCGAAAGATAAACCCTTTGGAGATGAGTATAATACTCTGATCGTCTTGCCATCTTGGTTAACTGAAGAAGACGTTGATTATTATACTAAAAAGTTCCAGCAAACGGGCTTCACAGGAGGGATAAACTACTACCGGTGTTTTGATCTGTAAGTTCCCTTTTTATTCTCAAGAATGTTAAATATTGTGCTGTTTTTGTGTTGCTACAAACATTTGTTAGAAGATCCAGAGGTAGAAGCCCCAACGAAACTGTCAGTAAGTTGGTATATCTTTATAGGCACATAGTAAAACATAATTTTAAAATGCCTATGGTACTTATCTGTAGAGTGAGAGTAGGACTACTTAACGAGCGAGCCGAGACAGCTTCAGCTGGAGCGAAGTAAAAGACGCTAGTTCAAGTGGCCCGGAAAGTCTATACAATCTATAATGTGAGATATATTTCGGCTTGGATAAATTAGGAGTACTCAGTGGAAAGCTCTCGTACTCAGGATAGGTTTATGTTGGTCGTCTGACCCATAATGGGACGTCCAACTTCGACTGTTGAAATAAAAATATGTAAGGGACGCTGTACTGGTACTGGGGCCTGACTCGAACGTATAGAGAGCCAAATGTATAGGTGACGACTGACGTCTGACCCATGGCCATAGTGGGACATATAGCTTTGATGTATCAGAAACCATGTATACTAGAAACGTTCTTCAAGTTGGTTTCCATTTGTCTGTCTTAGGTATTACCCATTTACCTTGACTGGTCTGGAGAACTCGAGGTTCTTCGAAAGGCTTACTGTTAGGATGTCGTTTTGGTCTGACATATATGGCATGCGACAATGTATGTCTATAGCATAAGAGTTGCTACTTGGTTTATATAGCAGAGTATTAGTGGTCCAACTTGGGATTCCTAGATAACAATGCTCCAATTTGGGAGTCTTACATCACAATGTTTGCTCGTTTGAAATTTCAAATAATAAGCTGACTGCTAAGCCCTTTGATGTTTATAACTAGGGGCGGACCTAGAGTGATAGAATGGGTAACCTACGTTGCCCCTTGACATTCTGACGGTAGTGTAAATTTTGGAAAAATTTAACGTTTTTTCGATTTCGTTACCCCTTTTCATTGAAATGTTACCCCTATACGGGTTTTCTAGATCCACCACTGTTTATAACCTATGGTTTTGTGTTGAGACTGAAATCTAAATCTTATCTGCAGAAACTGGGAACTAGAAGCACCTTGGACAAATGCTAAGGTAATGGTACCAGTGAAGTTTGTTGTTGGGGAGTTAGATTTGGTGTATCATATCCCACATGCTAAAGAATACATACACAATGGTGGATTTCATAAATATGTGCCTCTGCTAGAGGAAGTTGTTGTGATTGAAGGTGCAGCTCATTTCATCACTCAAGAAGTCCCTGATAAAGTCAACCAACACATCTTTGACTTTCTCCAGAAGTTCTAAATTTGCTCTTGTAATGCTCCATTCGATCCCCATAATTTGATAAACTCAATAAACACATGTTATTTGTGAGTACTATCGATTTTGGTGTATCATATCCCACATGCTAAAGAATGCATACACAATGGTGGATTTCATAAATATGTGCCTCTGCTAGAGGAAGTTGTTGTGATTGAAGGTGCAGCTCATTTCATCACTCAAGAAGTCCCTGATAAAGTCAACCAACACATCTTTGACTTTCTCCAGAAGTTCTAAATTTGCTATTGTAATGCTCCATTCGATCCCCATAATTTGATAAACTCAATAAACACATGTTATTTGTGAGTACTATCGATTTTCTTAAGTTTTCCATCCATTAATTTATTTGAGAGCCCATAAGTCGACCCCCGACAAATCTATAACACGACAATTCAGGCAGCGCTGACGCGTCATTTATCCAAAACTAGAAAAACCAAAGATCAATTAATAAATGATTAAATCACCACGAAAGAAATAGACAGTAACTTTTATTACATTTATCTGGAACCAAACCAACTTGAGGATACACAAAACTTTAAAAATTAAAACTAAAACTTATGTAGAAAGTCTATTATGTGTTTGTTTACTTCGTTAGGCTTCTCTTGGTTAATGAAGTGAGCAACACCTTCCATGACAACAACTTCCTCCAACAATGGAACATCTTTCTTAAACTCATCACCAACTATATAATCCTTCAATCCCGGCATATGATAAGTCAAATCCAGGTCTCCGATGATGAACTTTGTCGGCACCATCACTTTCGCGCCGTTCCATGCTGCCGTCAGTTTCCAACTCCTATGATCAAAATATAAAAAATGTAATAGACTTGATTAAACTTGAACATATTTAGTTAGTTATTCATAATACATAGAGTTGTAGTTACTTACAAACGAAAAGCGCGATAATAGTTGACTGCACCGGTAATACCGGTCTTTTGAAGGTAGCTAGCAAAGTATTGAAGGTCTTCTTCTGATAGCCAAGGTGGCAAAGTGACAGGGGTGTCACCGGGTGAATATCGAAAACCTTTACCTTTAGGAAAATAAATTTGATCTGGATCTCGATATGCCAAGAACTTTTTCATAACTGTTTCAGCACTCATTTTACCCAACTCTGCTTCAATATCTCCAGGTTCCTGCACCAATATTAAATTATGATCAATTATATTAGAAAAAAAGACTTGACTTGTTTAACTATCATCAAACTGAAACGATTTTCAACGGTAAATTGTTATTGTCTTAATGGTCTACTGTTGATATCAATATACCACTGACATGATAGAGGTACAAGTACACAAGAACTGAGATGGCCCGTATCACATTTTTCGGCCATCAATCAATACTGCTCGCATCACTTTTTTTACCAGCAATATTACATGTGTCGCTTTTCCACTGACAAAAAAATGAGTAATGTGATACGAATAAACCAATACAGTCCGTATCAACTTTTTTGCCAAAAAATACGGGCCTGTATGGACCAATAGGCTCATAGAAGTTTTTTTGGCCACCAACACACCCTATCACTTGTAGGGTGGTGTACCTATATAAGGGCCCTAACTTAATATACTAGTATCAGTATATATATGGTTTTAAATGTTTGAGACATAAATACCCCTTATATAACGGTAAAATTTGGATAGAGTTAATGAAGTTGATGAAAATAGCAAGTTTTAGAAACTAATAAGATAACAGATAGGCAAAAAAGATTTTGGATGAAAGTGGCGAAAGTGATCAAATCACAAAGACGATAATGACACTTTAGTCTTATTATACAATAAATATAAATATGTTAGCATTTAACTTACACATAAACAATAGTAACAAAATTTTGGATCAAAACAAAAATTAACCTGAAATCTACTCATGTAGTGATCATCTCCATAAGCATTTTTAAGCATGGTAGCCATGTCCCCATTTGGGTTCCACGGAAGAAACGGCACGCTCATGTTAACCAAACCCATCACCCTATCGGGCCTAAACATGCACAAGTGCCAAGCAATGATGGCACCCCAATCATGACCCACAACAAACACCTTTTCCCCATCCTTAGTTATAGCATCTAGAACCCCAATCATGTCACCCACCAAATGATGAATGGTGAACTTGGTGGGGTCGTTGAGCGGTGCACCTGTCGTGCCACCATAGCCTCGAAGGTCCGGTGCCACCGCTCGGTAGCCATGATCCGCCATAAATAAGATTTGGTGGCGCCAGGAGTACCATAGTTCCGGGAAACCATGGATGAAGAGGACTATTGGGCCTTCACCCTTTTGTGCTATGTGGATGTTGAGCCCATTTGCACTTATAGTTTTGTGTTCTATACCCTCCATATTGATCTTGGTTTGGTCTGATAGTTAAGTTTAGCCGCCGCTGCTTTGAAAACATGCATTGTATGTAATATATATATATACATACAGATGTGTGTGCATGTGAGAGAGAGAGAGAGAGAGATAAGGCTCTAGAGGTGTTCAACGTCAAGTGGCTGCTGAGTCGGTTTGACATTCATGCATGAGGTGCAAAAGGATCATGTCTAGATCAGCATGATCCGATATTATACAATGTGAATTGATTATATTATATAATAATTTATGCATGAAAAAAGTTTGACTCTTCTATCTCTAGCTCTAAACAAACTGTAGGGGAGTCATGCGAATTTATCATATTATAATATAATATAATATAATAAATTATGCATGAACAAGTTTGACTCTATCTCTAGCTCTAAATAAACTGTAGAGGAAACGGCTCTCCTCATTATCTCCAGTAAAAATGAATATACCCCAAAAATATTTGAATGGAACCTTGGTTTTGTTTTGAGATTGAGGTTGAACATACGTACCAGGTTTAAAATGAAAAGTGATGAGGGGAAAATATTTTGAAAATTATGAAAATATTTAAAATGAAAAGTGATGAGGGAAAATATTTGAAAATTATGAAATAGACGATGTTGACTAATACCTTTTCAAATACACATATTTTTTCGACTTTCTAAAGTGTTTAGATCAATAAAAAAGCGATATTTAAGTCTTAGTCTGTACTTTTTGGTACAAAAATTCTTATTAAAAAAACGAATCAACATAACGTATATTACTAATATCAATACATTTATATATAAGTGGTACGAAACTTGTGTATTACACCAGTTAACTAAATAAAACCTTAAATAGTTAATAATTGAGATTTAGGAATTATAAAATGAGTTTTTGAGATAAGATATGATTGAAGTTACTTATATATAACTAAGTGCTATAAATAAAAAACAATAATATTGAAAATGAAATTTAATATATTTCCGTTTGCTACTATGGTTTTTTTAATCATTTTTTAAGTTCAAAAAATAAAATTCGAAGCGGTGAAATGATGTAGCCTAAACATAACATGTTTGAATATACGAATTCCACATATTTGCCATGTTTATACGCAAATCTAATACGAATAGGCAAGTAATTAAATATAAACGGTGATTTGTAGGTTTTGATGAAATGAAAAGAGTTCTGGATATAAATAGAGTTGAAAATCAGAAAAATGTAAAAGTCAACAGGAGTATGACCTGTACTCTAAAACTAGTATAGATTGTACCGTTAATTGAAAAAAGAAAAGTCAGAAACCTTAAAGGTGGCCCATTATTGTTGGGTACCACCCCTATTCACGAAATATGTACAGATCGTCTTTACGTCACAAAGCCCTAATTTCGAGTATAAATAGACGATGACGGCGGAAACTAAAGGAAGAGAGCACCAAAGACAAATATAGATGCAATGTTCATTGTTTAATCTTAAACCCAGCATAGAAACCCTAACTCATATGAATCCATCACAATAACTTGCTTTGTTGAAATAGGTCTTGATGTGTCTCAATAGATTCTATCCTTCCATTCAACAAGATTAACCTTATCAGGCTCTTTCCATCTTAGCACTTAACATGTTGTTTTCGGATTAGCTTCCAATACAGTTCCATAAGCATAACTATTTGTTTTAAGTCAATTCCCTTTGATGAAACAATTCTAGATAATTACCCTGTCTCAGTCTAATTGTTTCACGTTCTTTATTGCAACCATTCTTAGTTTTCGCTATCCATATTCTAATTTCCCTATCCCTCTCATCGGTTACATATTACTAGATAACCTAGTATCAAGAGTTGCCATGTCCACATATTGATATCTAGTAACTTATCCTAGCTATAATATAATACGATAAGTACGCTTGCCTGTTTACATGTGTAGTTTAGTACTTATTGTTATTTTACTTTTTAAAACTAGCTTGTGCAATGTGATTCATTGTGTTACTATCTCACATGTCATGAAATAAGAGAATCAGGAAAAAGAATCTTGGACTTACAAAAGTGTGATATGTGACGCAGCCAGTTGCTTATCTATTATGTGTAGATTGATATTAAGTAAGTGTACATAATATGCACTTATGAACCTCGATGACCAACGTTTGGGGTTTACTAGTGTTGGTAGTCACTGGTGATATTCTCAATTTCAATGTTCGGGTATTTATAGGTGATCCATTGTTGATTACCGATGGTTAGCTTAGTTTTCTATTTTTTAGTTTTAGTAGAATATGTAATTTAATAATGTCAGTAATCACCAACGAACGATGTACGTCTAATTGAGATTGTCGGTGATGCTCACGCTCCTAGTAGTGGCATGTAGGGATGGAAATGTGTCTGGTTTGGCCCGCTTATTGGTAATCCTAACTCCATATTCTGTTGTAAAATTGTGTCCCATACCCTGCCTAATAACTATTGGGAATTTGCTGGTAATTACTCATCAGGTTCAGGCATACCCATAGGTATCAATTATACTTATTAGTTTGTTATAAAAAAATACCCATTATGATTTCCAAGTGCATTTCTTTTTTAATATTATAACGACTTTTATACACCGCGTGCGTTTCGCGTGCTAAACCAATAGTTGTAGGTGTGATAACATGTACGTTTTACGTTACAACTGATAACGCGATCGCGCAAAACCAAATTATTACATTACAACTAATAACCAGATTCATTTTTGACCTAGCACGGATTTGGGTTTGTATCATAAGGGCACCTGGGGCGCCGCGTTTTGGAGCAAAGTTCACGCGTTATAATCCGTGATTACACCACCAACGCTCTATTTTTCCACGCGTAGAACTGATCACGCGTGCTCATCATCACGCGTTAAAAATGAACAAACAAGAGGGCAGATCTGAAACAAACAAGATGAACAGAACAAACCCAGATCCAAACAAGCAAGATTACATCAAACTTGGTCAAATTCAAGAGGGCAAATCTGAAAGATGAACAAACAGATGAGGATTTGGTCTTGAAATGTCGACTGTGTATGTGCATCAATTTAGGGAAGATAGAGAGAGAAAGAAAGGAAATTATACAGAGTGATGGGAAATTATACAAAGGGGAAATTGATTTCTTTATGTAAGGATGGTTTCTTTTTATAATTTTATTGTTAATTTATATTTAAAAAAACAATCACTAGTGATGGACGTTTCCATTAAAATTCATTACTAGTGATGGAATGAAGCTCGATAATGTGGCAAAACTTGATTGGATGTTGTAAGCGATGGAATTCCATCACTAGTGGAGCGTCCATACCCTAATCATTGCATCTTTGTAATCATTATTAAAGATCGCTATATAAAGTTTTTTCCTCATATCCCCTTGAAAACACATGAAAACTACCTTTTGATTATTCTGTACACCCCAGTTCAGTATAGCTGAAAACCCTCCTAGTGTCGTGTAACACAAAATGTTTATAAACAAACCCCTTCAATTCCTTTTAGTTCAATCCCCCATAAACAAAAGCCAATTATTTGATTGAATCAAACTTTACGTACTTTAAATCCTTTCAAACTTTAAACATAAAGAGATGAAAATCTTTTTATATTCCAATTGTTCTCCTTGTGCATTCAATTTTATCCAGATAAGTAGGAATCAGAAACCACAAATTATCATATAAAATATGTAGATATTCACAACATACACGCATCAAACCACTGACAATCATACATTAAAATATAGACACAAATGCTAAGACTTGAATGCAACTGGCTAAACAATTTCATGCATGAAGTTCAAAACTTCTTAAAAAACTGGTGGATATATTGGTTGATTTCATCAGGTTTTTCTTCATGAAGAAAATGGCATACATCTTTCATTATGATCACATCTTCTAAAAGAGGCACATCTTTCTTAAATCTGCCGTTTTCGATATAATCTTTAGCACCCATTGTGTTGTAGGTTAAATCAAGATCACCCACGATGAACTTAACTGGAACTTTCACTTGTGCTCCAGTCCATGGTGCAGTTAACTCCCAGTTTCTGTAAATTTATAGTTATTAATCATCCATTCCTTACTACATTAACTAACTTTAGATGATTAGCTTACATGTTTATGGCTCGATAGTAGTTTAAACCTCCAGTGAAGCCAGTTTTCTCAAACTTGCTGGTGTAGTATGCGAGATCTTCTTTTGACAACCATGACGGCAAGACTAGAGGATCATTAGGCGAGGTTCCGAATCCAATACCCTTGGGTAGTAACAGTGCTTCAGGTTTTCGATAATTGAAGAGATCATTTAGAAATCTTTCAGTACCCCATACGGCTAATTCTCCTTCAATTTCCCCCGGTTCCTGAAACATATTGACGAGGGATTATTAATAACCCGATTAACGAAATCATACATGGATCGATAGATCAGGTGTCGTATTCGCATCAAAAAAAGAATAAATCTGAAATTGATTTTGAAGATTTCCTTGAATTTTTATTTAATAAAAATATCCCGAGTCACCACCAACTCATTCAATTTATTGGTGGTCGCACTAATTTACTGATTGTCGCATTTAATTTCTTAGCTGTGACAAACAAATGTTAGAATTTCCATATAATTGAAACGCCTTACACATTCAACAATACATCAATTTTCCCCTGAGGGGGACGGGGCAACCTCACGGGTACTCTCCCCGGGGTCAACCTTGTGCCACAACACCGCCGCCACCGACAAAGGTAGGCAAGGCGGGTTGTTTGAAGGGTTCCTCTACTCGTGGTTATTTGGTGACTTTTAGGTCAAAGATTACCGTTAACCATTAATATGTTTAGGTCGTTTTTTATAAAAAAAATAGAGTTTATGGCAACGGTAAGGTGTCCCAGAGTTTTGTTGCGTAAGAGTAGTTTCTAAGAATTTTGATATGGTGGAATTTGATTGATTGGGGAAAGGATGCTACCCTTTGGTGCCTCTTCCCCTGATATGCGACGGACAGTAGTTCCGTCCTACATTGCATATAACCAATAGTTGTTTCCTACATTTCAATTCCATGAAGATATATTTCAAAGATGCATTCTGTAACATCTAATTCGGTAATCTAAGAAAGAGAACATCTGATGGCATTTGGGTACACATAATTAGTTTTTGTATTTTTTTTAAACCCGCAAACTACCCGAAACCTATTCTGCTCCTATTAACCAAACCAATACCGTTTGAACCCTGAAGACACCTTACTACCCCACCATCTCCGTTAAATGTAAACTATTCGAAAACAAAGAACCTGAAATCTGATGATGTAGTAATCATTCCCATAAAGAGCACGTAGTCCATCAACAGGCTTGAACTTAGGGTTTCTTGGACTAAAAGGCACACTCAAGTTCACCAAAGCCTTAACTTTATCAGGCCGATAAAGACACAAAGCCCAGGCCATAAACGCACCCCAATCATGTCCCACAACGAACACCTTCTCCTCACCAGGGGCCACCACGGCGTCTATGAGCGCCACCAGGTCTCCCACCACATGTAGGGTGGTGAACTTGGTGGGGTCATTGGTGGGGTCATTGGGGGTGCACGGTGGTGTCACCGTAGCCACGGAGATCCGGGGCCACCGCACGGTAGCCATGCGATGCAAGGTAGATCATCTGGTGGCGCCACGTGTACCAGAGCTCCGGGAAGCCGTGGATGAAGAGGATTGTTGGGCCTTCGCCGAGTTCTGCCACGTGCATGGTTATGCCGTTGACTGCCACCATCTTGTGTTGGATGTCTTCCATTTTTTGTGTTGTGTTGTCTTTGTGTTTGAAAAAGAATATGCTGAGAAAATTTCCCATGAGTAATGATTATGGTTATATGTGAAATAATCATGTGGTGTCTAGTGTTTGTTGCTGGCTAGCTTAGTTTCTTTTAAAGATGAAGGTGACGTGAAGATGCCAATCTCATAAAGCACGTTAACTACACAGGGAAAATCCCAAGAATGTCCCTTTTTTTGGCACAAATGTCCCCTTGAACACAGATGGCGTGACGACGCCATGTATTAACGTCGGACGCCATGTATTGGAGAATGAGATAGAACCACATGACAAAAACGCCGGTATATTTGTAAAACTCGGCGACTCGGACTTTGTTTTCGTCATCGATGTCACGGATGGAGTCGTTGGTCTTACACCTCATGGCGTCCCACCGGAGTTTGTTTTACCCTTTAAATAAATAATAAATAATAATAATAATAATAATAATAATAATAATAATAATAATAATAATAATAATTGTGAACGCTCCTTCAATGCTTTTAATGGTGACTTCTTGCAATGATCCTTTTAAAAAAATATCAAAGCTTGGTAATAAATGCAATTATTTGAATTAATTTATAATAATGTGTTATCTAAAACAAATACGATTGCTTTAATAAATGCAATCCTTAGAATCGAGCTTGCAATTAAGCCTTTAAAAATATTACCAATGTGTTAATTCAGAATAATCGTTATGTGATATACAATCGGGATGGGGGTCGTGGATGTTACCTCTGATCGGGACGATGAGGAACACCGCGCTCCCCACCCTTTATCGATCCGTATCTGTTGAGTTATGGGGTCCATCCCGATCACCATCAGCCAATTTCCCTGTCTCTCTTCTTTCTCTCTCATTATCTCTCTATTAAATGTATTAAAAAATATATAGAAAATGGGATAAATGGAAGGTGATGATCATAAGATATGTTTGGGGATGGAGGTCAGGAATGGAAGGGATAGCTTATGTTGTACTGACGTGCAGGATGAAGAGGACCATAACGCATAGCCTTAATATGTAACTTTCAAACTCTAGAATCATGCATTAATATTATTACCAATTCGTCCAACGACAACAAAACCCAAGCGCCCAACCACAATACCAATGTGTCTAACAACAAAGCCTAGGCGGCCTACCACAATACCTAGGTGTCCGACAACAAACGTCAGCGCCCGACGTCGATACATGACCGATCGACGAAAACTATTGTATGTTTAGTTTAAAAACAAACGTTGGTGGAACACTTGTGACAAGTGTGTATGGCTGGAGGCAGCGCCTTTGACATCGACGAAGAAAACACCATTGGAGGCGTCTATTTTTATAAATATACAGTCTTTTTTGAAACTGTCGATCTCATAGATAACACCATGTATCTTATACCCGTGCGTTTGATGGTGTGGCAATGAAAAGTCAAACATAAACAAAAGTCTAAAATGGACATTTTCAACATTTTCCCTTGGTTTTATTACCATACAAGCATGTAAATAGTCATAAGTTCATCTATACACAACTTAGTTTAACCAATTTTATTTTATATGTCGTATTGTCACCAATCAAATAACTAGGTTAAAAAAGTACCAATACATATTAACAAAATAGCCAATTATACTTGTCGAAAAAGTCAAGGCTCTGCCACGTTATCACATGAATACATGACTTCTGTGCCAAAAACATGCGAGGTTTAGATGGTGTGCGGTGAGGACTTCGGCAGAGGGTTCGTGATGTTGTGGGTCATATGTTTAAAAAAAATCGATATACATATATGTTAATTTTTTTAAATAGGAAACCCATACAATTTCAAGTAAGGCTCATTTACAAATCATTTTTTTATGGTTTAGAATTTAGCCCACTAGGTTAATTGAGCTCCTAACTAATTGAAAACAAAGTCTTAGATAATATAAAGTGTGAAGAGTTGATCCACCAATTTGTTATTAAGAATGTAAAGAGGGTTGTACGAATCATTGGTTAGCTATTAGCTTATTAGTTATTACGGTATGTAACTCATTTGAATACTATAATTTTCTCATTTTTCGTAATTGTATTGTTGATTGAATACTACGATTTTGTCATTTTCGTAATCACATTATTATCGTTAAGGCATAAGAGCATATTTTTCGAGCTCGAACATGGCACATGAATTCTTAAAGACGCCATTGTTGATACCATACTTAAACAAGATGTTAATGTGATGTCTCATGTAAACATAAAGAGGTAAACTCTTGGAAAATCAGCCCTCACCAAAATTTACTAGTGTGCACTAAATCATATTTATCATTTTAGAATGTTGCACAAAAAAGGGAATGATCAATTAATCCTAACATCTTTGGAGTTAGTCTACCATATCAATCATCTTTTTTCTTAAGTAAATTAAGCTAATGTTTAACTGATACATTCGATTTGCTTACAAAACTGTCGTGTTACTATTGATTCAACAAGCAACATATATAACATATAAGAACGGACAACTCAAGAATACTTAGTCTAAACAATTAGCACTCAAATAGTCAAGTCTAAACTTGTTCAACAACGTATAATAACATAGAAGTGATAAGACTATACATAGTCCCAGTAATGATCACCGATCGGTGTTTGAACAGACACAACGACTAGTTGAACGAAGGTGATCAGGTTCATTAGGGCATCTTGATGTTGTACCTTAGCAAACACTTGCATGAGCAAATGAAGTTTTTTACGGAAGTGCATCTAACATAAATTACCAAAGTTCCCTTATTTTATACTTGAATTTACCAAAATACCCTTTCAGTTAACATACAATATGGATGGAGTTAAGGCCGTGAAGCAAACTAGCGACAAAACCGAAACATCAGGAGGAAAATGTCCGTTTTTTAAATGATTGAGACAAAACCATTAAAATGACCGAAACCACAGGAAGCAAAACAGAAGTTTAGTCTTAAATCAACTTGATTCTTGTTCTTGATCTTTGTTTCTTGGAGTTCAATCTGCTCAATGGGTTAGTCTAACCCACTTAATGGGTCTCTGTCAACCCATAACATTACATTTAGCATAAGTACTTTGTATATTGCGTGTTTATACAACAAAGCTGTCATTGTCTTATGTTTATTTTTCTTGGAATTTTAATTATACTTTGTTAATAAGGGTGGGTATAGATTTCTATTTATCTTCCCTTTTTATATGCAATTTCTAGAACATAAAATAGGAGCATCATTAGTATACTTTTCACCAAAATTACCGAAGACTGTCATCCATATGTTTTCTGATCGAATAATAATTTTCCTGACAAGTAACCCACATGGTTCTTGTTTTTAAGTTATTATTTTCTTTACAATAAAGAAACAATATTCAATTTGATAAAGTCCGTAACAAAGTTATTTGTCAAAGTTTAATGTATTTGTTTTTGAACTGTCAAAATTTAATATTGACATGCCGCCAAAGTTTTAATATTAACCAGTGAGGTTTAATCTACTAACCACCGTAGGAGAACATACAAAAAAAAAACAAACTATTATGTTAAAAGAATTGAACTATTGCTTGTTGTTACTGGATTTTTAGAATTGAACTATATATTACTTGTATTATTGGATTTTTTTTCTGTTTTCTTTTTCATACAAACAAAAGATATATTATCCCAAAAGTAATATGTTCAATTTTATATATTAATTATTCAATTGTAAATTAAGGAAGAAATAACCATTAGCCAACACTCTATATAGTGTGGGATAAAGCCAGTGGCGAATCCAGTAATAATTTTTTAATCGGGTTTCTTTTGATAGATTTTCACTAATTATAACTAATTTTTTTCCAAATATTAAAAGTTTTCCACTAATTTTTTTTAAACCGATGGGGTTTTTAAAACCCCCAAAAACCCCCTAGATAAAGCTCCCAGGGGCTTTATCATGTTACATAAGCAACACATAAGCAAAAGACTTTATTGTTAATTTGCATGGTACTAAATAAACCTCCATTTGATTATATAAAAAAAATAAGGAAATCTGATTGGTTATGCAAGTGGGCCACTCCTTTTCTTCCTCTCAATCCTGCTAAAGGGTTGGCGAAGACAACACGGTGACTAGGAGATAATACTTGGGGCGTCATTAGGAAGATATGGCTAGGAGTTTTATCATACACTGACTAGTCTAAGAAAGATGATAATTTGACTTTTCTCATTTACGCGTATTTCACTTTTTTTGGTTTTAAAAACTAGTTTTATCATATATTTACTAAAAAATGTTTGCTTGCAAAGTCTTTGGAAAATAAATAGAAAATGAAGCTTTGAATTCAAATATTCGTGTCACCCTTCTTTTTCATGGAGGTGGGGCTTTTCACGATTCTTTTTTCTTTGTGTTATGAATTGCTTTTACTTTTTAATGAAGTTGTACTTAACTTTACGAAAGCAAACAAGCAAGAAACATGTGGTTGTGTGCACTAGTGTTGCCACAAACAACTCATTGATATTCCTAAACACAAAATCTCACGTCTCTCTTAGAGTGTAAGTGACACTCCAAACTTAACCAAATTAACGATCAATAACAGATATTTCACCTTATATTTACCCAAATAAACCCAAATTGTAAAATGGGCCCAAAAATGAACTCTATGGACCTAAATTCCATTTCTCCATTTCTAAAATTAAATTATATATTTAACACAATTTCATTAAAATAAATATATATTTAAAAACGTAAAACAATTGAACTAAAAACATAATTTTAATTGAAACATACTTCCATCGTATTTTGGGCTATCGACGAAGTAATCTTCCATTATCAAGTGGTTATTGTGAAGTACCTACAAATTCGGATGCGACGGAGATAACTTTGGCAAGAAATTCGAGCCACTAGAATTAGATGGCTTGTACTCATTTGATGATGATGGTGGAAAAATAATATTACATTTCATGGTGTTGGGTTTGTAAATAAAAGAAACATGAGTAGAATAGTTTATAATTTTGGTAACAAAATAGATGAAATAGGGTAATTTATAGGCTTAAAAAATAATTTTTTTTAATAAAGGGTCATACAGTATTGGTAAACGTTTCAATCTCAGTATCATACTCAGGCTCACCATCCAACATTTTCATCCTATCAAACCTGATAACCCGACGAGTTATCCCGAGAACACCCCTCAACCTCACACCCTTATACATATTTTTACAGGAACCATCATATTTTTTGTTGTTTTATAAATTTTTAACACGGGGTTAATGATTCTTGTTCTATTAGATAATAATATAGTGTGTTTAGCTAAGAATTATACAAATTAAAAATCTTAGCTATAAACATATCCTGATTTATTAAGGTTTGTTTAACTCTAACCATCACCAAATGTAATATTTATATCTTATTGTAAGTTATTAATGAGTAAAGTACACAAAAATTCAATGTGGTTGTTAAAAGTGACACATTTGGCTGCTTGGGTAACTGTTGTAGAACATGGGTAGTTGGTAACAAATCTATAGTTACATACTTGGATAGCACAACAAAATTATTGCATAACTCAAAGACAAAGAGATGCCATGATAGTCAAAGAAATTATTAAAGGTGTCTTTTTATAAGTGTGGGATGTCGTTCCAAAATATATACAAAAGTTTCATGAAACATACACGAAGCGCTCAAAAGGGATAAATGATACAAGAGTTTAACCAAACCGATCACACATAGTGTTGGACTCCCTTATATGCGATTTGAAGTTATCTCAAAAAGTTATACAAGCTGGTTGGCTAAAACCAAATCAACTCGTAGCACTTTTTCTTAAGTTAATTCGAGCACATTTTAGTTGAGTTTTTTCAAGATAATTCCGCAATCTGAGATTAAGAGCAAATAACTAACGGTACTATGAGTAGGGGTGTTAAAAAATATCCGTATCCGAAAATCCGATCCGACAATCCGAAATTCGGGTATCCCGATTTTCGGATTCAGATGGTGATTTTAAAAATATTTCGGATCTGAAAATATCCGACGTATTCGAAATTTATATTCGGATATCCGAACCATCCGAAATATCTGGTTCCGAATACTAAAAAATAATTAAAAAATAAAAAATTGGATATTCAAACATCCGATTTACTCTCCGATCGTCCAAATTTTGAATATCTGAAATTTCATTTTGAAAACGAGCATTAATATAATGTATAATCAAATAAAATGAGTTATTTGAAAATCAAACCACGTAACACAACCAATAAAATACATGTGCTTAAATCAAATTTACAATTGTTTTCCTAACTATATATAACCAATAAAATATAAACGACAAGCCGTTTTTCTTTTCCTTTTCCAGACTTAATTTTGTTATTATATATTTATAATTTTGACACTGGGGATGAAAGTATGAAATGCTATATGATGAGACAATAAAGCCCAAGAATATTTGGGCTTTTAAAAGTCCACCTTAAAAACTTTTTCTAGCTGCTAGAGTATACCAGATAGTAGTTATAGTCTCATTTTTTAATAGAAAGTAAATATATTAATTATATATGCACATGTCAAGTATATTAATTGTGTTCAAATCTTTAAAAAAATCACTCACTCTTAGACCATACGTAGTGCTCCACGCCAAGGGGAGTGAATCCATCCGAGCTGGCAACGACGTGGCATGGCTTTTGCAGGTTTCCAATGTGGATGCGGTGTGAGCACCAGCCAGTTGTGTGCGGAGGGTTGGGTGTGACAGTTGTCACACCTGAAGGGGCGTTTTATGTGACTTGGGCATATTTTTCCGAGCTGGCTCCGACGTGGGGTGCTGACGCCCTGGGCATGGTCCATTACAAACGGTATCTCAGTCACTAAGCATAGAACATGGTTACTAAAGTGAGAGTTGGTGACTCTCTTGCTTACATAATGCATACATGGCTCACACTAAGAATGTATACAACTCATGCACTTAGTTAAGCTTTTGGTGGCCCTTGGTGTGCCTCCTTAGAACCACCAAATAAAAATAGATTCTTAAAAAATATCTTATTATTTAATGTTATTGATTGTGGATTTAAAGAATGACGTATGCTGCCAAAGGGCCCCAACCTAATGAAGTAGGACAAAACCAACAATATTTGACCAACACTTGTATCAAAGGTAACATGTGGTGTTTGTTCATATTATATTGCATTGGTTGTCGGTTATACCCATTGTATTCCGTTCATTTTTGTATTTTCTTTTTCTCTTTTATTACCATCAAAGCAAATTACATGCATATATAGAGGCGATTGAGTGTGGAAACGAAAGATTGTGCAGTCCATCAAACAGTCACGAATCTAAAATATCTAACGTTTTATAGAAAAGAGCAACGAAATCAAAAAAATGTCAAAATTTTCAAAAATTTACACTACTGTCGGAGCACCAAAGGGTAGCGGAGGCTACCCCTACCAATAAGGTAGGTCCGCCTCTGCCATCAAATTAAACAATTTTTTAATACTAATCAACGTACTTCTAAATAATTCATTTTACATTAAAATAAAAAAAATATACCTTAACAAAAATCTTGATGCCATAACATAAATATTTTCATAACCGAACCGAACCAAACTATAATCATCACTCCTAAAAAAATTATCCCAAACAAGAAATTGGTCAACATGACTATAGTCAAAGCATGAGTTCAGTTAACAATAAAGCGAACCTCTGCCAAAAGACACAAAGAAACACATATTTCCCACCAATCTCTACTTTCATCATTTCTTTTAACACATAAAAAAGTAAGTGCACACTAAAGGCATTGATGATAGAAGCTTTTTTCTTTTACAAAAAAACCAGAATTCAAATACTGAGATAAGATGTAATTTAGTATTTATTGGTGCAATTTAAGAGTAGAAGTAATGTAATCTTTGCCATTAAATAAGAAACACGCGCTAACGGCGTCAAGTGACCAAGTAAATGGGCATGGGAGATGCCGAGATCTTGTAACTTTCATCCATGTTGACTTCAGTCAAACTAACATACGGTATATCCAAGTCACCTTTTCGGACCGGTGTAATTGTTCCAGCTAGTGGTCCAGACGACGGTCTACTAGTGGACAAACGGTGGTAAGTAGGAGTGCTATTCCCACTCCTACTTTCCGCCAAATACACCGGTTCAGACACCGCCCGAACTCCCCCGCCGTCTCCGTACACAACGTTGGATGACGGCGAGGCAGTTCGTTTGCGTTTGAAAAAATGCAAGGCGTTTTTCCACCATCGTTTACGGGTCTTTTTAATCTTCTTGCTGTTGTCGTCTTTCGTAACGGGTTTTTGGAGCTTGAAATGGAGGTTGTCGATGTTGGATCTGGATGAATATGTTTCACGTTTGTGTTTTCTTGCTTCTTCTAACACCTGCAGAAGTAAAGAGATATATTATTATTATATTATTATTATTATTATTATTATTATTATTATTATTATTATTATTCAGGTGTTGTGAATGCAGAATAGGGAAGAAATGGGACCTGAAAATAGTCGAATTGAGAGTCGAAGCCGTAGTCGCTGAAATGTTGAGGCTCATGAAGAGCGAAAATGGGGGATTGGGTGGTGTTCATGATTTTGCAATCACAGTGTCAGTAAGTGAGACACAAGTACGAATAGGTAGGTTTGAGATGGATGTATATTGGGATAAATAGAGGGGGATTGAGGTCTTAACCACAAATAATAATAATAATAATAATAATAATAATAATAATAATAATAAAAGAATTGGGCAAAACGTATTGAAAATGTCACTTTTCTTTTGTTTGTTAGACATGTGTTTAAAGAAAAGATAATAAACTTTACAAATTTTCATTGTGTTAGGGGTAGAGGCGTTTCACTAGTGACGGTTTTCTATCATACAAAGCATCCATCAAGTTCCGCCATGTTATCAAGGTTGGTTCTATCATTAGTGATGGATTTTAGTGGAAATGCTCATTACTCACCACACACTTATCTCCATCATCTAACATGTGTAGCACCTTCAATTCTTCATGTGTGTTTATGGCAACGCGTTATCCAGTTCATGCGTTATAAAAGATGGTGACGGTGGTGTATCATGGAAGTCGACACGTGATAAAACCTTCTTCACGTTGCGCCCCGGCCCCGTTAGATTAATATGTTTGGTTAAATATCATTAACTTTCAGTTCTCTGTATTTAAAGATAACTTTTATAGTTAACATAAGTAACTACTATTTTGATAGCAACACTCATCAATTACGGTAGGAAAGGCGTATAATTTATTTTAATCCTTTTAAAAACTTTTAGAAATATGCAACATGCATCAATGTTGATCCAATGATTAAATTGTTTATGTGATTCTCGTAATCTTTCACATAAAGTTGATTATGGATATGACGTCCTTTGTATTATACAATTATTTATAATCAACTCGATTCTTGTCAATTTATGGTTCTATGCTTTGATGTAGTATTGAATTTGGTACATTTTATTTAAAGTAAATTCTTTTTTAGTCTATGTATTTTAATGGTTTTAACTATATGAGTTTAAAATCAAAATTTTTAACTATCTGTGTACGTGATTTTTGAATTTGAACTATCAGACTCTAAATTTGTGGGTAGGGGTTCAAATCTAGTTAAAGCTCGTTTACTTATTTCTATGGGTTATGTTGAAATTGGGGAGTTTTGGTAGTGTGAAGAAGTGTTTGATTATGGCGAGGTAAGGGATGGTGGTGGGTTTGGTATGGAGATGCGGTGCAATAGTGTGGTTATGCAAAGGTGGAGATGCGATGGTAGTTGTGTGGAGGTGTTTGTGTGATGGTGGAGGTTATGCGGTAGTGGTGGTGGTGAGGGAAAGTAAAGAAACAAATTGATTTATGTGTATGAGTGAATGTGTGTATGGGTTAAAATATTTTGTATGTGTCTTATGAATTAAAGGCTTGTAAATAGGTGTAAAATGACTCAAACACTCTAGTATTTAACTGACTTAGTTAACGGCGTTACAAATTTAGATTTAGATAATCACAAATTGAAAAAAATAAATACGTTAAAATTTTTTATTTTGAACTTATATGGTTAAAATCATCAAGCCTAGTGATCTCAAAAAAGAATTTACTATTCAGATTTACAATAAATAGGGTGGTAGGGGCGCTCTCGGTGAGTGATGCGGGGAAGGGGTTTGACGATCGGGTATAACACCGCCACCCCTTGCTTGAGTGGGTGATTGAATGGGATTCGGGTTATACTCATCGATGTGAGAAGAGAGAGGGGGTTAGTGGTGGGCCTCATCATCTTTCAGCCACTCACAAATTTTTCGTGTTTTTTTTAAATGTTTACCACTCTCTATGTACTTAAAGCATTTCTAGTGTTTAAGTACAAATTAGAGAGTGAAGTAGTGAGTTGATATAGCATTATATTATTAATTAAAAAAATTATTTACCCTTCCACCCTTAAAAAAATAGTACACTCTTTTGACTTTCTAAAATGTCCTTTCATTTAATATTTTGAAATTAAAAGAGGTACTATATTAGAATAGTAAACAATAGAATTACTAGTCCACACATGAACACATGTGTGTATTATATTGAAAAAAAAAAACATTTCTTTAATTACTTATTAAATCGTACAGCATAATATTTAACTTGTTTAACATTAGACTAAAGTTTTAAATTGTACCTTCAAAGTTAAAGCACTATATTTTAACAAAGATTATATATTTTACAATACTAAGTAAAATAAAATAATAACAAAATAAGTGATTAAATATGAGATGGGGTATTGGGAGTTAAACGCGGGGATGGGTGTTCGGGGGTCGTGAACGAAATAAATGGCCCTCACGTTTGGCCTACAAACTACCCCTTTCACGGGTAACCTCAACGCTCATAATTTCAAAAATATATAATAATTTATTTGAATGTCTTTTATACGTTATTATTTAATAAACTATGACTTAATTGTCTCTTTTTTTTAATGGCAACTTAATTGTCTTTTATACGTTATTATTTTATCGATTATGACTTAACTGGATTTGGAGGAAAATATCTTTTTCTTTTGAACGGCAAATTTTCTTTTATTCTCTGTTGTGTTGTCTATGAGACTTGAATTCAGTACACTCCTTCACTCTTTCAAGATGTTTAAAGGTTTTATCTTTGACAATGAACCACCACCCTATTGGTAAAAACTTCGGGATCTATCGTACTTATTGAGCATGTTGGGAAATTTCAATTTTAATCTTGTATACGACAAGTGAAAATAGGTTGGAGATCTTTAATGTCAATTTTATGACTTTTCGTTTGGAAACTTTATGATTGATATTACGTCTCAGGTATCTTTGACATGAAAAACATTACACGTTTTAAATGAGCCCCTCTCAAAGTATATATTTTTTGATCGCAAATTTGGATCACTGACGAATTACTATAGTATTATCGTGCCATGGCGGAATCACCTGATAATATCCATCTCCACTAGGTAATAATGCATCTATACCAATTCAGAAAGAAAAAACCAATAAATCTAGAAAAAAAAACCTCTTGTGAGAATCGAACTCGAGACCTAATGGTCTCTAAACCTTATCTCAAAGTAAACTACTTCTCATTATTACAAAATAGAATTTTAGTCTTCTCAAGTATTTTACTACAGGAAACTACGTTGCAATCAACACAATTCCAGCTAAGTTATATGGAGGTTGAATCATTGAATCAGTGGCGGATCTAGAAAATATTCGTAGGGGTAACGTTTTATAAAAAAAGGGATAACAAAATCAAAAAAATGTCAAAAAAGGTCAATTTTTTCTAAAATTTACACTACCGCCGGAGCGACAAGGGATAGCGGAGGCTACTCCTTCGCCTAAGGTAGGTCTTCCCTGCATCCAATCACAAGTTTATGTCATGTTTGTTTGCTAGAGTAGTAGAGATATACTGGAGATGTGTTTATTCATTAAGTAGTAGAGCTTCCTTAAAAATGAGAATAAATTTCTTCATGCTCTAAAACTCTGGTGTAAGACCATAGTTTGGTCTATATGAAAAGTGAGAAAGGAAGATCTCCAATAAAACTCGGCATTATCGTAATCAAAACTCTAAAGACATCAATGTTCAATTGTTCTCATGTATTCCAACAATCGTTTATGTTTCGTCTTCAACAGCTGTCTTAAGCTGATAAGCTTCTTCTTTTACCCCTATATCACTCTTCGTCTAACAACAATTTTTAGCTCATATTTCAATCAACAATTTTGTCACTTAATCAACTAACCATTAAAAATAGACTTTCATCTTTACCTACATAGCTCTTGTCACTAATATACAAGCATTTATGGTTGTTTTTACTTGATAGTGTTTGTATCCAACGGGGTCGACCACCAATTGTTAAATAAAATGGTTGTAATATGACTATTACAAGCAAAGATATTATATGTACATACAATATAGACAAAGGAATATGCAAATTCAACCATTCATATATATATATATATATATATATATATATAAAATATTGGAGAGTTCAAATGAAAAGAAAAATTTTGTAAGAATAAAAATAATAACTTTTAAACCAATAAAAATTCTCCATTTACTTCATTTAATGAGTGTATTTAATATTATGAAAAAAGGCATATAGGTAAATCTATAATTGTCATTAATTAGCTAATTAATTAAACTTGTAACTCATTTTTAATATACTCTTTCAAGATAAAATAATTTATGATGAAGGACAATTTTCGACATGTGTAGAATAAATTTTAGTATGTGTAGGATAAATTTTGAAATGCGTAGGGTAAATTTACATGTGTGAAGGGTAAATTCCGGTAAATGTAAGACATATGTAGGATAACTTTTGAAATGTATAGGATAAAATGTTATTGATTTATTAATGAGAGATAACATAATTAATGAGAGGAGTTTAAACTATTTACTGTTTTACCATTATGTCATTTCTTCTTCTTTTTCTCACAGTAAATTTCTTCTCAAATGTCACACCCCGACCCGCAGCGGAAATAAGAGTCGGGGCATAATTGGGTTATCACCAAAGCACATGACATTTACTATTATGTTTCATAATTAATAAAGTCAAAGTTACATTTTCAAACATCCAAACATGTTCATTCAATACAAAGGAAATAACCAAACATAACAATCCCAATACTAAATCGTTTTATTCTTCTAATCCAGGTCCTATGTGTTCCTAGCTGCTGCTGGTTCACCTGTATCATGTGTAAAATGGGAGTTTTTTGGTCAACATAAGTTGGCGAGTAAACGTTATTAGATAAACATTTGATAATGATTTTATGGTTAGTTTATCAATGAAATATTGTGCATAATCATAAATGGCAAATGTAAGTAATCAAGCATTGGCAAATAGCAATTACAATTATAACATACAATAACACTTGCTAGCATACATGAACATACCAATATCATATGATAACTAACATAAATGAACTGTGCGATCAAGGCTCAATCAAACGGAGCCGATCGTATTGCATGTACTGAAAATGTAAAATGAACTGTGCGATCAAGGCTCAATCAAACGGAGCCGATCGTATTGCATGTACTGAAAATGTAAAATGAACTGTGCGATCAAGGCTCAATCAAACGGAGCCGATCGTATGCGGGCACGCCAGGTTCAACCGCATAATAAAATGGGGAACAGGCTCAACACCCATAAATGGGGAGCGGCGGCCTCGGCAATTGCATGTACTGAAATAATAAATTGCATCCAGTAATAACTACTTAACAGCAACAAACTAAATACACATGTTCATGATATGATGTATGCACAATGGTTTAGTTATAATATGAATATAAACAAAAACACATAATAACACCCCAAAAACGTGATTAAAACGGGGAATTTGTAAGATTCACTCACATTGGGTGCGTTGAATTGGAGATGGTGAGATGCGCACGATTTAGATGAGCGGATCGACGAGGAATACTAACCTAAATAATAATGGAAAAATATATTAAATGGATGGATTTTATTAAGGTTTTTAATGAAATTTTTAGATATATTTTTGTGAGTTTATGGCTATTTTCTATCTTTAAAAATATTATTTTTAAGTATTTTTAATTGATTTTTAAATTAAATTAAATAAATAAAAATATAAAAAATATTATTTTTTAAGCGTTGACCGTTGACCGGTTCGGTCAGCGAATAAACCTGCGCCGGGTGGGATTCGAACCGGCGACCTCCCGTTCGCGTGCACGCAGCTCTACCAACTGAGCTACGTGTCTAACCCGAAATAAACTCGTTTTTAATTATATTTATACACTTATCTGAATTAACCGAAAATTCCTTTATTTGCAAAAACGTTTTAATTCAATTGGACCGGTGCTCGTGGCGAGTTTCGAACGCGCGACGTGTAGTTCATATTGTACACAGTCCACCGCTGGACTGTGTGTCTAACCCGGTTATTATCTCGGTTTTTATTATACTTAACAACTATCTGATTTAACCCGGTTTAGTTCTTGATCAAAAAGGCATGTTATTACACAAGGCGTGCGTATAGCAGGGATCGAACTCGGGACGTGTATAGTTTTTGTTTGCACACAGTCCACCGCTGGACTGTGTGTCTAACCTGTTTAAACTTCCGATTTTAATTAATCTTAACTCATTACTGAACTCGTCTTCTTCATTACGAAACGCAGACATCAATCAACAATCCGATTCGTGATTAATTTAGTTAATAAACATGATGTCTAGCTTGAATGCATTAAACCGAACAGTTTGGGGAAAGAAGATACCGAACAGGTTGTCTTCTTCAGAGAGTCCGGCGAAACTTGTCGGCTCTGTTTTTTAACCTTCGGCTGAGAGAATCTATCAACAGGTTTAAGGGATTAGATATGAAATTGAACTAGTGAGTATTGATTATCAGTATGTTGGAATGTGCATACCGGTAGTTAACGAGTTTCCGGCAATTCCAGAAGTTTTCCGGCGAAGATAAGATTTCCGATAAACGTTGACTAGGATCGATTCTGATGGAGGAGTTGTGTTAGAGACTGATTAATCACATGATTTAAACAGAAAGAGTCGGAGGAAATACCGTGTGGATGTGAGTCCCGGTTTTCCGGTGACTTGCAGAGTTTTTCCGGCGAGCTGATTCAGATGATTTGATGGTCCGAAAATGCGACGAAATTGGAATGGAGTATTGTTATGATAGTTCTGAATCGTGAGAATGTTCTGAAGCTTGAGTTAAATCAGAACTTTGATGAACTTTCGGTTTCAAAAACCGAAAATGATGAGACTTAAGGTTCAATCAATTTTAACTTGATTAGAAACCGTCATACATCGGTTATAAGCTGAGAGAGTGAATTTAACAACGATTTGACGATTGGTTTGCCGATTACCGTTTTTCAGATGGCGCCATCGGTTCAACTGAGTTTGTGTATAAGTTTCATTTATGTTCCTAGAGTTAACAGAAAACACATTGTGGCGGAGTGGTTTAGGGAATGAGTGTTAAGTTGTTGCAGCGACTCAGCTGACCCGGGTTCGAGTCCCGGCAGCTTCATATATTTCTTATTTATTTTATTTTAACTTTTCATCAAATATAATTTTTATAGTTTAGTTTATTTATTAATTATGTATCGTTTTAACTCAAAATAACCATAAATAATTAATGCACTTTTATAACTTGGTACTTGATTACAAAACGGAGAGGGTTTTGGAGACCCGATTTTTACAAATGTTACATCAATTTCTTCTCAAATGAAGCTTCTCATATATTCATATATATATGTAAGACCCTGTCTTAATTTATTGAATTTCTATTAAAATTTCACATCAAATTGTGAAAATACGAGTAAACGTCCTTGCATATTTTAGAACTTAATAAAACTTCATAAACATTAATCAATTTAACATATTATCATTGAATAGTTTCGTAATAACAAAACCAAGTGCGGAAACTTGAGCTTTGATCGTGTTCGGTTCTTCATAGAGTTTGGTCCTCATCCGGTGCTCACAATCATTACCTATATTTCATCATTTGTGAAATACTTTAGTTATAAATAGATTATAACGTAACCGAATAAACCCGAAGGTCCAAAACATTAAAAACAACATTTTTAGAAATCACCCGCCGTAAGCTACGACTCTGGACCGTAGCTTACGGTCTATTGATTCTGTTCTGATCAGTAGCTATCAACCGTAAGCTACGGTAGGCCACCGTAGCTTACGGTGGGCTGCTGCAGCCCTTTTTAAGTTTGTCGTTTTAGTTACGAAAACTTCCGTAACTTACTCGATTTTTATCCGTTTTACTTAAAACTTGTTTCTAAATGTCCGTAAATTGTTTGCCGACATATTTAACTAGAAATCTTTAACCCGGATTCCTAATTCTTATGAATTACGCATCCACTCTTGGTTTATGCGCATATTCATTTTGACCCATTTAGAGATATAAGCACATAAACTTAATTCTCACTTCCTCTTATCCTTATCATGTTTCTCATTTTTAATACTATAATATCTATTTATCTTCTACCTCAACTATACTTGTGGTGGATTTGTTATAGAAAATATTTTAATTTCTAATTTCTACCCTTCGGTTGCATTTTACGAAAAAGACCCAGTGTCAGGCATTAAGCCAAAACGGCTTATGCCATTTGCTAATACACTAGCGCAAAGGTGAACCTTCTTACGTAACACATTTTTAAACTACCCTCAAGGTCGTTTACATTGTTTTATCACCCGAGGGCATTTTGGTCAACTTAGATCCCCCTTTTACGACGTAGGACTATCAATCGCATGAGTTGACCAAAGAACACATTTAAATCATAATTTTATTTAAAATCATTAGGTTCCTATGAACCTGATGTCTACCATTTAGATTATGAGATTTACCTTGCTTTAGTTAATCCGATATTCATTTATGACTCGTTTAACTCTCATCAGACCTTAATTTCCTAAATGAGAGTTTGACCCATTACACATACCTGGCTCGAGTCATTTCATTGACTCGTTTAAATACCTTATGCTACTAATCTTTAATTGATAGCGACGCAAACCAAACGTCATTTCCCTGTGAACACAAAACTCGACAAGCGTTCATTAGATATTATTGACCACACTGTTTGACCCATTTGGTCTAAATGACCATTTTATCATTATGAGATGGTGTTTATTTGCCATCTCATCATTTATCAGTTTCAGTTTACACCTCATGATCATATTCTTAATTCCTTTAACCTATTAGAGTTTATGCCATCATAATGCTCTTATTTTAGAGTTTAATATTTATTCATTAAACTCGTGCCTGAATTACCATATTACCCCTTCTTATTCCTTATGGTTTACACCATAAGGTAACCTTTCAAAATTCCTTGTTTAATTCTCTAACACATGTCAATTACCATTTCCCCTTTTTATCATCAAATATGGTTTAATACCATATTTGCTTATTCCGACCCCTATCAATACATGTCGGAACCTTAATACTAAATCGCTTGTTCATATTCAAATACATAAGTACATTTACTATATTAAGGATGTAAGCTTTACTTACCTTGAAATTCGATTATGCTTTTCCGCGTACTTGATCGTTTGACCCGCTTCTTCCCAAGCTTCCGCCTAGCTTGTCAAGCGTCAAACTATCATTTATCATTCGTAAGATGGTTAGGTTAGTTATCATCTAACACGACTATTCCACCTTACGGATTTATATCATATTTATCATTCGATCTTAATATTGGTGAGTTTTACTTTTAAAAGTCAACTGCCTATTTACTCATACTAACCCACGAACAAGTTTAACAACTCATTTAGTCATTTCGTTAATTACCCGATAAGCGTTATTCGTAGGCCACCATTATAGCTACGTTTCCCAAACCAAGTTCATATCGTTTCTTTCACTTAAACAAATTCAAGTGATTGTTAACATCAAGTTAACTTAGCTTTTGATTAATAATGCTAATTTATCCATTAGCTAGGTTTTCATCTTTATGTAGCAACCCATTTCATCATATTATTAGACATTCACCCGATACCTAATATTACCAAATTTTTACACACTAACTAGTAGACAACATGATCTTATACACTTATTAACATTAACTTAACATCTATTTCATCATTTCATACAAACCATTCCCTAGCAAGTATGAATATGTACTCAAACTCATAATTTGTTCAAGTATCTTTCTACTATTATCATGCATGATGATTCTAAACATAGATATATCATCAACTTCATCATATTATTAAAACCCACTTTATAATCTACTTGTTAATCACAAACAAGTAATCTTACATCAAATTGTGCATAATTTCTTTAAGTTTAACGAAATCAATCATACACATACACTTAATATCATCTTTGGATCATAACCCAACTATCTAACTGCAAGTAATCTACTAGTCTCAAATCGCAATTTTCACCAATCTAGGTTTTAAGACATACCTTATGATCCCCTAATTAAGGTGATCAATAATTCATGTTCATGCACTGATTTGGGTCTCGAATTGGTCTTCAATTTGGTGGATTAAGCTTGAACAAAGGTTTGCCCTAGTTCTTTCTCCTGAGGGTCGACATATACACACTAAATGTGTGTATTATGTGTTAATAACTTGTTTTAATAAATCAAGTTTTCTTTCTTGGCAACTTTGGTCCCTCAAGTTTAGTTTTGATTTTAAATGAGACTACAACTCATTGTCTTATTATTTATATACATGTTATTAACTAGGTTATTTTGTTCCTAGTTATTTCGTTTACGGTTTTACTTTTACCTCTAACGGTCTTTTATCCGCTCTTTACTATTAATGTGGTTTGATTACCAAACCTGTTTTTGGGGTGTTACATATATATATATATATATATATATATATATATATATATATATTGTGTGTGTATGTAAAATATATGATATAGAGAGAGAAGGGGAAGAATGTGACAGTTGAGACTCACATCACATGGGTCAATTAGGGTAACCGATTGTCCGATTCAATATGGCCAGAAGAGTTGCAAATACATGATACAAAGTACTCAAATCCTGTTTACTTGGAAAATGCTACATGTATTGGAATAATTGGTCAACAAACTTATAAATAATTGTTAATATTGAATATGACTAGAAACTATATTATGATGATTATAATATATATTTACGTTTTTATTAAGTTTGTTTCTATCACGATATTTATCATTTATTTCATGAATTTGGATATACATACAATTTTTTTTTCTTACCAAATATACAATAATTGCTGGTAAAAGAAGTTACAATAATTAAATATGCTTGCAATAAGGGGAAAAATAAATTTAAAGTAATTCAAAAATATTACATTGATATAAGTTGTCAGTACCCACTACATAGTACAATATATCAAACACAATCAATACAAAGAATTTCAGCAAAGCTACAAAACTAGTCATGTCACCTTGTTCAATTCAAGCCACCAGTGTTGACCAGAGTCTCCTTTTGCCTTCCGGGGAGCACCTAATTCCAATGTTTTCCTAGCTTTTACAACAGATACATCTGGTGGCTAGCCCATGGTTCTTCTTGGGGTGGCTATAGGTGACCAAACGTACTCCTCTCTTTGAGAGATATTACTTTTTAACGGGAAATGAGCTATTAAATGTGTGAGACGAGGGGTACATTTAGGCTTTACAACACCCTTCTTTTTAAATCTTTTCAGTTGAGCCTTTAGTTGATAATAATCGAACATGCTAACAGAAAATTACCTAAATGAATACTGACTTTTAGTTCTAACCAAAATAAACATAAGCGATGGTTTAGGCTGATAATAAATTTGGTCTTTAACATGTGATATCTTTTTATTAGTCTTAAAAGGAGAACATATACTAAGGCTGAAATTTAGCCTGCTCTTTTATTCGTCAACTAAAATTTGACCAGAGATTTTTTATTTGACGGCTAAAAGAGAAGGCTAAATTTTAACCATCAGCTATACCTATGCATGCTTTTGAAAATTTTTTGTGTTGGATAAAATGTAGCCAATGCCTTACCATCTTAGCCGGTTGTGCTATTTGTCATCTCTGAATAGGTTTTTTTATTATATATTTGTTTTCTTAAAGGCTAAAGGTCAGTACTTCTTTTAATAATATTTTGACTATTATGAATTATTATTTCTTTAACGTGTGACTATCCACATGTCTTCATAATGTGGTGACTCTTCAAATACTTAACTAATATGTTTTTATAATGTGGTGACTCTCTAAGTACTTAACTCCCATCTTTGTAAGCCTAGAAATAGAGGCATATGTAGTTCATACTTCATATCAATAAGAATGAGTTCATCAATTCTTCTTTCTATATTTCTCTCTATATAATCTCTATAATTCTTGTCTACATATATCATATATTGGTTGCTATTAGGCCGTTGTTTTACAACACGTTATTAGCATGACTTGCTTTTGGAGTTAGATTGTATTATTACAAGGTATATTAACTTACATTGTTCTTTATTCTCTTAAACGAATATTGCAATTCATACAATGTTTTGTTCAAAGGACCATTATGATATTATTGGTTATATTTTTTTGTTTAATCTAAACAATGAGGGTGAAAATAGTTTTCTATTTTCTTTTAATGTTAAGCCATGAAACTTTATTCCATCTTTCACAATTAGAAGTTTTGTTTTTAATGAATCTTAAGAATTTTTCATAGAAAGATATAGTTAAAATAACATATCTCCTTTATTATATTTTCCTTGATTATATTTATTAAAATTCCTTTTATGTCAATTATGATGAGATAAAATTAAGATATGATAAATGATTGTTTATAACTTGATAAATTTTTGAGGCTTATAGAACTAATTATATTAAGTCATGTAATTAACATATTTATTTGTTTGGATTTATTTAAGTTTTTAAAACATACAAAAATTATTAAATAAATAAAACTATATGTAGTTTATTATGTTATCACAATGCGACATTAGTATATCATTGTTTAGCATAATAATAATTAAGAGGGAGAATTTTGACGAAGTAAAAGGTATATGTATTTTAAATTATGGGTCTCTTCCATCTATTAACTAACCTAATATTTTTATATGTATGGATATATCATATACAAATATATGTAAACAAACTTTAATTGGTAATGACTTAATACATTATTATTTTTTTGTTAGTCTTGTTTTATTTTATAGTCAATAATGGTTACTAAATTTTATTTGATTATAATAACATGCATTAATTCATGCGTATTTCTTTAATATAGTTCGCTATGTCGAATCTTGCAAAGATTGAGTTTATGGCTTTGGACATCACTGGAAAAAATTATTTGTCATGGGCTTTGGAAGCTGAAATCCATCTAAATGTCAATAACCTTGGGGAAACAATTAAAGCAGAAAATAAAACAAATACCCAAGATAAAGCAAAGGCAATGATTTTCTTACGCCACCATATTCATGAGTCCTTGAAAAATGAATATCTCACTATCAAAGATCCACTCGTCCTATGGACCAATTTGAAAGAAAGGTATGACCATCAGAAAACAGTAATATTAACAAGAGCTCGTTATGAATGGCTCAATTTAAGGCTGCAAGACTTAAGTCTATAAGTGAGTATAACTCGGCAATGTTTAGAATCACGTCACAATTAATTCTATGTGATGAAAATATTACTGATAAGGAGATGTTGGAAAAAACATTCTCCACCTTTCACGCCTCAAACATTGTCTTGCAACAACAATATCGTGAAAGGGGCTTCACCAAATACAGTGACTTAATATCATGTTTGCTTGTGGCTGAGCAAAATAATGAGCTACTAATGAAAAACCATGAAACTCGTCCGGTTGGTACAACTCCATTCCCTGAAGTGAATGTGACAACATATAATGACCAAAGTGGAAGTCACGGACGTGGTCGTGGCTATCAACGTGGGCGTGGTCATGGTCATGGTCATGGTCGTGGACGTGGACGTGGACGTGGACGTGGATATGGTCGGGGGAATTATCATGGTGTTCAATTTAAAAACAAAGGAACCCACCAGAAGTTGCATGATTATGAAAGGAAATCCAATGATGGAAAAAGTAAAAAGAAAAAAGGAACCCCATCGAATGCATGCTATCGATGTGGAAGTAACAACCACTGGGCTGGTACATGTCGTACAGCCAGACAGTTTGTATAGCTTTACAAACAATCTATAAAAGAAAAAGGGAAAGAAATAAAGACAAATTTCACATATGAATATGGAAATGTCGATGTCCCAAGTGGTGAAAAGGACCTTACTAATGCAACTAATCTGGATTATGCTGATTTCCTTATCGAGCAAGAAAAATTGGATTCTGGTGATATCTGTCACACCCCGATCCGCAGCGGAAAAGGTGATCGGGGCATGATTGGGTTATCATCAAAGCTCATGACATTATATATGCGTTTCATATTCATTTAATACAATTTAATGGAAATTTACAATAAATATTACAACATGTTCTAACTATCAATCTAAGCTTCTTTGTTCTCTTCTAAGGCATTTCCTATGTTTTCGTTGCTTCAACCTGTTCACACTGTATCATGTGTAAAAGGGTTTTTGGATCAACATAAAGTTGGCGAGTGAATCCTATGGAAAACATTTGAACAAGTTTATTTAAATTGATTATGAAATATGTGCACAACCAAACATGAGTAAAAATAGATGTAAACTTATTCAACAATCATTAGATATTAAATAAAGCACACATGAACAATAATGGAACATTTAGAGGCACGCGTTGCTCAACTCGTCTCTCACGAGGAACTGATGGGCCTAATGAATGAATTTGCATAAACATGATAATATGAATGACTCAACTACAAATAATGTAAACTCAATGATACACACATGAACAATAATGAATTTGATTTGTGGCACGCGTTGTTCAACTCGTCTCCCACGAGGAACTGATGGGCTTAATGAATGAGTTTCATATAATTTGACAAAATGAAATAACTAATCACAACAATATAAACAATCTATGTTTAGATCATGACATGGTATGGCACAAGTTTAAATAAACGAGTTAATTATTTTGTGACACATGACACACCCCAAAACGTGTAATTAAAAGGGGGAGTTGTAAGATTCACTCACAGTGGGTGCGTTCGGTTGATGATGTTGAATTAACCACGAGTGAAATTAACCTAGATAAATATCATTATGGTTCGGTAAGTAAACAGATTTTATTAATCTATTTTAGTAGGATTGTTGGGTGTATTTTTGCGAGTTTAAGGCTATTTTCTAACCTTAAAAATGTTATTTTTAAGTATTTTTAATTGATTTTTAATTAAAATAAATAAATAAAAAAAATAAAAAAATTTGATTTTTTTTTGCTACAGTTGACTTTGACTTTGACCGTTGACTTGACCGTTGACCGGTTCGAATGCGAATATAAGTGTGCTGGGTGAGGCTCGAACCCGAGACCTCCCGTACGCGTGCACGCAGCTCTACCAACTGAGCTACGTGTCTAACCCGTCATATATCTGTTTTTAATTATATTTATATATTATTTAATTTAAACAGAAAATCCTTTTATTTAAAAACGATTTAGTTTGAATCGGACCGGTGCGCTCCACAGGTCTCGAACCCGGGACCTGTGGGTTGCGTAACACACAGTCCACCGCTGGACTGTGTGTTTAACATGTTATATAATCCAATTTTTATTATACTTAAATACAAACTATTTGTTTTCATTTCTGACTTAATTAAAAAGGTAAAATAATTGTCCGGGTCGATGCAGAAGACCGGACTCGAACTCGTGTGCTTTAATTAAACATACACACAGTCCACCACTGGACTGTGTGTCTAACTTGGTTATTATTCCGGTTATTAATATACTTAACATATAACAGTGTGACTCCGGTTCGGTTAACAAAAAAAAATCATTTTTATTAAGGCAGCGTGTGTGGAACAGGATTCGAACTCGAGACCTTTGTGTGTTTAATGTGCACACAGTCCACCGGTGGACTGTGTGTCTAACCCGAGTAATATCTTGCTTTTAATTAAACTTAAACACTACCGAACATCGTCTTCTTCGTTGAGTTATAACCAGAAATGATGACTGACTGGTTCGAGTTTTTATTCAGGTTTCTTTAGCGTCTTATGATTAATTACAGGTGAGATTAAGTAAAAAGAAAGGAAATTAGGCGTGAGGTATACCGACTAGCTTTCCTCTGTTTTCCGGCAGAACTCCGGCGACAGCAACAGGCTCCGGCATCGGGTGTCTTGCAGCAGAGAGTCTTCAGAAAGCTTACAAAGTATGTGGGTGACTTCGGTATAAGTTCAGAGGGTTTAGTAAGGCTTAGAAGTTAAGAACTCGGTTTTCCGGCGATGAGCAGAAATATTCCGGCGAGTGAGTTTTCGCCGAGAAAGGGTGCGGTTTTGAGCGAAAATGTTTGCAGAGGTTCGAGGGGGTATTTATAGGGCAAGTCGTCGATGGATTTGGTCCGATTTCCGACTTGGTTCGTCGGTTATAAAAACTCCGGCGGTTATAACTTTGGTCGCGGACTCAGACGTCGGTTATAACCGATGTAGCGTTTATGTTTTACGTTATAACTGAAAGAAACGTTAAGTTTCGTGAGATTACCGGGATTTCCGACGACTGCAACTTTGGGCGCCGGTTTTTGAATTCGGAAAAACACGTTATCAATTAAGTGATTCCAATATTTAACAAGGAACATCAGTGGCGCAGTGGTTTAGTGCGCGTGTGTTAAGTTTGTTGCTGGACCGTGACTGACCCGGGTTCGAAACCCGGCAGAACCAAAGTATTTTTATTTTGCAATTTTTAACAGTTTTTCAAAAACTAAATATATATTCCCGTATAATAATTGATTATGTATCGTTTAAAATTATTTTGGGCATTTAATTCGCAACGAAAATTTTAACTGACTGTTCAGTTGATAAACGGAGCGGGTTTGGTAAATCCGTTTTTGACGGATGTTACAATATCATGGCTGATACCAACCAGTTGGATACTTGCAATTCTCCTTACGTGTGAATGATATATTTAATATTATGTTATTTCCTTAATGTTTTATCGAGACATTTTATGGGATTTGTTATGTTTGAACCATATTTATGAAATTTTATTCTGTTTTGAAGCATATGGAGTGTTCAACCAAACGTCCTATTAGTGGTGAAGATGTATGTCTAATAGATAGTACTACTACGCATACGATTCTAAAGAAAAAAAATTATTTCTCTAGTTTAATAATGAAAGAAGCAAGCGTTGGTATTATATCCGGTAAAACAAAATTAATATAAGGCTTTAGAGAAGCTTATGTAGTTCTACAAAGTGGAACTTTGCTCAAAATTAACAATGCATTATTTTCCCCACTATCTCAAAGAAATCTATAAGCTTTAAAGATATCCGTCTAAATGGATATCATCTTGAGACTACAAGTGAGGGACATGATGAGTACCTTCAAATCACAAGTATGATTTCGGGTAAAAAAGCATATATTAGAGAAGTTGCCCGCATTTTCCTCTGGTTTGTATTCTACTAAAATTAGTGTAGTTGAATCGAATGCAATCATAAACCATAAGTTTATGGATTGAGAAAATTTTATAATTTGGCATGATCGGTTAGGCTATCCCAGATCAATAATGATGCGAAAAATTATAGAAAATTCATGTGGTCATTCTTTGAAGAACCAAAAGATTCTTCAATCTAAGGATATTACATGTGTTGCATGCTCACAAGGGAAGTTAATCACTCGCCTATCACCAGTTAAGCTATGGACAGAATCCTTGAGTTTTTTTAGAAAGAATACATGGGGATTTATGTGGGCCTATACACCCTCCTAGTGGACCATTTAGATACTTTATGGTCCTAATTGATGCATCAACTAGATGGTCACATGTGAGTTTACTATCAAGTCGCAATATGGCATTTGCACGACTACTTGCTCAATTAATAAGGCTAAGAGCACATTTTCCAGATTATCCCATAAAGAAAATTCGGTTGGACAATGCTGGTGAATTTACATCCCAAACCTTCAATGATTATGGCATGTCTATTGGCATAAGTGTAGAGCATCTTGTACCTCATGTACATACACAAAATGGACTTGCTGAATCGCTTATCAAGTGACTTCAAATGATTGCAAGACCAATGATTATGAAATCAAAACTACCAGCATCTGCTTGGGGCATGCAATTTTACATGCAGCAACACTAATTCGCATCAGGCCAACGAGTTACCACACTTCCTCCCCATTAAAGTTGGTTTTTGGTCAGGAACCAAATATTTCCCATCTAAGTATTTTCGGTTGTGCCGTATATGTTTCTATCGCTCCACTACAACGCACAAAGATGGGACCTCAAAGGAGATTAGGAATGTATGTTGGGTATGAATCACCATCGATCATAAAGTATTTAGAGCCATCAACAGGTGATTTATTTACGGATCAATTTGGTGATTGCCATTTTGTTGAAACAACATTCCCAACATTAGGGGGAGATGAAAAGCAGCTGAAAAATAATAATATAAGTTGGAATGAATTATCATTATCTCATCTTGATCCTCGAACTAAACAGTGTGAACTAGAAGTTCAAAGGATAATTCATTTACAAAGATTAGCAAATCCATTACCAGACGCATTCACTGACCCAAAGAGGGTGACTAAGTCACACATACCAGCTGCTAATGCTCAGTAAAAATAAGTGTCCTAGAAGGACAACCACATGTTGGAAATGAGTCTAATGCACGCCTCAAACGTGGTAGACCAATCGGTTCTAAAGACAAAATCCTCGAAAGAAAAAAGGAGCAAATAATGGAGATGGTCAATTCGAGGTAATGATAATGCCAAGAAAAGAGTCTCCTGAAGAGACACTAGACATGATGGTTCCAGAAGAACCTTAGGTACCTGAAAACGAAGAGATCTCAATAAATTATATCATGTCTAGAAAGGTATGGAACCGAAATGAAATCAACATCGATGACAGTTTTTCATATAACGTAGCGCTAGAAGTAATGGAAAATAATGAGGATCAAGAACCAAAATCTATTGAGGAATGTAAAAAAAGAAATGATTGGCCAAAGTGGAAACCCTCAATAAACGAGAAGTTTTTGGACCAGTAGTCCCTATACCTGAAGGTGTAAAGCCTATTGGATATAAGTAGGTCTTTGTGCGAAAACGTAATGAGAAAAAGAAATCGTACAATACAAGGCAAGATTAGTAGCACAAGGATTTTCGCAAAGACCTGGGATTGATTATGAGGATACATAGTCTCTGGTGATGGATACGACAACTTTTCGTTATCTTGTTATTCTGGTAATACAAGAAGGGATTGACTTGCGTCTAATGGATGTTGTGACAGCCTACCTCTATCGCTCACTTGATACTGATATTTACATGAAACTCCCTGAAGGATTCAAATTGCCAAACTCATGTACATCTAGTTCTCGAGAACATCTTTCAATTAAATTAAACAAATCATTATATGGGCTAAAACAATCTGGGCGTATGTGGTATAATCGCCTTAGTGAGTATTTGTTGAAAGAATGTTATAAAAATGATTCAATATGCCCCATGTATCTTTATAAAAAGGTCAGAATCTGAATACGTTATAATTGATGTATACGTTGATGACCTGAATATAATTGGATCTCCAAGGGAGCTCCAAAAGGCGGTTGAATATTTGAAAAAAGAATTTGAAATGAAAGACCTTGGCAAAACAAAATTTTGTCTCGGGTTACAAATCGAACATCTTAAGGGTGGAATCCTTGTGCATCAACAAAACTACATACAAAAGTTACTCAAAAGGTTCTATATGTAAAAATCACATCCATTTAGTACTCCAATGGTTGTAAGATCTCTTGATGTCGAGAAAGACCCATTCCGACCTCCGAATGATGGAAAGAAAATTCTTGGTCCTGAAGTACCATATTTAAGTGCAATTGGTGCACTAATGTTTCTTGCTAGTCATACATGACCAGATATATCATTTTCTGTACATTTATTGGCAAGATATAGTTCATGCCTAACAAAGAGGCATTGGAATGGGGTAAAACAAATATTTCGATACCTTCAAGGTACAAACGATATGGGTTTGTATTTTACTAATCAATCGACAACAAGTTTGGTTGGTTTTGCTGATGCAGGGTATTTGTCTGATCCTCACACTGGAAAATCTCAAACTGGATATTTATTCACAAGTGGAGGTACTGCTATTTCATGGCGTTCTGTAAAGCAAACAACCACAACCACATCATCTAATAATGCAGAAATATTGGCGATTCATGAAGCCAGCCGAGAATGTGTTTGGTTAAGGAATGTAATACAACACATTTGTAGGTCTTGTGGCATTTCTATGAGAGATGAGGGACCAACAATTTTACATGAAGACAACGCAGCATGCATTGCTCAACTTAAGGAAGGATACATCAAAGGAGGCAGAACGAAACACATTTTACCAAAATTCTTTTTCACACATGATTGCAAAAGAATGGAGATATTATTGTCCAACAAATTTGTTATAGCGAAAATTTGGCAGACTTGTTTACTAAATCACTTCCTACATCTACATTTAAGAAACTGGTTCATGGGATCGGGATGCGTCGACTCAAGGAGCTTAAATCATCAGGGGGAGAATAATACGCGCTGCACTCTTTTTCCCTTAGCTATGGTTTTATCACACTGAGTTTTCCTGGCAAGGTTTTTAATGAGGCAGCATCATCAAGCGTATTATAAGAATAATATATTATTTTGTCACGTGGATAGTCAAGGGGGAGTATTATGAATTATTATTATCTTAACGTGTGACTATCCACATGTCTTTATAATGTGGTGACTCTCCAAGTACTTAACTCATATGTCTTCATAATGTGATGACTCTCTAAGTACTTAACTCCCATCTTTGTAAGCCTAGAAATAGAGGCATATGTAGTTCATACTTCATATCAATAAGAATGAGTTCATCAATTCTTCTTTCTATATTTCTCTCTATATAATCTCTATAATTCTTGTCTACATATATCATATATTGGTTGCTATTAGCCGACCAAAATGTTTATTTAGTGATTTTTACTTTGATAGATGGTGGACTAAATCTTTCAAGCCTTTTATGGACTTTCAGGGAATTAATAACAGAGACACTTAATTAAAAATACTAATGTATTAGTAGTCTAATAGTAAGGCATTTATGTCACACCCCAGATTTCCAACCCCGAAATCCATACACCGGTGGCCCCTGGTGGGGAGTATCGTGACGTCAGTTGATTACATCATTGTCAATTAAACACGGCACAGCGAAGTATGAGTAAAATTACTATTACAAAGAATGTTCAAAATACAAAATAATATACAAGCTTGTAATAGAAGATCCACAGGCGGATCATAAATTGTACATGGAAAGAATATAAAACAGACTTTGGGCAGATTTAGGATTTGCAAGATCCTCTATCACTACCGAGCACTTCCGGTCCTATTTTCGTATTGTACCTGCATATTAGTCTTTTGAAAATACGTCAGCTTTCGCTGGTAATACACCCAACTGACTCATTTTGAAAACATTTCAAAAATGTTTTAAGTGCGTATCAGCACAAAATCTTTTTATAACTTGGGTTAATTGACCGTCCAACTTTGTTAACAGATTTACATGTTTGTCATACATGCGGGCTTGGTACGGAGACCGAGACACAATTAACGTACACACCACTTTGGACTCACGAAGGAGTCAATTCCTCCCAACCTTGTGGAATGCATAATTGAGCGTCTACCTGGTGTATGCCTACACCCGCGCTAAGGTCGTGGCCATTTCTATTGTAATGAGTCGAGGATATCCAGGACACGGTAGTTAACCCCCGATGTTTAATCAAACAAAACTGATTAAAACAAAATATGCGGATTTATTATCTCCGAACCGACGTTCGATTGAATCTCATTTCCGAACCAAACGGTAATAATTTACCGTAACCCAAGCCCGTATAGGGGAAATAAGTCGAGAGTATTTACCTGAGCTAGTCTTCTTTTAAATTTTTTAATAACTCAGTCGTACACAAAAAGGACTAAGTGCAGATAGCATTTACCGGCAAGTCTCTAGTCTGGATTAATGCATAAACTAACCAATTAAATACTAACGGTATTATTTTAAGTCATAGACTTAGACCGACTAGCGTACTTGATCAAAACGTATGACGCTAGATTAAACGATGATTGGATAGAATGTAGTTTAATCCCAACAAGTACCTTGACTTGTTTAATATGGGTAAACTATTAACGTTTTGGATTTTGAGACTTAACTGACAAGGTTAAACCCGTTTCGGTTAACTTCCGTAAAATAGTTACGTATAATCAACCGTACGCTTATAAGCGATAATGGGTAACCGGATAAGTCATGGACAAGTTCTAGATGCCATTATCTTTTAAATAAGTTAAGATATTAGTAGGATATCAACTTGTATGCCCTTAAGGTTTTAAAACAAAATTATGCCTCATAGGGCATTTCGGTAATTATATACCGTATAAAAGGAACTTGAATATATTTTAAGTTTATGATCATGAGTATTCTGTAAAAATATTTTATTTATGATATAATATCAGTAGGATACCAATTATATGTGTATTTTACCTTTTATGACCAAACTATGCACCGAAGGGGCATTTTGGTCATTTTACACATAGTTTATAAATTATTTGGGTATCTGCGTTTATAACATGTACTTACTGTAAATATGTTTAAAATAAGTTTAAAATCAGTAGGTAATAAGTCTTGGTCAATAATATGGTTTAAAACCATACTATGCGCCGAAACGGCGCTTATGTCGTAAAATGATGTCTTTAAGTGATTTTTATGAAAAAATGATGTTAAAGTCAGATTAAAATGTTTAAAATATGTTATTTAGTATAAATATAAGTAGGTAAATTATTTACCTTGAAAAGATTTGATTAAAACTATTTTATAAGCCACAAGGGCTAAAACCGTCATTTATCGGCATAGTTTAAGGACCTGTTTGAAAACTCAGTTTATAACTTGGTTTAACATCCCAAATAATCCTACTTATAATATTACATCAGTAGAAAACTCATTTTCAAGTTATTACCATTTAAACCTTGTTTTATGCAAAAATGGCATTTTGGTCAAAGATGGCATAATTATGGAACTTGCGCATAAACTTGGATTCTGATTATGGTCGTGTAATATAACCTCAGAGGGTTATGCTACATTATATACGATCATAATACAACTTTAGATCAGTAGGTAACTAATCTAAATCGGGTCAGAATCGAAAGTCAAAGTAGAAGTAAAACTTCACGACTTTCGGTTGTGAACCGACCCTAGAACTGAAATTGATGAGCCGAACATGTTCATGTTCTAATAATTATTACCAACTTGTTTAAGTGTCAAAACAGGTTTCATAACTTATATAAGATCAATTTATGATTTTTCCGAAAAATGGCAAGTTTGACCTTTTATTTTCATAACTTTAACCCGTCAATTGGTCTAGCAAACGTGATCTTCAGGAGGTGCCCTTTATAGGGACTAACACCTACCTTATTACGATCACTTAGCCATTTTCATTTCGAACAATGGCTGGACCATAATGGTCTTAACCGAAAGTCAAAGCGTTTTCCGTAAAACGCTTGACTTTTGGCTATAAAAGCCCATAAACGAAAATGCAAGAGCAAGGAACACTTACAAGAGGTTCCTAGAATGCAAGAGAACTAAGTTGTATGCTTATTTCAGCTAGGAACTTCCATAGGAGGGAGAAGAGTGAATTAATGAGAAAGGTGCAAGTTCAAATGGTGAACTTGATCACTTATTTATAGTTGGAGAGCTCAAAGGAGGTGAAGCCAGGTGTTTAGGGGTGTAAGAGGAAGCTTAAAGTGTCCTAAAACGTGGCATAGCTGATTACAAGTCCATAGATTCGATCAAATGGTTTTTTGGAGTTTTGTTTGGAGAGTAAGCAAAACTTTCTGCAGCAGAGGCTCTCCCCAGCCCCGCGAGAGACCCAGGCCAGGTCCCTCGCGGCCTGCGACCGCCCCATGGCTATTTCAAAGTTTGATACTTTTAACCCTTAACTTTATAAAGCTTCTAAAAACCTTTTTAAACACATTTTTGGCACTTTTAGACCTCCGTAGCCAATATTGGCATACCCGGGATTATGCCCGGACATTGTCGAGCTCTCGTTCGTTAAAAGGTCACTTAGAGGTATAATTTAACATGTTGACACTTTTAATCCCTCCATCATCCAACTTTCACATATTTACAAAATTGAACCCTATCGTCCAACAAATGGCACGATGAGAGTTAGGACTTCACAAATGATCACTCAGAGGCTTATTATAAGCATGTTGATTCAGATGTCACTCAGAGGCTGGGCATGTTGACATATCAGTCACTTAGAGGCCAAATTTCAAGCATGTTGACGTATCAGTCACTCAAAGGCTAATGATTTAAGCATGTTGACATATCAGTCACTCAGAGGCTGTTATTTATGTTGACATCGGACCGTCACTCAGAGGCTCAGTTTGAGCATGTTGACGCCTTTAGTCGTTATTGGTCTTTAACAGACTATATTTAAAAATACAACACGTGTCACTATATTATTGGACACGATTTTACAGGGTGTTACAATTTATACCTTAAAAAATGGTAAGAGTTTAAATCTTACGTGGTATTTAGGTGTAAAAGTCTGTTGTTAAAAATAAACTATGAAAATAGTTAATAATCAATTTAATTAATTTGAACTTGTAAAATATTATTATTATTTAACTTGTAAATATTTAAAACTTGTAGTAAAAGAACACTTTTACAACATATAAAATAGTTAATAATCAATTTAATTAATTTGAACAAAAGTTGCATCCTAACGACAATGAATACAAAATAACACTTGCTAACTACAAATAAAATTTAAATCAAAATTTTAAGGTACATGCACCACCTCATACAATATTATAACTTCAAGTTCAAAAATATGGGAATTGAAGACCGAATCAGGACTTCATGAGTCCAGGATCATAAGGAATATTAGATGTCTTGATCCATAAATCTCCTTGGATGTATTTTTGTGGTGTGTAACTAACAGCCTCTACTAGGCTTATCTTCTTGACCCCCTTCCATGTAACACGTTTCGCGGTATTAGCCTGTGGTCCTTTGTTGTTAAACTCACCAAAATAACACGTGTCTAGAGCAAATGATCCATCCCATGGTGCCCACCCTTCAGGCACGATGTTCTGATCGATAAACGACTGCATGATGATAGTTCTTGCAAACACTTTCCACGGCCGACCAAGGTAGCACTTAGGCATCGGCCTCGTGGCCCAAAATTCTTGATCGGCTGTAATAATGCATCCCTCCAGGATTAATGCACCTTTTGAGTTTCGGTCCTTTCGGCCTTGGGCTGTCACCATGCACTCTTGATTTTCAAGGGGTTTTTTCACAATCATCTTGCAGTTTTGGAAGATGGCTGCGGCGTCACCAAACACGAAATCTATGGTCCCTGTGATGTTGCATTGGCGGTATGAGTGCGCGTAAAGGGTGTCTTGGTATCCGTCAATGGCACAGTTGTGGAAAATGGCCATGTCACCGGAGACACGGAGGGCGACTGCTTGATGCTTTTCTGGTCCCGCCGTGTTCTCGAATCCTATGTCCTTTGCCAAGAACCGATCTCCATTCACAGCTTTTACATTTTAGTAAAACTCGGTCACAAATAGACCGTAAAAACGTAAAAAGAAAATATATTGAAAATTATAAATAAACCTCGTCTCAGAAAATGAATCATTAAGATTAAAAATAAAGGTCGTAAAACTTGCGCCCGTATAGATTTGGTGGCATAAGATTTAAAAAAAAGGGAAATATAACAAGGTTAACAAAATAACTTTCATTTCTAAAATTCTTTAATCAAACAATGTTTGACTACTCATATACAACAATTTTCAATTTTGGAACAATAGATCTCCATCTTGCTGTAATAGATCCATTCTCTTGTGCTAGATGGAAATCTATTACGCCTGGTCAAAATCTGCTGCTCCGACAACAGCACAATGTGCCATGTGGAAGTTAATGATTGATTAAAACAATTCCTTAACTAGTAAAAGAAAAGTTCAAATGATATTTTTATAAAGGAATTAAGTAAATGTATTTTGTCAATCATGTGTTAAAGTGATATTTTGGTGATTTTCTCCATAAAAAATATATATAAAATATAGATTACGTCGTATAGTCTTAGGTTCTTGTAAAGAAAGATATTTTTCATGAAAAGTGGGATAAGAGATAAGAATTGACATGTATGCATAATGTTTTGGACTTAGTCATGATGTTTTGGGTTGTATTAGCAAGAAAAACACAAAATATAACAACTTAAAACACAATGCAATTAATTCAAGGCGTAAAACTTAAAACATCATGCCAAGAACGTTTAATAGTTTGTTTTAAGTGTTAAGCAGTGTGTTTTAGTGGTGTTTTAAATTTTATGCCCATAATACATGCATTGTATTTTTAATTGTTAAACTGTTTTGTTTGGTGTTTTTCTTGCCAAAACAATCCATACAATATGTGTAAATCTAAAACATGATGCCTACATGTCAATTCCTATGACTTCTCAAACTTCTTACGAAAAAAGTTCTTTTTACAGGAAACTCACCCCTCTCGTATGTATGCCGCAAAAAAATCTAAAAAAAGTCACAAATCGTAATAACTTACCAACGGTAGCGGTCTTGTAAGTGAGAATTCCGTCATCGTAACTCATGTTTCCGGTGATTCTAGTTTTGGTTGGACCTTCGCCATATAAGACTACATTGTTAAGATGGGTGGGATTTCAACATGCTCATTGTAAATACCTTCCTTGATGTATATAACAAAGGGTCGCTTGTTCTTTTTAGGCACTGCCCTAACCGCATCCATTATGGTCCTAAACGTTTCCGAACCATCCTAGCCACACCAACCATATTATGGAAGCCTTTCAAATCAACATCAACACGCATCCGCTTCACCCACCATGCATCGGGCCCTTGTCTACGAGTCCACCACTAAACCTTGTTAACTGAACCCCCCCAACAGCGTTAACCATCGCGAGCCCGTTACTAGTGAGTTTCCAACCCAAGCTCAATAACTTTTTCATCTTCTGGCCAGTTTCACCTTTTGTGTTCTCGAAACCTTCGCGACATGTTTCTTGATATGTTAACGAACCACTTAGCCATATCTTGAGATCACCAACATATTCCTCCGTCTTTGTAACGTAGAATTTGTCTAGTTTTTTTAATGATCTTTTGAGGTCATCTATGTAGGTGTTGAGAGCCTCTATGCATTGATCTAGTGCCACTGATGTGCTATGATCTACGGCTAATGCGCGCAGCGTGTAAGAACTATCAATGGCGATTTGAATTTCTTTTATCGCGGATTTAAAAGCTATCTTCATTAGCTCTTTAGGGTCATATGTGTTGTTTACATGTGCAAGACTCTTTACACATGATCGCTTGTAATCGCTGTGTTGGCAAAGTGATTCAACTGCCTTGTTGCTCGTCCCAATTGGACCATCGTCGTTGGAACCAGTGTATGTTTTAGCCCCAACGAATGCACCGATCTTCGTCATTGCTAGTAAGATGCTGCAAATTTCGAACAAGCTGAATTTCTTTTGTACATCCATTTGGTCTCTTAATTTTAGTTTTCCTACTTACCTAAATAAAAAAAAGTTAGTATGAATGGTCAAGTGTGACTCAGTTTGACTCACGCTATCATTCCTTTATAGGTTTTATATCAATTCAAAATTTTGTTGGAAATTAAATACTAAAATTAAATACTAACACCCTCGATAAAATCTGTCGGAAATCAAATAACCCACGAACAATTTTTTTACGAAATTGTCCACCAATAATACTCATACGTTTAATATAGTGTTTATACATAATAATGTAGAAAAAAAAAAAGTTGAAGTGGAAAAGAATAATAATATATACAGTATAGAATAAAAAAAATACACAATTTAAATGGTAAGAAATAAACATTATGATTAATATAAACTTATATTAGTCATTTACTTGTTTAAAATTAAATGAGAGCTGATAATTAATCACACAACTAACTTTATTTCTCTCTCTCTCACAAACACATATATATACACACACAGAGCTCGGTTAAAATGAGAAGCACCACAAGTTGCGAGAACCGTGAGAACTTTTTGTTTCCGTGTGAGTTGGGCCAAATTTTTTTTATACAAATGTAGATGAAAATATTATAAACACATCTGTAAAAAAGTAAAAAAAATTGTCGAGTCGATAGTTTTGATTGATGCAAGTTTTTTTTACGCGCTCATGTAAATGTAGGTATGCGGCATTAAAAATTTTTTTTTGCTGAAACAAGTGATCTTTTTTATTACTTTTGAGAAAAAAAATTTCGGAAAAAACTATTTGGATGGCCTAGTTCCTTACGATTCTCACAACTCAATGTGGTTCTTATTTTAACTCATCCCTATATGATATAATATAGAAGTAACACTTCATAGTTGTATCAAACAAAACTCTCCTTATAAAAATTACTTCCCATTTTTATATATTGAAGTTTCATATTTTTATATATTCAATTTATTAATCAAACATTTCTGATTTAAAATATCTGATACACGTATTTCATAACATGTAACTAAATTAATTTATCAATAAAATAACTTGTAAATAATAAGATTATATCAATGCTTTATAAAAAAAACAATATTGGATGTATACTTCAACAAAAATTACTTTCCAAGTGCTTAAATTACTTGTAATAATTGCTAACAATAAATATCTTTTTTTTGTGGGTGTGAAATAACGATATTAATTTCAAGAAAATGTTACCAAGGGCAAGAAAAAGTGAATTATTATTATAAAACCTACTAAGAACGGAAATACCCCCCTCCCAAGAGGGAAGGGGAAGGGGATGTGAGTTGGAGGTGATGTGGCGGAGGAGATGGTCAGGGAGCCCAAAATCACACCGCATAACCTATTGCATGAGTATATAATTAGTCGGTAGTTTTGACTAATCCAAGTTTTTTTTACGCGCTCATGTAAATGTGGGTATGTATTTTTTTTAATTTTTTTTGCTGAAACAAGTGATTTTTTATTACTTTTGAGAAAAAAATTGAGAAAACTATTTGGATGGCCTAGTTTTTACGATTCTCACAATCAATGTGGTTTCTTATTTTAACTCATCCCTATATAATATAATATATAAGTAACACATCATAGTTGTATTAAACAAAACTCTCCTTATAAAAATTCCTTCCCATTTTTATATATACTGAAGTTTCATATTTTTATATATTCAAATTCTTAATCAAACAATTTCTGATTTAAAATATCTGATACCCGTATTTCATAACATATAACTAATTAATTTATCAATGATAACTTGTATACAATAAGATTATATCAATGCTTTATAAAAAAACAATATTGGATATATACTTCAACAAAAATTACTTTCCAAGTGCTTAAATTACTTGTAATAATTGCCAACAATAAATATCTTTTTTTTGAAATAACGATATTAATGTCATGGAAATGCTACGAATGGGCAAGAAAAAATGAATTATTATATCAACCCCTCTCTGAAAGTGGAAGGAAAGGTGATATAAAGTGGAGGTGATGTGGCGGAGGGGATGGTTAAAAAGCCCAAATCACATCGCACAACCTATTGCATGAGCATTATAATTAGTCGTCATTCTACACCTTCTAATTATAAGACACACACATATACAATATATATATATATATATTATTGTGTTTACGGATATGTATATGTGTGTACGATATGCATGCGTGTACGTATATATAATTTATGTATGAACTTTTTGTATAAGTGTATTTAAATGTAAGCAATACACATATAACATAAAAACTTCTCAAATCAAACAACAATAAATAAAATAGATCAGAAACAAAAAAGTAAATATTACCTCGCTTAGACTTTGTATTATTACATAACACCCTTGAAGATTAAAGTTGAAGACGATATCAGCAAAAAATCGTCTCAAAAGTGCAACGTCTATATATATAAACCCCCAATTCATTTGTAAAGGTCATTGATGCGACCATCACAAGATGTTAACAACATTTTATATATAGACAACAGCAAGCTATTGTCCAATATAAAAAAGTATTAAATAGTATATGCTGCAATGAGAAATTCCATAATTCTGTATCACATTTCACTAATCATATATTATGTATTCATCATATATGAAAATTTATTTAAAGTCTCCTTTTTATGTTTGACTGCTTAATTCATTAAATGTAATATGAATGGACATTGAATGCATTTATGCATACACTGTAAGATATATACAATATATTACATTCTATTTCACACTTTTACTTGCAGAAAAATACATTTTACAATATTATTTTACTTTACACATTATCAAAAAAGTTTAGTAGAAAAAGATCTTAAAAACTGTATACGTTTTACAATCCTATTTTAAAAATAATGTATATTTTTAACAAAATCATCTTAATAAGTGATGACGGTGGTAGCTGAAGTTTAATAAAATGACTTAAACACGATATAGCTTAAAGGGTTAAAAAGCAAAAGGGTTCAAAATCAACAAGCTGTCGTGAACATAAAAAAGAATGAAAACAGTGCCTTGTCACATTAACACTTTACGTGTACACTCTCCTGCACAGCCACAACAGAGCATGTGCAAGAGCACACCCTTTTACCCGCAGGTCCAAACCATTTAACATACCAAAAAGGGCAAGCCCGTCACTGCAAACATGGATCATCAGTCAAAGGTTTCTTCTTATAAGGAATCCCTTCCCTATAAAGCACAACCCTTTGTCATTCATGAGACACACCAGATCAGCTCAAGTGACTGTTGATCTCTTATCTTACTTCTCCTCCTTTAGAACTTGCTTTACGCTTGTTCTATTCTCCACTTAACATTACACCATCATATTTGATATTAATATTCTGGGTTGAGCACTTCTCAATTCAGAATTCATAAGTGAACAACTAATAATGGTGATCTCTCTTCACGTGTTGCAAACGTGGGGAACCCCGCGATCTGCGTTAGGGAAACCGGAACCCTTGAACCCTTTTGTTTAACCCGTCCAGTCACTATCTTTGGTCTTATGTTTGTTGTAGCAACAATAAGCAAACCGAAAAGTGTTAGAATTCATACTAGTTGTTAACTATAACTTACACTGGAAGTTATATTTGTGTTGCTTAAATACAAAAACAATACAAATATGTTTTTTTAGAGGAAACAAAAAAAAGGTATCAGTAACTAGTTATAATTTGGAAAAACTTACACATATAACTAGAAAACACAGAAATTTACTTTCCTAAGATATTAGTCTAAAAACTGTAATTCATAAAAGTAATAATAATAATAATAATAATAATAATAATAATAATAATAATAATAATAATATAATAACTAAAATGATAATACAATATAAAATAAATGATAAATAAATAATAGTATTAATAACTAAAAGGTAATAGTAACAAAACATTTTTTATAATAACAAAAGTAATTACCTTTATAATAACAAAGTAATTACAATAATACATTAATAGATGCAGTTATTATAAAAGTAATTACCACAAGAACTAGTAAATGTAGAATGTATTTGTAGACATATAATGAATTTTCATGGTTAAGTATACTTTTTCTAAACTTTACTCACCTAAGATAGGTGATGTTTGATCATGTGTTTTTCCTTATAAAAACAGCGTAAGAAAAAAAGCATAAAATACATTACATTGGATTTTAATAACCCAATTTTACCAACTGATCGATAGCACTAACCCAGTTAGTTTTTTTTTCTGGTAATTCTTTAACGCATGTCAGTCACATAAGAGCATAATGGTCATTTTCATTTAATAACTAAAAAAATTAAATAAAAATAATATATATTGACAACAAAATAAGTGAAAATAACCACTATGCCTTCATGTGAGTCACACGTGTTAAGAGTTAACAGGAAAAATCAAGTGGTAAAAGGACATCGCCTGATGAGAAACAGTAACGTAAAAGACATCCAATGTAATTTCGTTAGTTAAAGAACGTCTACAATTTAACTCAAACTTAAAGGACGTAAAATGCAATTTACTCACGTAAAATCACCACACCATGAAAGTACCAATGAACATCTTAATTCAAAAGAATAAATATATAAACTTCTTCATTTTATAAAACAACACTTTATTCTTGGCACAACGGAAATGGGATAACAACTTACATGATACTTCAATATATTCTTATATGTATACACAAATTTGACATATTTTTAAATCTTCAAAGTTTAGCCCTCTTTAATTCCAATTTGGCAATTGTTCCTATATGAACTTCATCGGGGCCATCTGCGATTCTGAGAGTCCTAGCGGTAGCCTAAAGATGAGCCAAAACCGTGTCTCCCGACACCCCAGCTGCACCGTGCACTTGAATCGCTGTTTCGAGCACCTTCATCGCCATGTTCGGTGCTGCCACCTGTCCCATATCACACAAATATAAATCATATAAAGGTCAAATCCTTTGGGTCAATTTTGACGGGAGCAATAAAGTTTACCTTCGCCATTGCAAGCGCCCCACGAGCTTTCTTGTTTCCAAATCGATCAAGTTGGTCTGCAGCTTCAAATACTAATAGTCTAGTTTTCTCTAATTCTATTCGACACTGCATTGAAATACTTTCAACCTTGTAAATGAAGCAAAACGGACCAAAAAGAAAAAAGAAACTAGAGTAAAATGCTATTTTCGTCCTTGAGGTCTGGCCATTTTTGCGACTTTCGTCCAAAGGTTTGTTTTTCGGCATATGGATCCAAAAGGTTTGAAATCTTGCCATTTCATCCGACTCGTTAACTCCATTCATTTTTCTCCGTTATGTCAGGGGTATTTCGTCTTTTTACCTACTTTGTTTTGTTTTGAATACTTGTATGCTAAATGCTTGTACGTCAAGTGAAAAAGACTGAATTGCCCTTTTACGTTAAAAAAAAGACAAAAAATACTCCTGACTTAACAAAGAAAAAATGATGGAGTTGAAATCCGGATGAAAATTGCAAGATTTACAAACCTTTTGGATCAGATGCAGAAAAAACAAACCTTTGGACGAAAGTCGCAAAGCTCACAAAACTATTCATGCATTTACCTTGGCTAAATCAGAAACAAAGGAACCATGCTGAGCTATTAATTTCCCAAACGTTCGTCTTTGAAGAGACCTCTGAACCATTAACTGCATCCCGCGTTCTGCCGCTCCGATTAATCGCATGCAGTGATGCAACCTCCCAGGACCCAACCTACCCTGCAAATATAAAACAGATTTACTTGGTCAACACGTTTAACAATCTCCGTAAAGGGTGTTTTAGTAATTACCTGTGCAATCTCAAAGCCACAACCCTCCCCCAAGAGTATATTCTTAGCTGGAATGCGAACGTTTTCAATTGAAACCTCTGCATGCCCATGAGGTGCATCGTCGAACCCGAATACGGTAAGCGGTCGTATTATTTTCACACCAGGAGTATTGATATCTACAAGAATCATGGATTGCTGCTTATGAATTGGTGCATTGAAGTCCGTTTTCCCCTGCATTATCATGTGGTCAAATAAGTCAACTAAGCAGTACCGTAAGTTGATTTATGAAAGTCAAATCTCGTCTCTTTTTATGAAACTAACCATAAGTATAAGGAGTTTGCATCTAGGATCCATTGCTCCACTAGTCCACCATTTCTTTCCGTTTATAACATACATGTCACCTTCTCTGTTCACGTTATTCAATTTCGTTATATTATAACTTTGACAAGATTATCATGATATTATAATTTATCTCTTTGTTGCTTGATAGAATACCTTCTTATAGAACACTCTATATTCGTTGCGTCAGAAGACGCAACTTGAGGTTCTGTCATTGCAAATCCGGACCGAATTGTTCCACTTAGCAATGGAATAAGCCATTCTTGAAGTTGTTCTTTGTTGCCATACCGCAATAATACCTAAAAGAACAATATACATCGATTTTTTAATTATCCTCACATTATGGAAATGCAATCCAGCAATTCAAAATGATAAATTAAGTCGCTCTGAATTATTTTCACTGATTTTGGCAAGGTTTAAAAGAACGGAATCGAGCCTCGAAGCGTACGCCTCGACACGAACCGAGGGGTAACCCTGAGGCGGAATTAAAAAATAAATATAAATTTATATATCTTATAAAAATAATAATACTAACTAATTTCATCATCAAAATCATCAAAAAAAAAAAAACACATAAAAAAGACTTAAATTGCTTGAAACTGACACAAAAAGTAAAACATTAAAAAAATATCAAAAAACCACGAGGCACATCATTTTTAGTGCCTCGGCCCCTCTGAGCTGGACATACAATATAAACCCCCTGAGGGGGGCCTCAGAATCGTTTTTTGGGAGTTTCGCCTCGAGGCGTATGCCTCAACTTTTTTAAAACCATTATTTTGGGCATAAATAAAGACATGATATGACTATGTAATCATTGAAAACGTTCACTTGTTTACAAAGTTTTAAACCTTTTACCTCCATATTTCCAGTATCAGGTGCCCCGCAGTTGAACACCTGTGGAGCCCACACAGAGCGACCCATAATCTCACAAAGGTATCCATATTCAAATTCGAGAGACCCGCACCCAACTGGTTCGGAAATCCAGTTCCAATGGCGTCATCACCTCTCTGGTCGAAAAGAATTTCTCTTGCCCTTGCAGCACTATCAAGCTACACGCGAAGTAGTAATAAAACAATAACTTCAAGTATGCCCAAATCAAGTTGTAAGTATACTTACAGGTATAAAAAGATTCCACAGGCCTTCTTTCTTTGCAATCTCTTTCAATTTTTCCTCTTGTGGATGAACCGTCCAACGCATGGACGATTGAGCGAGCTTACTGAACTCTTGCTCCATTGGATAAACACGTTCCTCGATAAATTTAATCAGTTTGTCTCTTAAATCCTTAACTTTTTTATTCGGAACAAATCTCCCTCCACTTTCCAGCCCTTCATCTTTTCCTTTTGTAACTGATTTTTTAAAAATGTCCGTTAGGGTGTGCGTAACTCACTCGCATATTTATATAAAATAAAAAATATAGTTACCAGATGGAGGATTTTGTGACAGAACAGTTTCCCTTTGTATATAAGACCACGCAATTTGTATAAGATCATTGGCTTTTTCCCCTGCATCTTGAGCGCGCTTTCCACCCGATGCATTACCCTAAAAAAAAGTAAAAGAAATTTATGAACATTTTTTAAGTCATTTTGAGTATATAAACACAAAAGTATAATTCCATCGTACAATGATATATCTACTGTGGACACCAGCTAAGATTGACGCACCACGAAAAAGTGAGAATGCGATATAAAACTTCCAACCGGCAACAGGCCATTGCTTTCCCTAAAATAAAATAAAAAATAACATTAAATATTTTTACAGTTAATAATCCGTTATGTGTATTAAACTCCGTAATTAACGTCATCTGCAATGATCTTACGGCAGCAGAGCAGTAGTCTGATAGATATTCTTCTAAAGAAGGAACTCCTTCAGGGATGTCGAGTTCAAAACCGTTATTATGTCTCACTTTACCGTGTGAAAAATCTGCAATATACAACTGGCAGAAAGAAAAAAATAAAAAGGCTTAGTTTTGACTTTACAAATGTGTGTTTGGTTAAATAAAAAAAGAGTTAAGTGGCATTATCCTGTAGTTTGTCCACTCTTGCCATTTCAGGCCAAATTTCAAAATTGTACCATTTTCCTCCCTGACATTCTCGAAATGTGCCATTTCAGTAAAAAAAAACTAATCCCAGTTAAAAAATCTCAGTTAGCTCAGGGGTAAAATGGTCATTTTACATAGTGGTTTGGAGGTTGGTGCACGTTGGAGAGTATGTAAAACCTCCGAACCACTATGTAAAATGATCATTTTACCCTTGAGCTCAGTTTTTTTTAACTAGGGTTTGTTTTTTTGGACTGAAATGGCACGTTTCGAGAATGTCAGGAGGAAAATTTTACAATTTTGAAGTGGACAAACCACAGGGACATAAATGGCACTTAACTCATAAAAAGGTATACGAGGAAGACTAGTTTACCATAGAACTGTATGCAATATACACATCTGATTTCCAAGAGTTGACAACTCCCAATCGAGAATGCCAATCACTCTATCCTGCATTTCACAAATAATTACGTATTATTAATATTTTAACAAATATATAAGCGAACTTGCATACAAAAGAAGTTAATAATACAAACCTCGATAGGATGAAAAACCAAATTATCCATCCGAAAATCACCGTGTACAAGACCTGCTGTGCTTCCGGAAGAATCTTCAGAAGGAATATTTTCACGTAACCAATCAATCAGCGTTAACATTTTAGGGTTCCGTTCAGATTTTCCTTCACCGGTAGAAGCAATGTATTGTTTTGCCCACCTTTCAACCTGATGTATTTCATAATGTTTCAATTAAAAACCATACTATGTGATGCCGTTAAAAAGGTGAAAAGTCAAAACTTCATGATTTAAAGTCAGCATACCTGTCGTTGACAGTAGTTGTTCTGTCGCCCGTACCTTCCCAGCCCAATTGCATCCACGTCAGCAGAATGAAGAGACGCTAACGCATTTGCGTGGTATAAAGCCCCCCGCCTATCTGGTGCTACGCCCTATCATAAAACTAAAAGATAAATACACAATTATGTATAACAAGGCCCGTAAACGAACCGAATGTTCATTAACTGTTCGTGAACTTGTTCGGCGGGATCGTTAGTTTATGTTCGTTTATTTAATAAGAGAAGAACAATAACATGAATTTTTTTTGTTCATTTAATTAAAGGAACACATGTTTGTTCCATCCATTTATGTTCGTTCATCTGTGTTCATGTATGTTCGTTTAGTTACATTTGTTTATGTTTGTTTCAATTTAAATACATAAGTACTTATATTTATATAAATATTAACATAAAAGGAACTTTCTAACAATATATATAAATATAACTAATTGGTAATTGGCTTTCTAGCAATAAAAATGGGTTTTCCAATGGAAATTATCTTAATTAAACACTAATTTATACAAAAATTACTTTATGTTGGTTTATGTATAGTAAATTGTGTTCAATTATGTTCATTTGTGTTGTTTACTGTTTGTTAAAGTATGTTCATTTGAGTTTGTTTGTTTGTTTATGTTCGTTTACATTCGTGAACTGTTCGTTTAGGTTTTAAATGAACGAACATAAATGAACACGAACATGCCCATTTTTTCTTAATGAACGAACATGAACAAAAAAATGTGTTCAGTCTGTGTCGTGTACGGTTAAAATTAAATAACCAAACACGAACATGCCTCTGTTTGTGTTTGTTCGGTTCATTTACAAGCCTACGTATAACACACTTAACAATTGAAAATAAACCAGACACCAGGGTTCATAGTTCATACAGGTAACATTGGGTCGAGAAATATCCGGCCCTCCAAAAACTCCATAATGTAGAACGGAGTTCCGATCACACTCGAATCCGTACATAAACAAAACACTTTGGGACAGGAACAAGTGTATGAGTACCTAATGCATGAAGCACCTGTCACATGACTCACTTAACAAAGGTTAATAAAACTTTGCAACATTAAACGCACAAACACGAAAATACTATAAACAAACATACGGATTAATGAAACTCCCTCTCGACAGCATGAGCGGATTGCAGAAGCTTCCCAGGAGGCTTCTTTCCATAACATATCTTTTCACTACATGACCTGACTCTAATTCCAGAAGATAAGTCGGGTTCGATTGACCATGCCCAAACTAATCAACAATAGAAAAAAAAATCAAAATTAACAAATTCTTGATGAGAATTCAACATTTTAACAGTATTTGTTATGTAACATAACCCTCTATGCAAAGCTATACATATACATATACAAAAGTTCACCAAAGATCAATACCAATAACTACAAATTCATGATTAACTGTGACAAACCCTACACTACTAATTCGATAAATTCTACTCTAATTACCCAATTTTTTTCAATAAAAGTTGGAATCAAATCACTTGAAAACTGAATTGAAGTCAAAGGTCACGTGGGTATGTGAGATTCTCACCTGAGAAACGGAAAATCTGGAGGAAGAAACGGGGAAACCTTCGACATGTGAAGAACAGTAACGAAACAGAGCATCGTTGTCGAATTGATGTGCTGAATTAACTTCACCCACAAGCTCACCAGTACGCTGAGCCATTTACAGATATTGGTCCGATGAATAAAACCCAAATTTGGTGTGATAGTAATAAGAACAACAGCGATTGTGCTTTGGGAATAACGAAGGGGATTAGATTGAAATACTGCGTATATGCTTACGTGCGTCGGTTGAAGTTTGTCGTTTTAGATTAGAAAAGGCAGCTCATAATCTCGGACCCCAGATGGATCAGACAGTATACCATCTCAACTCAAATTAGTGCCAAAAAGCCCAAACTCTTGTCTCCAATGGTGGTGGGGGCAGTCTTACCCGCTAATGGCCGAGTTTTTGTGAGTAGCTTCGGGTAGGGCGGGTGCACCAGCGCAGCCTACCCGGGTAGTTGGTGCGAGCATGTTGATGGGTTGGTGAACTCGGATGTAGTTGTGTATGCAAGTTGGTGGTCGAGTGGTTTTGGATAGTTTGGGTTGGAGTGAGTTGTTTTCGATTAAATAAAGTGGAAGAGTTCTATTGTGTTGTTGGGTTCCTATGTAGCCAGGTGGGTACCACTGTAGGTAAAACCGTGTTTACAAAACTGATAATGAACCCCTTTACCAATATGAGCCGCATGCTCGGTATGTTTTTGGATTAGGAAACGATCCAATATTGAATGAATAGCATGAGTCGGTTTATCTATATCATATGATCAAATATCGAATGAATAGCATGAGTTGGTTTATCTATATCATATCAACTTCGCTACGGATCTAATAATGTTAAAAGAGTGTGAAATACATACGAATGATTAAACACTAGTAGGGTGGTCGTGCGATTTGGCGGGGTCGACACTTTGCATTGCGGCACTCGTTTCTAGTAGTTTTCTTATTCGTATGATATTTATGGTAGCATTATTGTGGTGGATATATGTCATAAGTGTTACACATGTCTAGTAATTATTAAATTTAGAATTTAAATTATCAAGTAACCATTGATGCAATAAAGTAACACACGAATTAGAAAAAATAAGTCTTAAACATAAATAAAAGTTATATGAAAGTAGCACACGAATAAGGAAATATAAGTCTTAATCATAAAAGTTGAAAATAAAAGCTCAGGTGTCAAGTATTTTGCATCATAATAAGATCAATTTAGTAGTCATACGGTTAAACATCTCAAGGATATATCACTTTAGTAGTCATAGGGCTTAAACATCTAAAGGATATCATCTATATTGTCACACCACCATTTGTTATCATCGAGATCAACATCCTACAAAATTTCTTGTATCACTTCCTGTTTGATTGTTGCATCCTTTGAAAGATGAGTTTCTTCTATGTTTTCCTTTTTAACTGATACAACATTAGTAGTTGGAGCAGTTTGGGGAACTGAAAAAAATGTTAAGTATTTAAGTTAAATATTTTTATCATGTTATTGTTATATATAATATAGGATAAAAAACGACATTCACAGTTAAACATATATAAAAACAAAAAAAAAGCAATATATAATGTTTTAGAAACATACATACCTGTGTAAACATCTGAAAGGATGAATATTGAAACTCCAAAACCACTGAATAATTAATAAGATGAATGTTAATTGTGAGCTTAGAAAAATAAATCAAAGTTATATACAACAAAAAAATTGAAGTACTTGTAAACCAAAAATTCTAAGGAACAATAAATTTCTTGAAGTGAAAGAAACTATATAGAACCTATTAATAAACGAATTGAATAACCTTTAGTTTTTTTTCAACTAACTAATATTATCTATAAGAGTATTTTGAACTTATAATCCCTGAAAAAAATGCAACATAATCTAGTATGTATATAATCAAGTAAGAAGTTTTTTGTAACTAACTATTCCGATCTATAAGAGTAAAGTTTGAACTTATTATCCCTTACTTATTTATAAGAGACTAAGAGTTTATAGTTTGAACTTACTATCCTTTAAAATTGCAACACAATCTAGTAAGCATCTAGTCAAGGTTTAAAATTTCTGGATTATTTTTCTGTTACTTTTTACAAGCTTTTTATTTTATAAAAATATATTATTTTGTTTTTTAAAAAATAGAATGTTTTGTGTATCTCAAAATATAAAATTAAAAAAAACTATTTGTTTTACACTTGTGAAGTTTTGTTTTTTTAAGATAAATAATAATAAAAGATAAGTTGTTATAGTTTTAAAGTAAGTTTGTTTTTTGGTTAATTGCTAAGTTTTATTTATTTTTTTCTTTATTACTATTATTACTGTTGTCTATTGTTATAAAGTTCATAAGTTTTTTAAATATCCATATAGTACCCATCCAATTAACTTTAAAATTGTAAAATTGTTGTTATTTATAAAAACAAAAAATAGTAGTTAACTCTTAAGTATGTTTTAGACCTTTACCTTCAATTGTAAATTTTGTTTTTTTATAAATATAAAAAATAGGATGTTAAGAGTTTATCTCTATAAGTATACATATAAATTCAAATAAGATTTTAACTCTTAAGTCACTTGCGATTTCGGTTTTTAACTCTTCCATTAGTTTTTTTTTGCTTTCCATCCTCTTCAAAATTTCCGAATCCGTAAGGGGCCTTTCTTCCATTAGCAAACCCAAGGAATTCATCCTTGACATAAGCTCATTATTTTCAGCCGCACCCCTATCCCTTTTTACCCCCAACCAAGCCTTAATTGCGTTTTTATGGCTTTCAGTTTGCTCGCCATAAGTAAATCTGGTGGGCCCTCAAAGTGATGTGAGCCAATCACCCCAGACAATAAGTTTCTTATTTATTAGGTATAGATTTTATGACAAAATTTTCAATTCATACTATTTCAGCCAATAAATAGTTTGCGGTGGAAATTAGCGACTATTTAAATCGACGATTTAATGGTTTTCTGACGGCTTTTGGAATGGAACTCAAGGGGATTTGCAATAGGTATTTGCTACGGGATTGCAAAGGACATCTTTCAACCTATTTTTATCTATGTACATGATGTGGTGACGTTGATAGCTGAAAGACAATGGGGTACATGCACTAATCGGCTTTTGTCAGTTGCTGAGTGTTATGTGCTTTATGTCAAAGGCTTGATGCAAAACTATTATCGAGTCAGGGAACTTACTGGAAACAGCCTCTCTATCCTACGGTGTAGAGGTAAGACTGTCTATATCTTACACCCCCTTAGACCCTACCTTAACTTTGTTATTAGTGAGATTTACTGAGTATAATGATGATGATTTATGATACGAATTTGCAGAGAACCTTTCTGAAACTGGAACTTTTGCTTTGATTGAGTTTTTTTACTGTTTTGTTACAGGCATGTAAAATTCATTTTGATATTTCTTAATGTTTGGGAACTAGAGTTTTAGTTTCAGTTTATATATAATTTTTCAATTTTTGCAACGACATTAGTATTTACTTTTTATGTTTTTCGATGTAAAGTGATTTAATAATTTTTTTGTTTGCGCGTTTTGCAACCATATTTTAATTTTTAGTTTAATGTAACCTTTTTTTTTGTTTTGTTTTTGTTTCTAGAGATCGCGTTACGATCACAAGATATCTTCTTTTCTTAGGGTCGCAAATCGGTTTTTGCCACTGGATTGCTAAGAAGTCTTGGGGCCATTTTGAATTTGGTCACAATTTGTCAATAAATTGGCAACCTTTTCCTGGTCATAACTTTCGATCGCTACTTGTTCCTTTATTAGCAGCGTCACGACGAAAGTAAGAGAACATATTTCTTATTTTGGGATTGAATGAAGCCAAAATTCAATTTCTCTTCAATGATGCTTATTATTAGAACGAAACTTTCTTTCACAATACAATGCTTAACCATTTAGAGTATGAAACCTTATGAGAGTAATACCACACCATACAATTTAGTGGTTACATGTCACTTATTCCTATGCCATAATAGTTCACACGTGGCGTAGTACTATAACACCATGATGATCTCAATTCACCTCACAGTGCTAATATTCTCCACATACACTGACTTATCTAAAAGGAATCATCCCCACTTGAAAAGGTGCATCATTTACTTGTGTATAAAGTTGGCTAATTTACTGTTCTAACTTTTATCCCTTATATAAACTTTCAGGTTCTCCAAAGTTTTACACACAACTACAACCAAGAACATATTCACTTCTCTTTGTAACTTACACCAGCTAGTTTTAATTTACATTATTTGCAGCACTAGAAATGGCACCTCATACACTTCTAGTTAAGGTTGGCTTGGAAGCTTTAAGCAGAGAAAATGAACGACCGGAAGGCCAAAAACAAAGACAAAGCTCTTCTTCTTCTTCTACCATCCCGCAACAATCTTGCCAGTATCGATACGTTCGTCAACATCCTATCGTTCATCTGCTGGCACCGAAAGACTGCGGTGCAAATTGCTGCCGTTCTATGGTGGTGGGAAGCTAGATTTGATCTATAAATTACTTGATAGAAGTAGGACTCAACTGGCTAATGTAGTTTTGTTATCTAGTATTTGTGATGTCTGTATGAAGTTCAGACGAACTGTGCTTAGTTTCTAAATGTTATACGGGCCTTACTGTATGTAGTTGTTACTAGTTACTACAGTGGTTATGGTGTTTCTATTGTCTTCTCAGTTTTTAGTCAATCTTTCTCTCTCTTTCCCCGCATTGCATATAATAGATCATGTCTTTGTCTTTATAGATTAAATCAAAGATGCAATAAAAAATGGAATGTTAATTGGGAGATAAAGATTAATGTTGACGTTCCCCACAGCCAACATGAGGGAAGTCAATCAGCATGCCGTGCTCAGACAACACCTACACCTGAAACCTCCACACAACAGATTCTCACCTCCCCGCTAGATCACGTATTTTTTCCAAGTGGGTTTGTTCAAAACTTCAAATGTTGATAGTTGCTTAAACTTTAGAAGTCTTGACTTGATCTCGATATAGAAACATCCATACTAAAACTGCATAGATTTGAAAGTTTGAGATCTATCAATTGTTCATACTTAAAAGTTTGGAGCTACAATAGTTTTTATCATGTCTTCCATATTTGAAGTTGAACATTCGGATTTAAGTTGTGGCTCTTAATTCTACACACTTTTCCCTATTAAGTGTAGATATTACAATTTTTTTTCAAAGAACCAATTAAGTTACGATATGTTTTAGAGAAATGGTGTAGTTAGCGAATTTGAATAGGTTTGTGGGTGATTTTTGAATCTTATTTGGTTAATAGGGTGTTCGATCTTTCTACAAGCAGACTCTCACTCTTCATTTTTTAGTCCGCTCCTCCCACAACCGGACTTGAAGAAAAGGCTTATGTGGCAATCGAACATTTGCGAAATGGTGGAGCTGTTGAAGTCTGCTTGTAGGAGAAGTAAACTCCTCGTAAACCAAAATAGTTTTAAAAGTCACCCATAAACCAAATTATTCATGCAATCATGCTAACTCTACTATTTTTTCTGAAACATTGAATTACGTTGTGGTATGAGATGGAATACTACAAGTACGATTCATTCTTTCTTTCTCCGCTACCTGCCATAGCAAGTTGTGGTGTTGGGATCATGCGTGGTCTCATAAAGAATCACTGTTCGATGCTTTTAGTTCACTAGGACCAAAGATTCTCGTAAAATCCTCGAATCTTAATTTCTGGAGGGATATATGAATATTTAAGAATTTTTTGTATTTGGAACATTCGGAATACATTTACCTTCTTAGCTGTGAGTCTTGCATCGCTACATATTTGCCGTTTTGACTGAACAAAACTCTCATGAAAGTAATATATATAAATGAGAACGCTAAATATTGTGAGAACCGTGAGAACGAATTACGAGAACCTGGTCAAAAAACAATTCAAATTTTTTTATAAAATGAGTTAAATTTGGACTTTTCGCTACTCATCTAATGATGAAACCTTTAAATGAGTCACTACCAAGTCTGTCACTAATTAAACGACGTTTGTAGAGCCTACACAACAACTTATTCAAAAGACTTATATGGTATACTATCCTCAGGATCAAATGCCAATCATAGAAGAACTTGAAAGATCATATTGTAAGCATATGATCCTTATTATGTGTAGTTTATTCTGATTCCCAGTTGTTAAATTGGAACTTGCAAATGAAATATATATAGCAATAGCATCATGATTATCATCTGGTCTCTTTCAATATGCATATATGCGAATCCAAGAATTTTCGTTAGGGTCAAAATATGGGTTGGCTAAAAGAAGCCAAATGTTACAATAACATGAAATATTATAATACAACTTCTAAGAAAACAAACTTCAAGTAATTTCATTAGAATTTTTACAATGCCTCTTTTACACAAATTACACAATCATTTAAATTAATTCACCATTTTCAGGTATATGTTTTTTTAATCTAAATATACACAAAGTAAATTGCCACAGGTTATTAATGCATATATCTAATCCCAAAGTCCATAAGAATTATTTCGTTAGAGAAAGTTACATGGGTCATAATTTATAGGTGAGTTCTTTGCAAGGGGCCTCAAAGTCAAAGCCACAAAGTCCCCAGCTGTGGCCAAAGACAAAACAAGGCCCTTCAAGGCTTCAATTGCCTCAAAACACCCCCGCCCACACACGCGCGTGCGCCCGCCTGCTAAAGCTTTGTATATGCCCAAGCATATGAATCTTTTACTTTTATATGTGGTTCTGAACCTGTTGCGAGGAAATAAAAACTATAAAGTCAGTTCTCATCGGATAGAAGAATCTTAAAACCTTAGAACATTATACATCCACTTAGCATATGTTCCAACGAAAAGAAATAATGAAAGCGATCAATGAGAAAATATCCAAGAATAAAACATAAACAGTAAGAACATTATACATCTACACATGCGATTTTCATGGCAATGGTTTGGAGTACATGGCTGGCTCGGGATAGAAAAATTTTCAACAAGGGTGGATCTGTTCTAAACAAAAACTAATTCACACCTATGGATCAAGAACCCGACGAAGTGTCATACGTTAGAGTTGAATCTTGGTGTAATTATAATTTTGTTCTTTCCATAATGGGTGGTCTATTGGTGATTGTATTTTTCTGCTAGCTAGTTTGGTTATAGATTTTTCGCCAATCAAAAACAAAAGGAGAGTTTTGGTTAGCGGAGGACCATGAATTTTTCTCATTTGGAAAATTTTGAGTGTTGGTTGTCTATCGCTAAAATTTAATTTAATTCTGTTCAGGTCAGGTCACATAATATAATACCAATTTTTTCGGCCCAAAATTTTTTCAAGCACAAGCGACACCTGAGAAAACTGAAATTGAACAGAAGCCATCACGAAAATAAAAAATTGTAAACCGAAGAACCAAACAGTTTTTAAAAATGCAAAGACAACCCGTGCACATCCATACAACCTGTGGCGGAAGGCGTCTTAACAGAATTGTTGATTGAGTTTTTAGTTTGGAAAGTCGACTTGAGGGCGGGTAGGGTTTATAAAATGCGCTCCCCATTTTTTTATTAGGTTATTTTTAAATGTTAAAAATGGGTGGGATATATGGTGTTCAAACTTGATTTTTAAAATGATTCTTGGGCGGTATTTAGTTTTATTGGTTAAAATGGATTTAGTTGAAAACGAGCTTAGTTTTTGAATTGTATAAGACGAGATTTGTTGTTTTATATTTGTTAATTAGTTTATAATATCATAGGTTTGTTAATTAGTATATAATATAATAGGTTTATACAACTATATTTATATAATTTTAAAATCTTAAGCAAATATTTCTTGAAAGTCGGTGTTAACATTTTATAGTGTTGCTTCAAAGTTCCAAAAATTTTGTGGGGTCGATGTGAAAATTTTTGGCTTGTGATCAAATCACATATTATAAAAAAGGATTCATTGGGTGCCGTCAAAACCATACCCTAATTAAACCTATATAAACCTCAGTTTCGGTCCAAATATAATCTAAGATAACCTAAAGAAGGAAACTAGAGATGATATAGTAGAAGGCACTGAGCAGCTGTGCTGTAAAGACACATCTAAATGCCTTAAATCTCTTAATCACTTTTTACAAACAATATCCAAGACCAAATCTATCGGATTGAGATCATAATGCTATGTAGATAAGTCTTTCTTGTTTAAATATGGTATTTTGCCCACATTACCTTTTTTGACGATGTATCATTTGGAATCGTGATGAACAAGGAAATAAAAGATGTCTTGATCAGATTCTAAGAGATATTGATAAAGATGTAATAAATTGTAAATAGCCTTCTATTTTGTGTAATTAGTCTTGGGCTGTCCTAAAGAATTCTAGAGCCCTCAGTGGCCGATGCGAATAGAAAGAATGCGCCTCAAAAAATAAACTTATACATAGAAAAATCAATAATAGGATGATAAATAAGCTGATAAATCGGCCAAAACTAAATAGGCTATAGTTTTACTATTTTTTAGTTGGGTTTTAAATCTAATTAGTGTGCTTTTGTTTTAATACATACACTAATATGATATAAATAAATAAAAAAACTTTGGGCCCCTCTGAAGAATACGCCCTATGCGGTTGCTCCCCCAGCACATACCTCATATATGACATATGATGACTTATTAGGTACCTGACTAGCGAGTTAGAGTTGTTAACCTCAGAGTTAATTACAGGGCCGGTCCAACATTTTCAAAGGCCATTAAAATTAAAAGCCAACAATTTTTATCAGGTTTGGGACCAATAATAATAAACTAAAAAATTTAGAGTTTTTAGCTATGTTTAAATTAAATTATGGGAAATAAATAACAAATACTAAAGAATCGAACAGAACAGATAATTAGCGATTATAGATTAATCAACTAGTACACACTAACACTAAAGAATAAAAAAGACAAGTTTTTTACACTTATTCCAATAAATATCAGAAAGGCAAAAATAATGACAGAGACCTAGTCAACCTGATAAAAATTTACCAATAAAATTACAATGAAACAACAAATACCTAGTAATCTGTAATCAATACGAAAAAGCCGTGAAGCTAAAACAAATCAACCTAAATACTTGAACCACAAAACAACACACACTAATTAGAACTTTAGAAGTCTAAAGAGCAAAATCAGAATGATCAAGTGCAATACCATAAATCGACCTTGAAAATTCAAGAGTTGAACCCGAAAGTAGAAATTTATATAAAACATAAACTAGTTTAAGTCCCGTGTATTAGATAGATGTTCTCACAATTAATTTATATTATTTCACAGTGTTGAAAAAAATGTTTACATAAAATTTTAAATGAAAGAGGTGTTCCATTACTAGGGGCGCAAACGAGCCGAGCCCGACTAGGTTCAAGCTCGAGCTTGATTAACTTATGAGAGCTTGGGCTCGAGTTCGGCTCGATTCGAGCTTTGTTTTCAAAGCTCGAGCTCGGCTCGTTTGTATTTTCTCAAGCTCGAGCTCGGCTTGTTATTATCTATTAATTAGTATATTAAATAAAAATAATATAAATAATGGACTATTTAGGCTCTCGAGCTCGATAAATGAAACTTAGGCTCAAACTCGTTTACTAAATAAACGTATTTTTAGGTTCGAGGTCGGCTTGTAAACAAGTAAACAAGCTCGGCTCGACTCGGCTCGTTTACACTAAGGCTAGACGAGCCTAACGAGCTTCACATGCGAGGCTCGAGCTCGGGCTCGATAAACAAACGAGCTTGTTTTGAGGCTCAAGCTCGGTTCGGGCTCGATAAGGCTTGGCTAGTTTCGAGCTTTTTCCTCGAGCCGATCTCGAGTAGATCGGCTTGTTTGCACCTCTATCCATTACTAATTTTGATTTTAATGTTAATGAGATGATTATCATTAAATCAAAATTGGTTTAAACCTATTTAGTTAAATCAAATTTGGTTTAAACTTATTATTAGTTACTAAATTTAAATTTAAATTAAACTTGAAAATGATTTCCTACTATATACAATTTGATAAAAAAAGTTATATTATAATTATTTGATAAGTTACGAAAGATATAAATATTATATTTGTTTTTAATCTTAATGACACACTTACGTATTTTAAAGCAATTTTTCTAATAAGAAAATGATTAGTTTTGGAATTTTAATTTTGAATTAGAGTCGAAACCATTTACTACTTCAAAACTTTTAAATTCAATCCAATTGATAATTAAGGAAAAGTTAGTTAATATGTAACGCTCTGTATTTTTAGTACTTTTCATATTTAAAAAGTTGTATTCACATTTCTACTTTTAGAAACTTGTAATCGTGTCATTTTCATGGTTTATTTCCAATCTTGTAATCCGAGGGTTTGATTATAATGGAAATTTATTTTATACATATACGTGTTACATTTCATATTTGTGTTATATACGCAATCAATATTTAAATACGTGTTTATACGCAAAAACGAGACTTAAAATACACTTTGGATACCTAAAAACAAGCTAAAATACAAGAAAACTACGTAAAATAATCTAGTTACAAAGTGTAAGGACTTAAAGTGAGCAAAACCTTCCACCTCTTTTCTACTCCAATTACCTTTCACTTTTTTTAAGACAATCATATTTTACCATTTTCTACCTTCTTTCTCCTCCAATTACTTTCTATCTTTATTAACATCCAAACTCTAATCCTTACTTATAAATACAAGCCTCCACCACCCCCTAAACATTTTCTACACACCAAATCTTCTCTCAAACTACCAAATTCTTTCAACTCTTCCAAGCAAGAAAAAAAACTCTAAAGTGTTTTAAATGAGTTTTCACTCACTTTTCTTCATCTTTCTTTCCTTCATCTTTTTTTCTTCATTTCTTCTTTTAAACTATTTGGGCAATCTTTAGAAAAGTTTTCACAAGTTTGCCATGGCAAAGTAAGGTGGAACCTTACCACCATATTTGGGGTCCAAAGTAGCATAAAATTCCGTTCTAATTTATCTTTTTGTTTCTTCGCTTAAAACTTAGTGGAATCTTGTACCCATCTTGCTCCCAACTAAGCTCATAGTTGTTGGTTTGTGTTATGGTTGATTCCACCAAGAAACAAGCTTAAAACATTTTTTAAATTCTACCCATATATGTTCTAAGTGATTGAAAACCATCTAAGTTTCAAATGTTTAAAGGCACAACAGGAGTTGTGTGTGAACCATAGAAGCTTTGGCTATCCGAATCAGTTAGACAAAATCTCACTTGTTCGCACTTTTTTTGACTAATGACATCAAGTAGCTTCAAGGAATCAAGGTAACATAACCCCGCCTTGCCTGCAACATTTGCCATGTTGGGTATGACACGGCCGGGTTATCCTTACTTGGCTACTTGACGCACTAGTTAGTTATATTATTTATTTTTCATATATGACCGACAGGTTTATACATGATGGACTATACTATACTATACCATATAAAATATAACATATATTTAACCGGATTCTTGATACTAACCGAATTATGGTTAGATGTCATGAACTTAGGTTATATTATCTTCATTCTAAATTTCTCGTTTGTGATTCTAATGGGAAAATTAAGACCCATGAAAACACACGAAAACTTAGTGTCCAAACGAGTATTTAGACGAGATATACTTTTGTATACATATACTTTAGTACTTAAATCCGAATCCAACTCCCCACAAACCCCATATACTCAAGAGCCTTCGTTTCCTCAAATGTAAAGTAACTTCGGTGCTTCATCTCCACAATTCATCAACTCTCAGTTTAATCAGAAGCTTTACAAAACCGTGAGTGTACATGACCCTTTTTATTTTAACACTTTTGGGTGCAATACGTATGCATTATCAAACTCACACGATCACATACTTTATGCTTAAAACACAAACAAACAATCCAATGTACATGCTTAATACGTTATACTTGAATTCGTATATACTAGACTATTCTTGTGCTTTATACTTGTCATTAACTTTGTACAAGTCTCCCTTAACATGTATAGCGTTATAGAAGTAACATGCCGCCTGTATTCTTGAGGTTATGTTAAGTGAAACAAAACGGTCTTATCGTTGCTACGATAAGATTACGCTAGCATATAAGATAACCATTATGGCATGTGGATTCATTAAAACTTTATACATATGCTAGTACACAAACTTGTATGCTCGCTAATATTTTATGTGTTGACATGTACTTTAATACGTATTGCAAGAAATTGATGATGATTATGAATGGAATCTAGTAGAATCACTAGAAACCCACTTAGACTTTAATATTATTGTTGTAATTTGCTTCTGTTCGACTTGTTGTATTTTGCTTCAAACAATGTACCTTGAATTTAGCAATGAAATGAAATTTCGATCTTATTAAATTGTCACAAATAGCGTTATAAAGTCTCTTGTAATCTATTTCATCCCGCCATGATGTTTCTGCCATAGGTTGGAGTGTGACATATTATATTTGTTTTTAATATTAATGACTATTACGTTTTTAACATCAAATTTTAGTTCATAATTAAGGAAATATTTAAATATAATTCAAGATTTAATGAGCAAAGAGCAAACTTTTAACCACAAACTGTTTTTCCTCCTAAACACAATAACAATGGATTAAGAGGTTGCCACGTGACACTTAATAGTCTAAAGGAACGCCAAATGATCAAAGTTTATTTTTAGTATTTATAATGTATAGATTCAAAATTTAGAATCGTTCTATTGCTCAAAATCTCAAATATCAATCACACATAAATGATGTTAAGAGTGAAGGTGAAACCTGGATGAAGCAATTAAATAAAGCAACAACACAACCTAACAACTCATGACTGAAACTGGGAGGCTATTTTCGTTTCCAAAAAATTGATTGCAATCTTTGAGGATTTTGAATGATGAGTATTCCATCTCACCATTCCATTACGTCAATACACATTCAATTTCGCTTTCATGTCTTATGTGTGTCAAAGGAGTGAAACCCACCTGATTAACACCGTTCCCACTCCTAGTTCCCCAGTCTCCACTAGTCCAGTCCAGCCGAAACCCAAACATTTTTATTATTAAATTGGAGGCCCTACTTTTGTGGTCCTAGCCCTATCCTTGGGTCATGTAGCAATTGGGCTGACCCTGGTCAATTAGCTTGATAAATGAAATGATGACTTGTTAGGCACCCTTAGACTGCTCCATTGAGGCGACTAGTTAATTCGTTCCACAACAAATATTGTAAACAACCTATAATAGTAACTCTAATAATTATTATTTTAACATGTACTTTAGCATAAAATTTCTATTTGTTGGGAAAAGATTATTGCTTCTATGGATAATATTAAGATTTCACCTAGAGCATTATAAGTTAAAAAAAACCAAATTCCCTTTTTTATGGGCCCTTCACGAGAAGCCTCGATCTCCATAACTAAATCTAGACCGTTACAAATTCTCAACTACTCCCTATCATACTAGATTCTTAATTACTATAAGGAAACGACAATACAACATGAATAAGAATCAACCAGAAATTGAGATCTCCTAAATTTGATACTTTTAAAGTGGAGTGTGTTAAAAGCTTGGGCATTTGTTCGAATGTTACACTTTTTAAAGTCGCCAAGCTTTATTATATTGTGATGTATTGTGACAAGTAGTGAGTTCAATTTTCAAATGAAAGTCGAAATTCAAACCAAATCCGAGTTGATTTAAAGACCAACTAAAATCCAAATATTGGTTTCGAATCGAGTTACAAATTTATGATTTTCGAACCAACCAGTATAATCTTAATTAGAACTAACCATAAGTACTTTCTATCTTTCTATGCATAGAAATATAGCATTTTATTCTATGTTTTAATTTATGTGACACCTTAGCCTCAAAGTATCGAGTCTCATTGATCAATTTACTTTTTATCTTTCGCACTAGAAAACACTAACGCTCTCAAGTAATGAGTCTCATTGATCAATTTAAGTTTTTTGTTTTCTCTTAATGCAGTCTGGTTCAATTAAGTTAACCAGAATTCGAATAGGTTTTCTCTAGATCTAATTCAAATTCGGTTTGTATTCGAATCTGAGTTCACTTTAAAAAATCTCAGGTGAATTAACCAAAGGAACCTGAAGACCGATTGATGAACATCCTACGCCAAAGTAAGCACAATTTAGGTCTTGTTCGCAATTTTTGTTTTAATATGGGTACACTAGAATCACAAACTAAACTTACTAAGTTAAAGGGTTCATAGAAAGCCAAGCAGGAAAGAAGAGTAAGGTTTAAGGGCCTCCCTAACAGATTTGAGAGGAAAACATCTAAGTAACCTATTTGCAATACACGATGAAAGAAAATTTAAAATTAAGCTATCAACTTAGAAATACAAGAATTCTTGCCAAATTTAACCTGACAAGTCAACAATCAATTTGCGGCAATTGTAGAATTGTTAACGAAATTGATGTTTCTTTAAAGCACAATGGTTGTGCATGAAAGCCTCTCCATCTCCTAGATGATTTTTTTATCCCAAAAGCCTTCAACTCTATGTAAGCTACTTCTTTTGCTCTTGACTTTCTAAATGTCCGAGATAATCTGTTATGCCTTTTTAGATAGCTTCATACGAAAAACCAAATTCATGAATATCCATTTTGATGACTTTACTTTCATGAAATCTATAGTTCTCAAGCAATTATTTCCTCTGGTTATTTTATCTCCATGAGAGAGATTATACACAATTCTGTAGAAAGATATTTGGGACATACAAAAGTTGGGATCCAATCTGGATAGAGCATCTGCAGAAGATTCTATCAGGTAACTTTGTGCAGTTGAAGTAATTGATTCTGGAGGAATTGGCTTTTGATTGAAGCTGAAGTTTATCCCTTAGGTCTTGAATACATAAGTATAATATTCTAGTTTACAGAATATGTAAAGGTTAATTGCAGGATATCTATAAACCATGGTGGCACTTCTTTTTTGCAAGGGCCATGATCTGTTATGGAATTAGAATCCCATCTACTTATCCGAGTGGAATTTATTCAAAGCCCTCTTGGGTGGCATTTCTGATTAGAAATGATTAGATTCCATTTTAATATTCCCTGTAGTAAATAATTAATTTTAAGAAAGGAGAACTTTGTTATGTTGTCTATAAAAGGAGTTTTGTTTCGAACTTCATATGTATACTAGAACAAGCAACAAACTTCCATCATAACTCATAGTACTGCAATCTTTGAAGAACTCTAATACAAACCTTTCTCTTAATGTCATCAAAGACTAATCTTGCTATGGTAGGGTCGTTGGAATGTTCCATGATGGTGGATGAATGCCGGAAAAAGGGGAATAAGCCTAATAGCCAGCAACAACCTCAACAACAACAACAACCTCAACAGCTATGCCGTTATAGGCATCGACCACAATGTTCCACTATTCATCAACTGATCATTCCAGCTTCTGAAACAAGAGCGGTGGTTGGCTTTTACCAAGCGGCAACATCTTGAGTTGGTCATATTAGTTGTACTATGGCTTGTTGGTTTATATATGTTTTCATGTAGGGAGCATATGTAATCAGGGTGATGAAGGAATCTGTCTAGTTTCTGTGGCTCGCTGTCCTGAGTAGTTTGTATATATATACGCTTGAGCCTTAGCTAGTTTGAGGGTTTTTGTACCCCTGTTATATATGCAAGTTAAAACTTTCTCTGTATATGCTATGTCCCTCTCTCCCTACTAACATGCAATTAATTCTTAGATGTGATGATCATCAATACATACAAGCCTTTTAAGTAATTATTATTATATGTTTAGGATATCTCACATGGAACCCTAAAGTGCCATTTTAACGACATGAAAATTTGGGTCTTCTACGGGGGCTAAATCTCTTAAGGGCCATGTTAGCCAATTAAAAGGCCTAAAATTTGCTCAGGCTGACATATTTTTAGCTGGGTTTATTATCCATTATACTTATTATTGTTTAAATTATCTTTAAGTTCGTAAATTAGGCATTAATATATATCCACTTTAAATATTAAGACGGTTGTCGACGTTTTATCATTATCTCGTTAGTTTTGTAATTTGGTTACCTCTCTATGAAAAACCCAGAATTCATCACATACCTTAATTAGTGGGGTTGGTGGTACAAATCGTATTTATCATACAAACCGTATAAACAGGTCCTAGCATTTAAAAAAGTTAAATTAGCACATACTAAAACAATACATACATAAAAGTAGCACTTTTGAATTATATTAGCACATATGTGAATCATATCAGTACTTTTCTTTATATCAGCACATTGAAAACAAAAGAAATATCCAAATAAAGAATTAATTGCATGTTAGAATAATTATAAGGAATTCAATATAATTGATATTATTTAGGTTAATATTTTACCATTTTCTGTAATTGGTTGGATGCCACATTACACTTTTAAATAGTTCTTACAGTTTGTATACAAAATGTGGTTTGTATTTGATCCTAATTCCTTAATTTAGTTATGGGTGGGAGTTGATATCATAGAAAACATAACCAATAGTATAGGGCATGAACAAGGTCTTCAATTTTAAGGACAACAAATTTTTAAGCTTATATAACTAATAGCCCATAACCCACTAACCAGCCCAGCCCAACAATTGCAAGATGATTTTACAAGGAATTCTTTCTAGTGTTTCATCATATCTAAAGTATCGATCGTGCATAATATTAAGACAAACAAGCTACCCTCGATGTCAGTTCGTCGAGTAGCTCATCAAGAGCCCATGCAAAGGTGTCTGGATATCCTGAACTTCTTTTTTGATTTTTTTTTTGTTTCTTTAATCATTTAAATTGGCCAATATGCTTAGCTGAACGATCTAAATCTTGAACATGCTGGTTTGCTTGGTACTTCTACAGGTGCCCTCCAATAGAGGTTCACCCTTCCGTTAGCTTGTTTGAAGAACGGAGACGAACAACATATCCTCATGTTACTAATGCTTTTGTGGATGAAGCCAAGGAAAATTCATTCACATTATGCAAAGTTCAAAAATTACATACCATAATCCATATATGTTTATTAACTGATTCATGTATTATCTTTATTCCTAGTTTAATCACCCCACAATCAGCGCAAGCGCTGAATCGAAAACCCTACCACACCCTACCCTCCTGTAAGGTTCTGTCGCCCAAGGGTTAATTTGTAAATGGATATATGTTCCATACCAAAAAAAGATGCTCACTGGTGGTCACACAAAATAGTGATGTATGCGTGAGGTGGCTTCTGACAATTATCGGGACTCAACTATTATGTAATGATTGAAGGTGATGCCCAAGTGTGAGCGCTCTAATAATTATCACGGGTTTAAAGTGAACCCAAAACATGGTTCAGTCGATGTGAAATTTAAATCAAGAGTATAGAGCAATAGCCCATTCATATGGAATCACAAGCTATACATGTCGTTTATGCACCATATCCTTTGACATCAAATGATCTGGAACTTCTATGGGGTTTAGTCAAGACGAAGCTAAGGGAGACATATGAGCTAATACAACGTGTTGATAAAATCACAGATGGTGATAATATAGAGGATGTACATCTTTTTTTCAAATCAACAAACGGGTACAACCATTACCAGTTGCATAACTGAATTAGGATATCCGACCTGTTTGTCTTACCACAAAATTTGTAATCAAAGTTTCTAATGATGACGAGTCTAACGTGTGCGTGTGTGTATACACATCCACATACACTTCTCGTTGACATGTCTACATTAATTATGATGTTACTCCATGTGGGTTACGGTGTTCACATGTGCATAAGATGGGATAATATAGATGATAATATAGATGGGTTGACATTATATATATAAAATTGTACTTGTTTAAAAGGTAGTTAGTGGAGATATTTAGTCAAAATTTCTCTATACAACCTAATACTCTTTTTATTAGACTATAGGATTGACCCATATCGTAGATGTACTTACTCATATGATAAAAACAAGCCCAACCCATCACAAATTCGCCTCGAGAAATTAATTTGACTTATGAAGTTTTGTAGTATAATTTAAAATTCCGTAATTTGAAATCCACAAATTATTTTGACTTATCGAAGATTTCCAACGGAAGGTGATGCCCATGTTTTATAGTAGTGTTCTATCTCCAGTTTGCATATTAGGATTGTTATTGACGCTTTATCATTATCTCATTATGTTGTAATTAATCCGGTTACCTCTATAGGTGAGGTATTGGCTGATGAGTATATGAAAAACCTTCAATATATCACATACCAAACATAATCAGTAGTTTCAACCAGTTTAGTTTATAATAGGGCATGAGCAAGCCGGCCTTCAACTTTTAGGATAACCAATTCTTAGGCTTATATTACTATTAGCCCATAACCCACTAACCCATCAAGTCCCTTATTCACTAACCAGGCCAGCCCAACAGTTGCAAGACGATTTCACAAGGAGGGTTTCAACATGATATCTGAATTAGTGATCGATAGGCTGAACTTCTTTTGTGATTTTTTTTTCATTTCTTTAATCAATTAAATGGGCTGAGATGCTTAGCTGAACGATCTCGATCTTGTACATGGTAGTTTGCTTGGTACTCCTGCCGGTGCTCTACGATAGTGACCCCACCAAAACCTAATTTCTCAGGTTAATGCTTGCATATATTTAGTGGTTTTCAATGATGTATATTGCAAATGAATTTTTCTTAAAACGGAAATGATGTCTTTGATTTTTTTTATCAATGTTGAGAGGCAGTGCTTGTATGCCGTCTTGCCACTACTACAATAAGGGGTTGTGATGGAATAATCTGTGGCTAATAATGTGACTGTCTCCTCAAAAAAATTAGTGACTTGCATGTCAAAACGATGGCAAACCCAAGGCTCCGGCATCTGTCATGTCTGAGCGTGTCGGGCCAACTTGGGCCTGATTTGTAAGAGACAGGCTCAATAACTCGAAGCCCTACTTAGTTTAGGGATGAAAAAATCATTACAATTGCAATAGGCTTTTCTGTAGTGGTGATATTTAGTTAGGTATAGTTGATTCTGGAGACACCTGAACTCAGGTATCAAAAATTAACAGCGATTACATGTTCTTCTTTCTTACCGGGCTCGCTGGCTATTATTGGTAGGGAATTTTTCATGATAGTTCATATATCACTTCTGGTCGTTCCTCAACTGTGTTTTGTGAGAGCTTGCATCTGGTTCCCAAATTTAGGTTTGGCTTCTATTTCAACAAAGCTTATTGTAGAGTGGTTGATCAACAATTTGCTTCCAAGAATACTAGGAGAATCATACATGTTGGAGGAATAAACTTTTACCACCTGAATCACTTTTGTAAGAATTAAGCATTTTAAATGTTTGAGTCTTAAATTTTAACTTCTTGATATCTAATCAATCTACTTTACACACTATACTGGTTATACATCTACATTCACTACTTGGTTACCTCACTGGGAGGTGAATTAGCTAGGCTGATGTAAAATATCCAATACGATTCTATGTGTTGGTTATATATGAATTTTTTGTAATCAGTTTTGTTTTTGCATTTGAATATCCGGTTTAGATCCGTGCATGTATCCTTTATATTTGTCTATTTAGTTTGGAAAATTCTAACCACTGAGGGTTGAAACATTAAAAGTATTTTTGTTTAAATATCATAAGTAGGTTAGCTCTCAAAGTTCTGAGATATTTACCCACAAAAAGAAAATGTGATAGAATTAGGCTGTTACTCAAGGTATCCAAGTGTGTTAATCTCTTGTTTCTTGCGCAATTGTGTATTACTTATTACTGTCCAATCGATTTTGTTTTTTTTTCTTTTCTAAGAACAAATTTTAAACACCTACCACTAGACTACTCAGGGGATCCATTTTGTTTGTAGTTGAATCAAAGCAGGGACATTTCAATCTTCAGTCTAATTCCATCAATTGTGAAAGATGGAATCAAAGCAGGGTCAGGTTTCATGGATTGTAAAAGATGATCTCCAAAAGAGTGAGCATTATTCTGGTCTTCCGCGTTATTCGTGATCATAGGCTGCTGGCAGCAAAGTAAAATTTGGACGGCAGGAATATTGACTTGCAATTGGGTCTTTGTTCCTTAAATTTTTGTGAATCAGCAATTCAATCTATCACTTGTAGTTGCCTGCTCCTGGTCTAGTTCCATTTGTTCATCAATAGTTTATTATATTTAGGCTCAATCTATTCGCACACCCATGCTGCCTATTTGGACACCTTTGGTGCTCTAGACGGGTCGTCTAGAGCTAGATGGGTCATGTAGGCATTGAATTCAAGGAGGCAGTAGGGTAATGTCTGGCACATAATTTAAGGGGTCTAGACGGGGCGTCTAGACCTAGATGACCCGTCTAGGACGTTGGTGTTTCTTTGAGTTGAAAAATGAGTGTTTTGGTGGGGTAAATTGGGTGTTTTGTTGGTGTAATTTAAGATGTTAATTTTAAAAAGTTTTATTTTATATAAATATCTTACCGTTTTCGATCGTTTAAATATTACATTGTTTTTACATCTTACTTTTTTCAAATACTACCTTTCCATTAAAAAATTATATTTTTTAAATTTAATATTGTTTTCAACATTTTAATAAGAATTCAAAATATTATATCATGTAAATATTATTTAACATTTTAAAAATTATATTGTTTATGTATTATATTTTAATGTCGATTTAAGCCAAACATCATTAAGTAACCAAATAACTGTAAACAAACATAAATATCATATATATAATATAAGTTTGTACATCCATAACAAAATATAAACTACAACCGAATACTAAATACAAAACATGAAGATGCAGCTGGTCTATGCCTCCATATTGGAATCTGAATATGGATCTGGCTGCTGCTGTGATGTGATGCTCGAGGTGGTGGGAGTGGTATGCAGGTAACCCCTCTTTCTCTCTCTCGTCTATCCTGCGCCTCCTGAACCAACTAACCCATCAAATCCATAAGCTTGTAAATGTCGGCTCGTAACTCCGGATATGTTGCAGTGGGATATGGCAAAGTAGATATAACTTGCACTTTTGCCCTATCGACCTCTATCTCACGGCTCGACACAACGTGACCCAACACGATTCCCTCTTGAACCATAAAATGGCTCTTTTCCTAACTCAAAACCAAATTCTTTTCAACACATCTCTTTAAGACCTTTTCGAGTTGGTCAAGGCAACCATCAAATGATGACCCAAATATTGAAAAGTCATCCATAAAGATTTCCAAGGACTCCCCCACCATATCTGAAAAGATACTCATCATACACCTTTGAAAGGTGGCGGGGGCATTACATAGCCCAAACGGCATTCACCTAAATGCAAAAGTACCGTATGGGCAAGTAAAGGTGGTCTTAGCTTGGTCTTCCGGATGGATAGCTATTTGATTGTAACCCGAATATCCATCCAAGAAACAATAATATTTTTGACCCGCTAACTTTTCAACTATTTGGTTAATAAAAGGCAAAGGGAAATGGTCTTTGGAAGTTGCAGACTCAACTTCCTATAACCAATACAAATCTGCCACCCGGTTACCGGCCGAGTGGCGACCTCTTCACCTGCGTCATTAGTGACAACTTGGATGCCCGCCTTTTTAGGAACCGTCTGTGTTGGGCTCACCCATTGGCTATCAGAAATGGGGTATATAATACCCGCATCTAGCCATTTTAGCACTTCCTTCTTGACCACTTCTCTCATATTCGGATTCAGTCTCCGTTGTGTGTCACGAGAAGGTGTGCTTCCATCCTCCGTGATGATCTTGTGCATCACTACCGAAGGGCTAATCCCTTTCAAATCCGTAATAGTCCATCCAATAGCGGCTCTATGGGTGACCAACACACTCATCAGTTTCTTCTCTTGCTCCCCGGTCAAATCCCCGCAATGATAACCGGTAGTGTGTTGCCCTCACCCACAAAAGCATACTTCAAATGCTTAGGCAACACCTTCAACTCAACAGTAGGAGGTTCTTCCAATGACGACTTCAGTTTGGTGTCAATCTTTTCGGGAAGATTTTCCACTTGGTGTGTCCAAGGTGGTCTTCCTTCCCTAACCGCCATTGCCTCCATCTTCTTCTCCTCCTCATCCATGCTGCGATTTGTCTCCGTTTGCAACCTGTCAAACATAAAGCACTCCTCTATTGTGTTTTCCTCCTCGACACCCATGTCGCAAAGAGGTATACATGCGTCAACAACGTTCGCCATATAGCATCATCGTTGACTAGAGGATCCGTTAATCTGGAAAAAAATTTAACCGCAACCGACGGTTACCAAAAGTCATGTCGACCGTTCCCGTTTTACAATTTATTTGAGCATTTGATGTAACAAAAAACGGTCGACCCAATATAATCGTGGGTTGCTTGGTAAGGTCCAAAGAGACATAATCGAGTACAAGAAAGTCCACCGTATAGTAAAAGTCCTCAACTTAATAATTACATCCGTGACTATTCCACGGGTAGCTTAGGAGTTAGATCGGCCAACACTACAGTAGTGTTTGCTGCTCTCAGTGGACCAAACTCATATTGGTCATATAAGCTACCTGGTAGAATACTCACACTAGCCCCAAGGTTCAAAAATGCCCTCGTCATTTAAATTCTCCAACTTGAATGGAGATAATAGGCGCCCCCGGATCTTGTAGCTTAGGTGGAAGTGCACCCGAAAGAATCAAACTCACGTTTTCAGTTAAATCAAGCTTTTTAGGAAATTTATGAGTTCGCTTTTGGGTACACAGATCTTTCAAGTATTTCGCATAGGATGGAACTTGCTTGATGGCATCCAAAAAAGGTAGATTAATTTTTACTTGTTTAAAGATTTCCTACATTTCTTCTTGATGGGGACCTCTTTTGTTTACCACCTTCTTAGATGGTCCCAACAAGGCTTCGGGATAAGGGGCGGTATTAACCTCCACACCCTTATCCTTAGCTTTTGGGACAGGGACGGTCACAACGGGTGTACTTTGCTCATTTTTTAAAACATTTTCTTTTAGACACGTTTGACCGTCAACATTCTCATCATCGCTAGCCTCTTCCACCACCCCTTCAACAAACTGGGGTAGTGGTGACACGACACCATTATCAACAAATCGACCACTACGTAAAGAAATTTTATTAATAGGTACCTCACGTGTGTTCTTCGAGCTTGAGCCTTGATGCTTTGGATTCACGGTTGTATCACTAGGTAGCTTCCCTCCATTTCCTCTCAATTGCGCCATCTCCTCCGCAAGTTGCCCACTTGCTTCTCCAAAGCTTTATGCGATTTATCACGAACCTCGAACTCTTTCTTCATTTCCATCTTGATTTCTTGATTCGAAGTTGTAATGGCATTCATAATACCATCTAACTTGGAGCTCACGGAGTCTTCACCACCCATCGAAGGATTTGTATTACCGCCTCCATTACCACCTTGGTTGTAACCCCTTTGATACCCGCCTTCGCGGTTTTGATAGTGTTGGCCACTCCCTTGGTTCTAATTCCGTTGGTACCCTCCTTGATTACCGCCTTGGTGGTTTTGATACATCGAACCCCCTTGATTTCCACCTTGATTATTCGTTTGAAAATTAGGGTTCATCTTATTTGAAGCGTTTCCATAGCGAAAGTTGGGGTGATTTCTTAACCCCGGTGATAGGTATTTGAGTTCATACTAAACTGTTTTCTCTCACCATAGACTTGATTCACCTCTTCACTCGCTTGTACCATGCTCATTTGACATTCCTCAGTCCGATGTCCAATATCTTCACAGTCTTCACACACCGCACCAACCTCCTTCTTTTTCATTCTTGCCAACTCTCTCTCTAAAGTAGCAAGTCAATCCTTGGCACTTGAATCAAGATCAGGAAGAGATCGCGAGATTGGATGCTTCTTCGATCGGTCCGCCATGGCGATCCGCTTTTGAGTTTTTACTCATCTGCTCCAAAAAGTTCCAATCATCCTCCTCATGATTGTTCAACAAAGTCCCGTTGCTAGCCGATTGTAAATACTTGTGGTCATCAGCATCTAACCCCCTTACAAAACACTTAAGCAGCTCCCACCTTGGGATTGGTGATGCGGGCATTTTCTGACCAACTCCTTGAAACGGGTCAAGGCCTCATGTAACAACTCCCCTAGTAATTGCCTAAACGACCGGATTTCATCTCTTGCATCATCGGTCTTGGCAATGGAATAGTATTCATGTAAAAATACTTGCTGCATCTCTGCCCATGTATGGATACTATTCGCCGGCAATGTGAGAAACCATTGCTTCGCTTTGTCTTTTAGTGAGAATTGAAACAACCTCAATTTCACTTCTTCTAAGGCAAAGTCATGACCTCCAATTGTGCCACAAATGGCTGAGTTCCGCCAAATGGGTATACGGTTCTCCATTGGTTCTACCGTTGAAGTGGGGCAGAATATTGATGTAGTTCGGCTTGCAATCGAACGCCCTTCTTCCTCGAGGTGTAGGCACAATCGGTGAGTCGTTCTTGGTGACTACCTATCTGAATCGCCCATTAACACCCCTCGGAGGTTGTTGATTTACTTGGCGTCTTGGACCGTTAACCTCGATTCATAGGCTCGTAATGACCTCTTCGATCGCCACTCCCATTCCTACCTTGATTTCCGCCGCCCACAAATTGTCGAATACGGTCACGGTTACCATTGTTGTTACCGTAGTCCCGGTTCCTCCTATCATTCCTTGGCTGACAGTCATTCCCATAACCATCATTCCTCCCATAATCGCCATCGTTCCCTGCGAAATTAACATTTTGATAACCAAATTCTTCATAATCAAACCCCCGCGCATTGTAGAAATTTCCCATGTTATTATCCTCCCAATCATCATCTCCGACTCTCTCATCATGATTTCCCTTGTCGTCTGAGTATTCCGAGTGAATGCTCATGTGATCCGGCGATTGATAACCATGAACAATGTATGGCGCATCATCAGGGATGTTGTTCCTTAACTCCTCAAGGTCAATGAATTGAGCTTCGTTCGTGGGATTGCCACGACTGTTGTTAACTCCACGGTTGGCGTTAACGTTTCGGTTGTTGATATTGGGTGGTATTGGGTTTTGCCGGTTTTGGTTTGAAGGTGGAGGTGTGCATTGGCGATTGCTTGGTTTCGGTTTCGGAATGGTGGGGTTGGCGGTCTAAACTTATGACCACCACCCGATTGATGGGTTTGGTTTTGTGGTGGGTAGTCATATTGTTGGTGTTGGGTTGGTTGGAATTCTAAGGGTCCATTGGAATGGGTCCAACGGATGGTGTAGATGGTGAATTGGCGTTGGGTGGGTTAGAAGCAAGTGTTGCCTCTAACCGGTTGGCTAGGTTTCTTCTCACGACTCGCTCGATTTCCGGTTCAAACACTAATGGTGATGTCCTCCCGGAATTCCGTGTATGCATGCACCACCTGTATCCTGCACAAGTAACACACCCGTATTACACAAAAGCAAAGACGAGAATAGGAAATAAGCACTTGAACAGTTAATCACAAATCAACAAATCCACACACAAAGCGTACGAACTCCCCTGCAACGGCGCCAAAATTTGATCGGAGTGTCGCGCCCCGGTCAAAGATAATATTTATATACCCAAATTACCCTTAACAATGCGTTAGTGAGGGGTTGAACCACGAAGAGTTTGTGGTTTGCGAATGGATATGATTGATTTTCGGTAAATGTGTCACTTTTTATGAAGCTTGCTATAATATTAATAACTTTAGTTTGTTTTGAAGAGATGTCGTATTGATCCGACAAAATTGATTCTACTTTACTAACTTGGAAAACTCAAATGATTGCACGAAAACTTTGATTAACTTAATGAAACACAATAGTTTGGAAGCAAGGTTCACACCCGGTTCGGTAATGCAACTCCTAGGATTTCTACACATTTTGGTTTTAACCCAATTGCAAACAATGATCAACGAATTTAGTGTTGCGTGGTTTAGGTGTCAAGAGCTATCAACATCATAGACAATGGATTACAATACACTTCATTACCAAGAACATGTAAACTCTAACCTAGATAAGGCATAATCGCACATAAACATTTTGCAAAGTCAAATTTCATAACTCATTCGACAATTCCTAAATACAATACAAATGCGAGACAATTATCATAAGTTCTCAAATCAAATTGCAATTTGTCACAAATCAAAACCCAAAATAATGTTAAACCCTAGCACTTACAAAACCTACACCGGGGTGAAACCTTCGGAAATTAGCCGCTCATGGTGAACGGAACTTGATTGACGAGAGATGAAATCTTGAACATTGACATCTCGAGCTTAGTGATGATGATGGATGTGATTCGGTTTTAGGGTTGATGGTGATGATGAACGGAATGATGGATGATTGGAGATGATGGTATTAGTGAATTAGGGTTACGGGTGATTCGGATGATGATTCGGATGATTGATATGGATTGGTGTTGTTGAAGATGAAGGTTGGTGGTTACTAGGCTCCAAGAACAAGTGCGAGAGTTCAAAAACTCTAACTCCTCGCAATTGGGTCAACACCATCTTTAAAACCGGTCTAAAATTGAATTTCAGCGACGACATAACAGGGAGGCGTCGCCGACGGCCTCTAGATCTTCAGGTTTTCCTCCGACGGCTTAAACCACTGTCTACGACAAAATTTTGCCGACGGAGTTATCTGGGGGGGGGGGGTCGCCGACGGCCCATATGGGCGTCGGCAACGGCCTCCCCAAACCCTGTTTTTCTGTTTTCCCATTTTTCGCTCCCGGTTGATCCAGTTTCCGTCCCGATGCTCTGAAACACTCCCGAATAGCTCTTTAAACTTCGTAAACCTGCAAAATACAAATCCAATCAAAAGTAGGCTATTCGAAACTAAAAGTTACTTAAAACGTTAACTTAAACTCAATAAAAGCAACGGTTTTCAACCACGTATCAATGATTCATCTAATTTACATATGAGTAACCAAACATCACAATGGAATGGAATGATCCATTTTATTCCGTTGTCCATTCCATTACTTTGTTCATTCCATTATCTCGTTCATTCTATTACCTCATACCAAATAGACCCTCACATTAGACCTTTCACTAACCATAATACCCCACAAGTGATAGTAAGTGTAATCATCCTCTACCTACTTCGCATGCCTTTTATATTACTACCACTATTACTATCACAACTATAACATATGGTCTTATGTAGTTTGTTAAGGACTTGTTTAACATTTGAGAAATGTAGTTACATAAATGTAAACTTAATTACACAAATAGTTTATGTGATTTGTTAAAAGTACTCATGTTTAGGCCGTAAAAAGGGTCGTCTCATCAGCTTTAGAACCACGTATAATCTCTATAATGCAATGACTGATGTTCGTGGTACTTTATAACTTATTTAAATATTTTTCGAAACATCCTTGTATAATGGCTTATTTGAAAAGTCATTAAATATGTTTTGACAAAATGGTCCCACAACCCCCGCCCCGCCCTTCAAGAAAATTGTAACGTTTCGTATTTTTGTACTTTCCATATTTAGAAAGTTATATTCACATTTCTATTTTTAGAAACTTATATTCGTTTTTGTTTCTAATCTTGTAATACGAGACTTCGATTATAATGGGAAATTCGTATTTATATCTATCATACTTATGTTTTATACAATCAATTGTTAAATACGTGTTTATATGCAAAACCAAGACTTGTTATACATTCAAATTATCAATCATACACACGCGATATGTAACACATACATACATACATACATACATACATACATACATACATACATACATACATACATACATACTACATACATACATACATACACACACACATACATACATACATACATACATACATACACATCACATACTCAACCCCCCCCCCCAAAAAATATATATATATATAAACTTTTAGCATAAAATAACGAACACATGCAAGTTCATGGGCTGAAATGTACAAAAGACGAACTCCACATGAAAATATTTTAGATTCACTAATTGAATTCGGTTTGGGAAATCACATAAACTGTCACACCCCGACCCGCAGCGGAAAAGGTGATCGGGGCATGATTGGGTTATCATCAAAGCTCATGACATTTATTATGCGTTTCATATTCATTAAATACAATTTAATGGAAATTTACAATAAATATTACAACATGTTCTAACTATCAATCTAAGCTTCTTTGTTCTCTAGGCATTTCCTATGTTTTCCTTGCTTCAACCTGTTCACCTGTATCATGTGTAAAAAGGTTTTTGGATCAACATAATGTTGGCGAGTGAATCCTATGGAAAACATTTGAACAAGTTTATTTAAATTGATTATGAAATATGTGCACAACCACTCATGAGTAAAAATAGATGTAAACTTATTCAACAATAATTAAACATTAAATAAAGCACACATGAACACTAATGGAACATTTAGAGGCACGCGTTGCTCAACTCGTCTCTCACGAGGAACTGATGGGCCTAATGAATGAATTGCATAAACATGATAATATGAAAGACAAAACTACAAACAATATAAACTCAATGATATACACATGAACAATGATGAATTGGTTTTGAGGCACGCGTTGTTCAACTCGTCTCCCACGAGGAACTGATGGGCTTAATGAATGAATTTCATATAATTTGACAAAATGACATAAGTAATCACATCAATATAAACAATCTAAGTTTAGGTCACGATATGGTATGGCACAAATTTAAATAAACGAGTTAATTATTTGAGACACATGACACACCCCAAAACGTGTAATTAAAAAGGGGAGTTGTAAGATTCACTCACAGTGGGTGCGTTCGGTTGATGATGTTGAATGCACGCGAAGTGGTTTTTAACCACGAGTGAGATTAACCTAGATAAATCGCATTATGGTTTGGTAAGTAAACGGATTTTATTAATCCATTTTAGTAGAATTGTTGGGTGTATTTTTGTGAGTTTAAGGCTATTTTCTAACCTTATAAATGTTATTTTTAAGTATTTTTAATTGATTTTTAATTAAAATAAATAAATAAAAATAATAAAAAATTTTTGATTTTTTTACTACAGTTGACCGTTGACTTTGACTGTTGACTGGTTCGTATGTGTGTATGTATGCGCTGGGTGAGGCTCGAACCCGAGACCTCCCGTACATGTGCACGCAGCTCTACCAACTGAGCTACGTGTCTAACCCGTCATATATCTGTTTTTAATTATATTTATATATTAATTAAGTTAAACAGAAAATCTTTTTATTTTAAAAACGATTTAATTGAATCGGACCGGTGCGCTCCACAGGTCTCGAACCCGGGACCTGTGGGTTGCGTAACACACAGTCCACCGCTGGACTGTGTGTTTAACATGTTATATTATCCAATTTTTATTCTACTTAAATACAAACTAAGTGTTTTTATTTCTGATTTATTTAAAAAGGTAAATAATTGTCTGGGTCGATGCAGAAGACCGGACTCGAACTCGTGACGTGCGATTTAAACATACACACAGTCCACCGCTGGACTGTGTGTCTAACTTGGTTATTATTCCGGTTATTAATATACTTAACATATAACAGTGGTGACCGGTTCGGTTAACAGAAAAAAAAACATTTTTATTAAGGCAACGTGTGGAACAAGATTCGAACTCGAGACCTTTGTGTGTTTAATGTGCACACAGTCCACCACTGGACTGTGTGTCTAACCCGAGTTATTTCTTGATTTAAATTACACTTATGGGTTACCGCAACATCGTCTTCTTCGTTGAGTTATAACCAGAAGTGATGTCTGACCGGTTCGAAGTTTCAATTAGGTTTCTTTAGCGTTTTTAGGTTAATTACAGATGAAATATAAGTAAAAAGAATGAAGAAATTAGGCGTGAGGTATACCGACTAGCTTCCTCTGTTTTCCGGCAGAACTCCGGCGACAGCAATCACTTCCGGCGACGAGTGTCTTGCAGCAGAGAGTCTTCAGAAAGCTTACAAAGTATGTGGGTGACTTCGGTATAAGTTCAGAGGGTTTAGTAAGGCTTAGAAGTGGAAGGTTCGGTTTTCCGGCGACGAACAGAATATTTCCGGCGAGTGAGTTTTCGCCGAGAAAGGGTGCGGTTTTGAGCGAAAAGGTTTGCAGAGGTTCGAGGGGGTATTTATAGGGCAAGTTGTCGATGGATTTGGTCCGATTTCCGACTTGGTTCGTCAGTTATAAAAACTCCGGCGGTTATAACTTTGGTCGCGGACTCAGACGTCGGTTATAACCGATGTAGCATTTATGTTTTACGTTATAACTGAAAGAAACGTTAAGTTTCGCGAGATTACCGGGATTTCCGACGACTGCAACTTTGGGCGCCGGTTTTTGAATTCGGAAAGACACGTTATCAATTAAGTGATTCCAATATTTAACAAGGAACATCAGTGGCGCAGTGGTTTAGTGCGCGTGTGTTAAGTTTGTTGCTGGACCGTGACTGACCCGGGTTCGAAACCCGGCATAACCAAAGTATTTTTATTTTGCGATTTTTAACAGTTTTTCAAAAACTAATTATATATTCCCGTATAATAATTGATTATGTATCGTTTAAAATTATTTTGGGCATTTAATTCGCAACGAAAATTTTAACTGACTGTTCGGTTGATAAACGGAGAGGGTTTGGTAAATCCGTTTTTGACGGATGTTACATAAACATGACATGTATACTTTGATTAACCAACTGTGATATGTAAAGACAATTTACTCGGATTGCATTAGCAATGAAAGACTATAATGAACATATGAATTTTATAATATAATATCCTACCCGTATTCTAATATATCCTAACTGCTAGAAATCTTAGGAATTAAAAGATAAATGAAAAGATGTTGGATAAAACTGAACACGCTACAATCAGTTAAACAAATTAAATAGCAAAAAGTATCAAATACTTAGATTGTAATCCCAAACATAAAAATAAATCAAATTAGTTCATCTACTTATAAAACCCTAACCATGGAGGAAACCACAAAAAAATAACTACTAATGATTGTGAACTGATCTTTAATCTTGATGCCGGAATGCATTATGGATGACTGAAATGATGATTAGATGTTATGGAATGATGAAAAGCCTTCAAGAAAACCTCAAAATTCCGTCCCCCAAGTCGCCTGCTTTTCTTAGAATGACTAAAATATGAAAAACCTACCTTTTCCTATGTATTAACCAACTTTACGTAATCCAACATCGTAGGTTACGCTGGAGCATTGGAGCCGTAGCTACCGTTGGCAGATTCTTTCCAAAATTGTTTTATTCATAAAGTTTTTGTTTCAACTCCATTTCCTCGCCGTTTACAACCACGTCTTCGTACTTCAATTCTCTATTATGTCATCCTCCTATACCTTCATTTCTTTACATTTGTATTTCCCAAAACACGTCCAATTTTTGTGTTTAACCTACAAAACATTGATTTCTTGTAGTTATTCATGTCCATGCATTTAAACACATAAAAACTCATAAGGTTTATCAAACACGCATGTTAAATCACATCCCAAACCCATTCCACAACCCCCCTATGTATGTATCTCGTGTCAAACATGAACTACATTCACATTGCAATCATATAAGACATTCCAGACCCGCCCATCATATGGAAACATGTTGTAACATCCGTAAAAAAACCGGGTTATCCAAACCCGCTTCATTTATTAAACCGAATAATCAGTTATAAACTTTGTTGCGTATTTAAAAGCTCAAACTAATTTTAAACGATACATAATTAATAAACATTTTAGTATTTAAAAACTATAATTATTAAAAATTAAAAATCTGTGCAAAAAAAATAAAAACAAGCTGCCGGGTTTCGAACCCGGGTCAGCTAGTTCACCAAACAAACACTTAACCACTCCGCCACTTGACAACTTTGGTTAATATACTGAAACATTTAATACTTAAATCAAAACTCAAATTCAAAAACCAGGTATCAGCGCGGCGGAACTCGCAATCACCGGAAAATCTGGCAATCCGCGAGTTCAGCCATTAATCTCTTTGACTATAACGCTATAACCGTCGACGACATCGGTTATAACCGATGTCCAGCCCCAATTTCAGTCGTAACCGTCAATTATTGACCGAAATCAAACTTCACCCTAACAGCCTATAAATACGGGGCTAAACCTCACTCCAATTCGTTTATCACTCTCAAACTCACTCTGAAAAACCTCGCTGCAAGTCGCCGGAGATTTTCTGCAACTCGCCGGAATCCTCTGCAAGTCGCCGGAAAACCGAACCCATTTCATTTCTTTGCCTTACTCTTAAAAAAGGACTTCTGGAGCTCAGATAGAAAGCACCGCACTCACCTCAAACTTTCTGTAGATCCTCTATCGCAAGTTACACGTCGCCGCAAAAGTTTCAGTCACCGGAAATTCGTCGGAAATCACACCTGTTCGGTACAACATCCTTAAAACCCTTCTGTTTAAATTAATTTTCGTTAATCAGTAATACTCAATCAATTAAACAAGAATTATTGATTAATCAGTCGAGTTGACTCACTGGTTTCATAAACTGAAGAAGATGAAGCACTGTTAATATATAAGTTTAATTTAAAAAAGATTTTTAAACGGGTTAGACACACAGTCCAGTGGTGGACTGTGTGCAATTTTAAACCACACGTCCCGAGTTCGAGCCTTGGTCAGATCCGCATTGATAATAACCGTTTCCCTTTTTCTTTAAACCAAACACGCTATCACGCAGCAAGATGTTAAGTATAATAATGTTACTAAATTAGACGGGACGCAACATAAAGGTCACGGGTTCGAGACCGGTACTACACACTGGTTCAAAGGATTTTAGAACCTTTTTAAAATAAATGATTTCTGAATAAATCTAAATAGTATATAAGTATAATTAAAAACAGAAATATTTCGGGTTAGACACGTAGCTCAGTTGGTAGAGCTGCGTGCACGCGTACGGGAGGTTACGAGTTCGAACCTACTCAGCGCAAACAAACACAAAGACCGAACCGGCAAAACAGTCAAAGTCAACTGGTCAACGGTCAACTGGTCAAAAAGTCAAAAATTTTTATTTTCTTTTATTTATTTATTTTATTTAAAAATCAATTAAAAATACTTAAAAATAATATTTTTAAAGTTAGAAAATGACCTTAAACTCACAAAAATAAATCTAATAATACTATTAAAAATTGTTAATAAAATCCACTTATTTACCGAACCATTATGTTATTATTTAGGTTAGTTTCTCTCGTGGGTAAATCCAAATTCGTGCGCATTCATCATCAATCCAAGAATCGCAACCACTGTGAGTGAATTCTTACAAATTCCCCTTTTTATTCATGTTTTGGGGTGTATCATATGTCGCTTAAACTAATTCGCTTATTCAAACTCGTGCTATACCATATTATGATCTAAACTTAGAATGTAAATATTATTTGTTGTGATGTATTACATATTGTCAAGTTGTATGCAAATTATTTGTTAGGCCCATCAGTTCCTCGTGGGAGACGAGTTGAACAACGCGTGACTTAAAACTCATTCATTAGGCCCATCAGTTCGTAGAACAACGCGTGCCTCAAAACTCATTCATTAGGCCCATCAATTCCTCGTGGGAGACGAGTTGAACAACGAGTGCCTCAAAACAATCAATTGATGTATGTGTGTGCAATATTTAATATTATGTGTATTGTGAATAAATTTACATCTACATTTACTCATATGTGGTTATGCACTTTATTTTATAATCAATACAATAAACACGTTTAAATGTTTTTCATAGGATTCACTCGCCAACTTTTTGTTGACCCAAAAACCATTTTTACACATGATACAGGTGGACAGATGAAGCAAGGAACACATAGGAAAGTGCCTTAGAATGAAAATAATGAAGTCTCGAAAGATGTATAGAATATGTTGTACTTGTATTATTTGATTGTATGATCTCCTTTAAATTGTAATAATAAATATGAAACATTATAATAAATGTCATGACCTTTGATGAAAACCCAATCATGCCCCGATCACCTTTTTCCGCTGCGGGTCGGGGTGTGACAGATTGGTATCAGAGCTTTTGACTATAGGGATATAGGATAGGTTATTAGACCCTTAGAGCCTATACTATAGTTGATTAGATTTTAAATTGTCTATGTCGTTACATGCAAACTTATGATGTTTATTTGTTTCGTATTTATTACACACTCAAATGCATGCAAACACTTCCAATAGTACATTTTGTGATACATAGTGAATTATACTTACAGTCAAACATACATACTTACATACACATTTATCATACATATTTCAATGTTCACATATTCAATTCATCTTCATACTTCCGTTATTCAAGATTTTGTCGCATTTTTCATTTTTCAAATCTCATCAACTTGAGTTCTGCAACGGGCATGTAGTAACTATAAGGGTACAAGTACCGGTAGTCGGAACATCCTGTCTAGGTTGGCATTCGTATAAATCCAATATAACGGAACAGTTTGCCTACCTGGGGACTAACGATGAGAGTACGAAGGACCTATTAGGCCAAAGCATGCCACACCAAACGTCGTTCGAACTAACCCCACTTTGAGGTGTCACCGTGTCCACACCTGCATGCACTCCGAACTTCATACGTTACATACACATTTTTCGATTTTCTCCGGGTTTTAGTGTACGTAACCAGGCTAACACATGCGAACCATATGAAAAACCCGATAATCATGGGGGCCCACATGATTACGAAGGTGAAGTATGGCGGCATGCAAGGCCCAATTACGAGCAAAGCCCAAGACATCCTATGGACGTAGTAGATTTATTATTCTAAATATATTTTATGAATGTTCATTCCTAAATACGACACATGACCCCTAAAACGTCCAACTCATACTCTTGATATGTATTCCTTGTAGATGTCTTCTAGTCTCGCTCGTAGGAAGATGAGATCAGGAAAAGCCCGCGAGCGCATGGCTGCCCAAATCGCTCAACAAATGGCTGCCGTAATACCCAACATTGTAGTTCAAGTTCAACAAGCCCTTACCGCTAATCCCGTCAATCAAGAAGATCAAAATGTTAACAACCCTCCCCCAAATACCACTAAATGCACCTTCAAGCATTTCAAATCCTGCGACCCTCCAAAATACGAAGGGACTGAAGGTGTCACCGCTCTCCTCCATTGGTTTGAGGAAATGGAAAACACTTTTCTAAATTGCGATTGCCCCGATGATCGCAAGGTGCGATATGCTACCGGTCGTTTATTTGGAATAGCACTTACATGGTGGAATACAGAGAAGGTCAAGCGAGGTACTGAGGATGCTATGACTTTGACTTGGGAAGAGCTGAAAGAGATCATGACAAGACGTTTCTGTCCAAGAAGCGAAATCAAGAAATTAGAAGATGAGTTCTATTCTTTGAAACAAAAGGAAGGCGACCACACCACATACAACAAGAGATTCCTTGAGTTAAATCAAATGGTCCCCAACTTGTTCACTCCCCTCTACCGTTTGATCGAGCACTACATTCGAGGCATTCCTTAAAAAATTCAAGACCCTATAATAAGTACCACACCTGCAACTTTGGAAGCAGCCATGGAGTTAGCAACAGAGCTCACCGAAAACTGCATACGGAATAAAGACTTCAAGGAGGAGAAGAAGAAGGATAAAGCATCAACTGAAACCTCAAACTCCACCCAAACCAAATCCCCTTCTCAACCCATTTCTAAGAGAAAACGAGATGGGCAAATATTCGCTGTCACCCAACACAATCAACCAGCTTCACAAGCCGTACCCCTCCAAGCTATCCCAATCACTCAAGTAGCACCCAACTCAACTTACCCAAATAAGAAACCTTACATTGGACCTCACCCTCAATGCAACACCTGTTTTTATCACCATCATCTACCTGCCCTTGTCGACTATGTGCGAATTGTGGACGCTATGGTCATTTGAGCAAGGTTTGCCGCACCTCTCAAAACCAAACCTCACCCCCTACTCAAAACATGATCCAAACATATCAACAACCCCAATACCCCATGTTCCCATATGTTCGAGCTTGTTTCAATTGTGGCGACCCTACCCACTTTTGAAACACGTGCCCTCGATTGGTTAACATCATAAACGCCCAAGCTCAAGCAAACCCAGTTAACCAAACAAATCAAGCAAACCCAGCTCCACCGCCAGCAAGAGGAAGAGTTTACAACATCAACGCCAATCCTGTTGAAGATAATAACAGCCCAAACGAACCACCCAACTAGTTTTCTTCACCAAAAATCAAGATTCAACTCCAACCGCTTAGTTTTTATGTTTTTCTTTATGTTATCTCAATCTTCACATATCTCAATTATAAATTGGAAATTTTATCCAAGAATCTTAATGCGAATTACTATTTCAGTTTTGTTTTATACTCATTGATTTAACATTCATATCATCATACATCTCAATGTATTTCAATCTCATTATTCAAAGAAGTTGGGTTGTGTCTCACTTCTACATAAACTAACCTCTTCATCATAACAAACGAGAGAGGTACTGTCATCATTCAAACATGTATACTTTCAGAATTCAGACTCAAGCTTTAGTTGTTGTGTTTGTTTATGTTTAGAGTCACATAGAACTAATCATAACTTACTGATAAAACCAATGAAAATTTGACAAGAATATGGTGGATATGCCGCTGGTACTTCCTATATATAAGTATTCTTGTCAAAGGATCAGAGGCATTGTCAGGCGGTTATGAGAAGTTCCATGTAAGGATTTAGTAATGTCATGGTTGAAGTTTGTTTTATACTCACTGATTTAGCATTCATATCATCATACATCTCAACGTATTTCAATCTCATCATTCAAAAAAGTTGGGTTGTGTCTCACTTCTACATAAACTAACCTCTTCATCATAACAAACGAGAGAGGTACTCTCATCATTCAAACATGTATACTTTCAGAATTCAGACTCAAGCTTTGGTTGTTGTGTTTGTTTATGTTTAGAGTCACATAGAACTAATCATAACTTGCTGATAAAACCAATGAAAATTTGACAAGAATATGGTGGATACGCCGCTGGTACTTCCTATATAGAAGTATTCTTGCCAAAGGATCAGAGGCATGGTCAGGCAGTTATGAGAGGTTCCATGTAGGTTTTAGTGGTAGAAGTTTTGTTATATGATATATCCTTATCTTTCCAAACGCATCAATTCTCTCAAAACTCTTATGCATGAGATTATACCTAGTCAATCAACTCTTTTTATCAATATTCCTTATCTTAGGCATCAAAAAGCGATTCCTGTAGCAGGGTATCCAACCCTTACTAGGAACGTTACCGCCTCAAATAAAATTTAAACTTTCACCCTCCTCTAATTAGGTAATTGTCCAAAAATTTAAAGCACCCTCTTCAAGTCAAACATACCACTACTACTTAAATTTCGGGACGAAATTTCTAAAAGTAGGGGATATTGTAACATCCGTCAAAAAACCGGGTTATCCAAACCCGCTTCATTTATTAAACCGAATAATCAGTTATAAACTTTGTTGCGTATTTAAAAGCTCAAACTAATTTTAAACGATACATAATTAATAAACATTTTAGTATTTAAAAACTATAATTATTAAAAATTAAAAATCTGTGCAAAAAAAATAAAAACAAGCTGCCGGGTTTCGAACCCGGGTCAGCTAGTTCACCAAACAAACAGTTAACCACTCCGCCACTTGACAACTTTGGTTAATATACTGAAACATTTAATACTTAAATCAAAACTCAAATTCAAAAACCAGGTATCAGCGCGGCGGAACTCGCAATCACCGGAAAATCCGGCAATCCGCGAGTTCAGCCATTAATCTCTTTGACTATAACGCTATAACCGTTGACGACATCGGTTATAACCGATGTCCAGCCCCAATTTTAGTCGTAACCGTCAATTATTGACCGAAATCAAACTTCACCCTAACAGCCTATAAATACGGGGCTAAATTCCTCACTCCAATTCGTTTATCACTCTCAAACTCACTCTGAAAAACCTCGCTGCAAGTCGCCGGAGATTTTCTGCAACTCGCCGGAATCCTCTGCAAGTCACCGGAAAACCGAACCCATTTCATTTCTTTGCCTTACTCTTAAAAAAGGACTTCTGGAGCTCAGACAGAAAGCACCGCACTCACCTCAAACTTTCTGTAGATCCTTTGTCGCAAGTTACACGTCGCCGGAAAAGTTTCAGTCACCGGAAATTCGTCGGAAATCACACCTGTTCGGTACAACATCCTTAAAACCCTTCTGTTTAAATTAATTTTCGTTAATCAGCAATACTCAATCAATTAAACAAGAATTATTGATTAATCAGTCAAGTTGACTCACTGGTTTCATACTGAATAAGATGAAGCACTGTTAATATATAAGTTTAATTTAAAACAGATTTTTAAACGGGTTAGACACACAGTCCAGTGGTGGACTGTGTGCAATTTTAAACCACACGTCCCGAGTTCGAGCCTTGGTCAGATCCGCATTAATAATAACCGTTTCCCTTTTTCTTTAAACCAAACACGCTATCACGCAGCAAGATGTTAAGTATAATAATGTTACTAAATTAGACGGGTTAGACACCCAGCCCAACTGGTTGGGCTGGGTGCAACGCAACATAAAGGTCACGGGTTCGAGACCGGTACTACACACTGGTTCAAAGGATTTTAGAACCTTTTTAAAATAAATGATTTCTGAATAAATCTAAATAGTATATAAGTATAATTAAAAACAGAAATATTTCGGGTTAGACACGTAGCTCAGTTGGTAGAGCTGCGTGCACGCGTACGGGAGGTCACGAGTTCGAACCTCACTCAGCGCAAACAAACACAAAGACCAAACCGGTCAAACAGTCAAAGTCAACTGGTCAACGGTCAACTGGTCAAAAAGTCAAAAATTTTTATTTTCTTTTATTTATTTATTTTATTTAAAAATCAATTAAAAATACTTAAAAATAATATTTTTAAAGTTAGAAAATGACCTTAAACTCACAAAAATAAATCTAATAATCCTATTAAAAATTGTTAATAAAATCCACTTATTTACCGAACCATTATGTTATTATTTAGGTTAGTTTCTCTCGTTGTTAAATCCAAATTCGTGCGCATTCATAATCAATCCAAGAAACGCAACCACTGTGAGTGAATTCTTACAAATTCCCCTTTTTATTCATGTTTTGGGGTGTATCATGTGTCGCTTAAACTAATTCGCTTATTCAAACTCGTGCTATACCATATTATGATCTAAACTTAGAATGTAAATGTTGTTTGTTGTGATGTATTACATATTGTCAAGTTGTATGCAAATTATTTGTTAGGCCCATCAGTTCCTCGTGGGAGACGAGTTGAACAACGCGTGACTTAAAACTCATTCATTAGGCCCATCAGTTCGTAGAACAACGCGTGCCTCAAAACTCATTCATTAGGCCCATCAGTTCCTCGTGGGAGACGAGTTGAACAACGCGTGCCTCAAAACAATCAATTGATGTATGTGTGTGCAATATTTAATATTATGTGTATTGTGAATAAATTTACATCTACATTTACTCATATGTGGTTATGCACTTTATTTTATAATCAATACAATAAACACGTTTAAATGTTTTTCATAGGATTCACTCGCCAACTTTTTGTTGACCCAAAAACCATTTTTACACATGATACAGGTGGACAGGATGAAGCAAGGAACACATAGGAAAGTGCCTTAGAAGAAAAATAATGAAGTCTAGAAAGATGTATAGAACATGTTGTACTTGTATGATTTGATTGTATGATCTCCTTTAAATTGTAATAATAAATATGAAACATTATAATAAATGTCATGACCTTTGATGAAAACCCAATCATGCCCCGATCACCTTTTTCCGCTGCGGGTCAGGGTGTGACACATGTTAACAACGATTAAAAGTGAGGCATAAGCAATCTCTCGATTCCCAAACTTCAATTTACAAGAAAATTTGTTTTTAACATGTTCACCCTTCTTTGCCCCTGTTTAACAATTATTGCAATATAAAAGATCAAGTCTATCTAGTTTCCTTAGTTCTTAAATTAAGTTTTCGCAATACACACTTTTAGGCGTGGTGATGGCGCTCTCCCATCCTAATTTTTATTTAATTTAAAGAGAGAACAAGAGAGAGGGGGGGGGGGGGGTTGAAGAAAATTAAAAAGAAATTTAAAAAAAGCAGGTGGCCCTAGGTTCAAGGGGGCGATGTTGGGGAGCTTGATGGTCCTAGGTGGCACCACCTCCATGACGACCCTACCATGATCCTCATACTTGATGGCCTAAGAGCCATAACCCAAAGTTTTTATTGAAAACCTCGATACCTCAAACACATACAATTGTATTATTAATCTAAAAAACATGATTAGTCACACAACATAATCAACGTTAACAAATCAATCAATGAAATTAGAATCCTTCGTAATGCCTAAAAACAAAATGTTATAATTTAGCAACTTGTCTAGCTCATATTAATCCAACACGAATATATTATAACTATGCAACAACGTAGCACTTTGCTTCATGAGATTCTATGCATCTTAAGTGCTCCTCAACGAGAAGCTGTGGCTATAAGTCCCAACCAAATTGGCACACCAGCTCGACTTGGTCGATCCGAGTCTTTTCTACATCCTTTTGTTCAGTTGTCTATGTTTTTGGGTTATGTAATTTGTTATGTTAGTTGTTTAACATGAATGGTAAATTAAATCACTGACGGATCATTAGAGTAATATTATGCCATCAACAGAATTACCTTATTATAATTATTTTCACTAGACTATAATGTCTATACACTAATTAAATACGAAACCCACTAAATTTGATAAAATATCACATCTATCTCTTGGCATAAAACCCAAAAGTGTCTGTAGAAGCAAAGGAAATTTAATGCTATTTATGAGTGTTGCTGACTTTTAGACATAAAATCAGGACTTTTCCCCTCTTTTACGTTCAAATGCATATGCATATTCTCTTTCTTTGATCCACCAATCACCCACTCTCATATCAAATTCCACACATACAACGGCTAACCCTACACGTATTTAATATTTAATATTAAATAATGTAATTTTCATGAATAGTTTGTTATAAACTTTATATTTTTTATACAACGAATATAGAATTAGGAAAATGGTCCTTTACAGAATCCTAAATTATTACTAACAATAAAATAAAAAATATAATACTTACTTTTTTCTTGTACCAAATGATTCACATGTTTAAACTTTTGTGTTTTTATGGCTTCTATAAGCATTCATATCCATTCCACTAAATGATGTGAGTAAAGTTTTTATAATATAAAAAGTATAAAAAGTGGTTGTTAGTGGAGAAAAGAGAAAATATTACTGGTCATCTAGATATTTGAGTGAATACTGTTCACCTTTATAATTTTTTAATATATCTTGAAAGTGGTTGTGAATAGAGAAAAGAAAAAGATAATTATAAAGTTATAAAAAATATTATTTAATTAAAAAGAAGAAAGAAAATGTAGTGTTTTAGTGTAACTTAAGGTGAAAATATGGTAAAATGGTTGTAAATGATCTAAGAAAATATCTAACTAATTTGTTTATATGTTTTTAAATTTGGTACCGTTTAGCTATTAGTGTGAACGTAATGAGGTTATACATGTACCTATATGTATGTATATGACACTCCAAGTGACACCGTATATTTTCTAGTGAAAAACACCTATTTGTTGTGAGTCTATGACATCGCAAGACCGAAATGAAAACAATTTTTTGATTCGTTGTTGTTGGTCACGTTTTTTTAGCAAATACTTCATGTTGTAAATCAACACATTTATGGAGGTGTCATGAATACGGATAAGCTTTATTTATCGAGAACTGATATCGTACTGAATCGATATCGAGTAAACAATATCAATACGGTACTCATGAAATTCATTTTTATGAATTTTGATTTTGATATTTTTACATTACCCGTACTGAGACGATACAGATCTCATCCCAAGTCAGGAACACACAAGAAATTAATGTAACTAGACACAATATGTTTTTTTATTTAATTCTATATAGAGGTTTCAGTGTGAACACTAGTGTATTTGTGAACCTAGTGAACAAATCATAGCCATTGATTTACATCATCAAATTGCAAAATACACCAGTGTATTTTCATCATCAAATTCTGGCCGTTGATTTATACTAGTTGGCCATTGATTTACATCATCAAATTGTAAAATACACTAGTGTATTTTATTCATCAAATCCTAGCCATTTATTTACACTAGTGTATTTTCATCATCAAATCATAACCATTGATTTACATTTATGTATTAATAATCAAGGGCTAGAATTAAGTCACTAGCGTTAACAATTAATAGGGTTATTCACTAATGAACCTAACCCTATCGAACAAATCAACATAATTAATTTCTGCTTGACATAGACAAACAAATAAGTGAATAACTATTTCTTCAAACTTTGTTGCCTATATAAAGGTAATATGAACCAACAACAAGATTTGTGTCCAATTAACCTAAATATCTTCTATTGCAGGACCATAATATCTTTGGGTATACATCCTTTAACTGACTTATAATCTTCAAATTGTTGTGTGCTTGCGAAATGTAGACATTAGCATCTAATCTTTGGGTACTTAGGTGCTTGATTGTGGAATGGGGAGTAGAGACTGGCTTTAAACTAAGTGACATATAATGATCATTTACTAAGTCTACATACATACCAAAAAATTATCAATATCATAAAAGACTTTGTGCTAACCTTTATTCACTTTGACTTGGGATTATACACTAATCTTGATTCTAACTACATAAGTTTAAAATTTGGCCATAAGATATGTAAATGACTCATTTATAGTGAAACCAAGTTGATATACATATGGTACTTTTCGTACTCAATTTGGTCCACCAAGATATACTTGGGTAAATCTACGACTATAATATAACAATAATTTGTAAGCAAGTTATACATTAATCGTCTACAAATATGTAAAAGGATTCATACTCTACAATTGGGTTGGGGCAGACGCATCGAGTTGTTTCTTCAAACCTCGTGTCAACTCATAGCGCCACATTTAACACTACCATCAGTGTTGTGAGTCCGCTACCACCTTTATAAGAAAAAAAACTTGTTATCAACTTTACTACTACATTGATAATATGAAAGAAAATGAAAAAGTTATCAACTTGAATGATATATCTGATCTTGTAAGATTGATAGCACCACGATTAAGGAAACAAATTTTGTATCCTAACGATCTATGAAGTCAACATTGATTTATTGGTTGCAATGACAACTCTGTTGATGGATGATTTTCTACAATGGAGTATGTGAAGTCAGATTTACTATGTCAGACTGGTGACCAGTGGCAAAGCTTGAGATTTCTGACCGGTTGGAAGTCAACGAACCTAAAATTATACCTTAAAAATTATAAAATCGGGGGTCGAAAACGTATATACCTAAAAAATTTTATATGAAATCTCCATATATAACACTACTGAGCGAAAAGTTCGGGGGATCCAACGCCCCCAGCCCCTTCTAACCTGTGCCCCTGCTGGTGGACTAGTTTAGTTATGAATGTTTGTTGAATGGATTTGCACGTTTGAGTATTGAATAGGTGGTTTCAAATCATCAATCAATCAAGGTATACGTGTGTATCTTTGAACCAAATATGTACGAAATCCAGACTCGAGGATCGAGGTAAATTTTATATATTTCTAACAATTGTGCTGTTTTAAATTACTGCTTATAACATGGATGAGCATTTATGAGTACTACATGATCAATGACTTTATGTCTAAGTTCCATACTTTTTTTTAAACTAATATCATTTTAATTTCTGTTTTGATTTAGAAAAATACAGGTTCTAACATTTGTATGTGACAAAATTTTGATAATTTTCCTAGAAAATTCTTAACCGTGCATTGTTTGGTTGTTAATTCGATGGGCCAATCGGATTGAGAGTTTGCTGTATAACCGCCCGGTTGAGCATATTTGAACTATTAGTTACTGCCCTAATCAAACTAGTTACTGGCGTAATCAAACTAGTAGCTGGACGGATTTTATTCCTTTCCTTTTTTTAATTTAAAATATCGTTTAGTTAATGCTTATTTATTTGGGTGTCTTTTAACAATCACTGAGATTATATCTGAACATCACTGACGTGTCATACATATTAAATACACATACGAGCCACATTACAAGAATAAATTGACAATATGTACATATTACAAGGTGAATAATGAAATAGTTGATGTGACCACTGAAAATGCTAGACGACCTATGTTTCATTTTTTCCGTTTATAATACAAGTATGGTTGCAAAAGTCGCTAGGTGCTCCCTAGTGGGTCGACTGGGTAGTTAAGAGTACTCGGTATAGGCAGAGACCCATACATGTTAAATTATAAGAAAAATAATTTTCAAAATTTAAATATATGTCAAATAACATAAATTTACTAATATTTATAACAAAATACGTGAAAAGATATTCACTTTTTAATATTACAGACATAGAATTATGTTTTATTTTTTAAGTCAAACTCGGCCCGAGTTGACATACCAGATTCGATTCTGGCCGAGGTTAATCATGTCTGATCAATTCCATGTAATTAAAAGTTGTTGAAGAAAGTCGACTCAGTAGCATATCTTGTAGTGACTACTCAGAAAGTAATAAGCCTTAAAAGACCTTGTTATACAACTAAGGATACAACATGTATCATATGTATCACTAATGGATTAATATACACTTATAACAAAGGTGATATACCAATACCACCACCCTTGGTCTCTTACCTTTTGTTTGTTACTTTAGATATCATATTTTTTTCCATTCTTTGCTTGATACATTGTTGATATTATAAAATAATGGTACAAATAATAAAACACTCTCATTTTTATACTAAACCACTTTATTGAACGGCAAATATTGAATATTTTTATACTTAAATTATTATATTATTCATAACATAATCAATTTGATATACCCGTTGCTTCCTTTGACTAATCAATTCATAACAATCTCCACACATAGAATACAACGTTATTTACAGGCCTGCATGAACTACACAAGATCCAAGAAACTCCAAATTTCAGCATTTTAGAAGATTCCAACTCTAAACTTGACACAAAAACAAACAAAATTTCCACAAATTAAACATTCTTCATCTTCAATATGTGCCGTTTTTCGCTACAAGAATCATCAACAACAACCACCCATTAACCACTCACACAGCCCAAAAATGCCCACACAACAATCTCCAAACAATCATCATCAAAACAGCAACAAAAAAAGATTAACATGGAGCAATCTATACACATTCTCATGCTTCAAACCACCGAACAACCACCAGTCGGACTTCGGCCAGCCTGGGTTCACCAGAGTCGTGTTCTGCAACGACTCATCGAAACACAAAACCAAACCATACAAATATTGCAAGAATGATGTCACTACAACAAAGTACAATGTAATAACATTCCTCCCGAAATCGCTCTTTGAGCAGTTTCGTCGGGTGGCGAATTTATACTTCTTGTTGGTTGCAGTGTTGTCAGTTACTTCGTTAGCGCCTTTTTCGGCTTTGAGCTTAATCGCTCCATTGGTTTTTGTTGTCGGGGTGAGTATGTTGAAAGAGGGTGTGGAAGATTGGCATCGGTTTCTTCAGGATCTCGAAGTGAATTCGAGGAAAGTTAGAGTTCATGTTGGTGATGGGAAGTTTGTTGATAGATCATGGAGAACGCTTCGGGTTGGGGACGTTGTGAAGGTGAATAAAAACGAGTATTTTCCTAGTGATCTTTTGTTGTTATCTTCTGGTTATGAAGATGGAATTTGTTACGTCGAGACGATGAATTTAGATGGCGAAACGAATCTTAAAATCAAACGTTGTTTGGAGTGCACGTTACAGTTTGATGATGAGGCGAAGTTTGATTGTTTAAAGCTGTTGTGAGATGTGAAGATCCTAATTCGAGTTTGTATAGTTTTGTTGGTAATATGGAGTTTGGGGGGAAAATGTTGTTGGCGATGATGGGTTGATCATTTCTTCAAACTATTCATTTCCTCTATCTGCTTCGCAGTTTCTGCTTCGCGATTCGAAGCTTCAGAACACGGATTATGTTTATGGAGTTGTGGTTTTTACTGGCGGGGATACGAAAGTGGTGCGGAATTCGATGAAATCGCCGTCGAAGCGTAGTAGAGTGGAAAGGAAGATGGATCATGTGATCTATGTGTTGTTTTTCATGTTGCTTTTGATATCTTTAATAGCTTCAATTGGTTCTGTTGTGTTTACAGATCAATGGTGGTACCTTCAGTTAATGGATGACACAGATGCGTGTTTGATCCGGGTAAACCGCTAGTTTCGGGGTTTCTACAGTTCTTGCGGGCGCTTATATTGTATGGTTACTTGATTCCGATTTCACTGTATGTGTCTATTGAAGTGGTTAAGTTTTTACAAGCTATGCTCATAAACAATGACCAGCACCTGTTTGATGAAATGTCTGGGAAAAAAGTTGAGGCTCGGACTTCGAATCTGAACGAGGAGCTCGGTCAGGTGGAGATGATTTTGAGCGATAAAACCGGGACTTTGACTTGTAATCAAATGGAGTTTAGGAAATGCTCGATTGAGGGGATATCGTATGGGGGTGATGTGAATGAGATTGTTCGTGCTGCTTCGCAGCGAATGAATATTGATATCGAGAGCTACCGGTTCAATCTAGATGGTGAGGATTCTACCCGAGGGATAGCGTGGAGATGGTCAAGATTTCATCGGATCAAGTTCTTGAATCGAAGAATAGTATCTTGGATGGTCAACATGATGTTAAGAATCGTGGTGTTACGGGTTTAAAAGGATTTAATTTTCGCGATAGAAGATTGATGAACAAGATGTGGATACATGGTTCAAATGTATGGGATACGATGATGTTTTTTAGAGTTATGGCTTTATGTCACACTGGCATACCTGTTGAAAATGAAGAACAACTAGGCAGCAATAAACTCAAATATGAAGCAGAGTCCCCTGAAGAAGTGACTTTTTTAATTGCTGCACAAGAGTTTGGATTTCAGTTTTGTAGAAGAACTCAGTCTTCAATGTTTGTTAAAGAGATTGATCCTTCTGCTTCGCAAGTCGAAAGGTAGGTGCTTTCGGCCCCTTCGTTAACGTTTATCATCAGTAGTTAGCATGTTTAAAGTACATGTTTATGTTAGATATGACAACCTGTCTCCAAGAATGTTAAAAAAAGTTGGGTCTTCGGCCAGATAATAAAACCGGGCCTTACCCCCTAAATCGATTGGTATATAATATTTAGTTTGGCCTCATTCAAGTGGCATTGGAACCGTCTTATCGAACTCTACGATATACGATTTTAGGTTTTCACTTTTGGATTTATAGCTTGTAGATTTTTGGAATTTTTGTTTATATAATTGTCTTTTTAGTGGGCCTTTAAAACTCAGTGGGCCATTTTACCGTTAGTTATTTAGTTTGGGTTTAAATTTTGGGCCTTTGAAAATGGTTATACCTACCTGAAACTATTAAAACAGATTGGCCCAGTTAAAAGTAAATATAGAGGTTATATAAAATTTGCAGCCCCTTTGGTTTTTGGCTCTGAACTGTCGCCCACCCGACCCATGCACAGGGCTGGCCCTAAGACATGATAAGATGTGTGAGTCTTGTGGGTTGGTTAAAAATGAGTTCAAAATACAACCAGGTTGATCATTATAAATAATCTATAATCTATTTCTTAATAGAAACAATACTAGTTACCATAACTGTTCCCCTTTTAGCAAACTTTTTTCTATTTGACTCGTTTAAGATAAAAAAACACAAGCCAAATTGACTCATTTATAATTAAGTGGGTTGAAAGTACGCCTTTAATTTCCAACCTTCAATTTCAGGGAATACAAGCTATTGAATTTGTTAGAATTCAGCAGCTCTAGGAAAAGGATGTCAGTAATAGTACGCGATGAATCTGGTCAAATTTTCCTATTCTGTAAAGGCGCGGATAAGTAAGTCTCCTTTTCGGTTAAAAAAAATTAATTCGTTGAGCTCAAACAATACACTTTGTGTAAATATAAATTGGTTTTTTTCTTTTACAGTATAATATTTGATAGGCTAGGTGATGGTGGTAGGACGTACCAACATGCTACAACTATGCACCTTGCAAACTATGCAGAAGATGGATTACGAACAATGGTGTTTGCGTATAAAAAGATTAAAGACTCGGAGTACGAAGAATGGAGTTCATCGTTCTCCAAAGCTAAGGCCATAATTGGTCCCGAAAGAGAGGAATTGCTGGAAAATGTATCAGAAAACATCGAGAAAGATTTGGTGTTGTTAGGTGCTGTAGCTGTTGATGACAAGTTACAAGATGGGGTAAAATCTTATTATTCCTCCTTTTCATCTATGTAAAAATAGTTAAATATCTTTCTAAGGTATTAAACACGTAAGGGTCAAATGGACTGCGCGAATCGGATTGACTAGTCAAGATTTTTTTGTTCCCTTTCCCTTTAATTGCTATAAATATTTAATATATCATATGTCTTTAAAACGAGATACAAATCTAATTTATTTTGAATAAAGTGATTTAAGAGGTTGTAAGTATTTAAATCTAGCGTTTTTCCTATTTGACCCGTTTCATTTTTAAGCAGGATTTTTGAGATTTATGTGTTTGACTTGTCAGAGATAAAATATGACGCAGATCAGTCTTTTTATATATGTACGTCCGTACAGGTTGAAATCTTCATCTATATCTCTTTTTAATATTGATATCAGGTTGCAGAATGCATAGATAAACTTGCACAAGCGGGACTCAAAATATGGCTCCTCACCGGAGACAAGAAGGAGACTGCTGTAAATATCGGGTAAGAATTTTAAAAGTTTATAAATCAAGTGGAATCATCATTTATGAAGTTCCATAAATTTCTCACTTTTTTTTAATTTTGTTGGTCAGATTTGCTTGTAGTTTGCTTAGGCATGATATGCATCTGTTTCATCTGAGTTTAAGCCGAGACGTTGAATCTAAAAACCAATTAAAGGTGAATATCATGCACTTGGTTTATGTCAATTTATTTGATTTGTAATTTGACTTAGGGGAATGATTCAACATTTTGTAGCTTTTCAGGCTATGAAAGACGACATATTAAATCAAATCGAGGCTTCTCGTCAAGTAACATTAAATGAAAAAACCAAAGATGACCCGTTTGCTCTTGTGGTGGATGGGAAAGCTCTTGAAATTGCTTTGCGGAACGACATAAAAGACAACTTTTTGCAGTTGGCAGTTAATTGTGCGTCGGTTATATGTTGTCGTGTCTCACCAAAACAGAAAGCATTGGTATGCTCGATTCATCTTGGTCCGTAGCCCAAAAAAATAATAAAAATAAAGAGGCATGACATTTAACTTTGTGTTTTATGTGAAAACTTAGATTACTCGATTAGTGAAGAAATACACAGGCAAGATGACACTGGCGATCGGAGATGGAGCTAATGATGTTGGCATGATTCAAGAAGCTGATATTGGAATTGGGATCAGTGGCATGGAAGGATTGCAGGTATGATCACTTAGTTGATATGCATGAATGTTTACGTTATAGTGTTACATCAAACGTTGACACCATATGTTTACACATGCAGGCTGTTATGGCAAGTGACTTCTCGATACCTCAGTTTAGATTCTTGGAACGGTTACTTATCGTACATGGGCACTGGTGTTACAAGAGAATCTCAAAAATGGTCTTTACCAATCTTCAATCTATTCTGTATGTGTATATATATGTGTGTATGATTACTTACATTTTATTGTTTCTTGCTGCAGATTCTCTATTTTGTATACAAAAATATCGTGTTCGGCCTTACCTTATTCTACTATGAAATGTACTCCAGATTCTCGGGGGATGTCTTATATGATGGATGGTATATGGTTATGTTCAATCTCTTCCTAACATCACTTCCTGTCATATCGTTAGGCGTCCTCGAGCAAGATGTATCTTCAGACATTTGCCTTCAGGTATACTTTAACAGATACTCACTTTGTTCAAATTACCATCGTATACATCAAGATCTTCATTCTTACTATCTAACTTCCGTATGTCATACGTGTTCTAACTTCACTTTGTTCCTTGATGAATAGTTTCCGGCCCTATATCAACAAGGACAAAAGGGTATTTTCTTTAGTTGGAAACAAATAATCCGGTGGATGGGAAACGGGATACTTACATCGTTAGTCATATCCCTCTTAAACATCTACGTTCTTTCACCCTCAGCATTCAGAAAAGGAGGACAAGTAGTAGACATTGCACATTTAGGACTTACCACATACACCACCATTGTGTGGACAGTTAACTGTCAAATCGCTCTAATCATCACTCATTTCACTTGGATCCAACATATCTTCATTTGGGGAAGCATCTTCAGTTGGTACATTTTCTTAATCTTTTACGGCGCACTTCCACTCGAATACTCAAACAGAGAATACAAACTCCTTATAGAAGCCGTGGGCCCCGCACCCATGTACTGGATCGTTGTATTATTAGTTGTAGTTATATCTCTCCTTCCATACTTCATATACATGGTCATCCAGAGATCGTTTTATCCCATGGATGACCATGTAATTCAGGAAATGAAGTACGGAAGGAAAGTTGTTGTAGATGATGAGATGTGGTTGAGAGAAAAGAAGAGCTCAAGGAAGCCGACCCAGATCGGGTTTTCAGCTAGAGTTGATGCAAAAATCCTTTATTTAAAGGATCAACTACACAGGAAAAAAATGTTTATTATTAAGTCGATCACGAATAGTCCTATTAGGCGATCAATATCCACTAACCCATTAGAAAATAGAGATTGATATATAATCACACCAACGTGAATTGTTGTAGAACACGCGTGGTGATTCATACACACTTGTTTCTCAATTGTTCAAAGGCATTATATGATTATATAGAGTAAATTTTTAGATATGTTTTTCACGATTAACATGCGATGCTGGAATCTAAAGTGGTTTTGATCTGCTGTATTGATCTTAGGCTTTCATGGTTACTCTTAGAAATTGTAACTATGCATCTGTTATGTGTCTATATCTTGAGACCATACTGGGGATGATATTATCCAAGTCCAACAACAACTTTAAACTTTTAGCCCAATCTCTCTAGTTGGGCCTTAAACTGTCCAGTCCAACATTACTACAATGACTACTGAACCCACAGTGAGTATTCTATAAAGAATTTTTGTTCTTTCTCTTGGCATCAAAAGTTTAAGCTTGTTCATCTTTGCTCCAAATATGAAGATGCATAGAACTTCAATGCATAACCAATTAAAGCATAAGCTGTACTGGAATCATCTAAAATCATTATTAATCACAGTTGACTAGTAATAAGGCAAAAGGATTATAAACCATGTATTCTGAACACGTAGCAAGTGTTTTCCATAAATCTTAACGTTATCTCGCCTCTGTTGTGACGTTTTAAACGTTGTTTAGCTAGAATATACCTCTCAAGATAAATCTCCACAATCTTGATGCGTTTAGTTTAAAGGTTTGCAACCTCTTTGAAGGTGAAAATTAATGAAACGGTGATTAAAACACATATTTTTCCGGTTGTCTTACTTAATCCAACTCCATGATGAAATACTATACAAATAACTTAATGTTCCCAAGATAATGATCTACAGAAATGTAGTAGTACTACACACATGTTGTACTATACAAATCATGGGTTTGAAATCAAGTCAAGATCCCAAATTTCTAATTGAAGGTATTCCATGCGCAAGCAGAAGAATGGGAGAGGACCATCCTACAAAATGAGTATCATATGGTACAATAAGAATTAATAGTTTATGTTTTCCATTAGCTTAGCACAGTAACCGTAAAAGGTCACACTTAATGGAATTCAATTAAGTAATGTATTATAATATTTAAGTTAATTCATAATCTTTTTGATTGAAAAAAAAATATTGATCTTGTGTGTATCTAATAATATATATTTATCATAAAGCGATAAGTCATGGGTCATACTATTAAACACCGAATTGGACATCCACTTGCTTGTTCATTATCCAATTTTGTATTACAGAGATTTCCAAAGTATCAAAAAAGTATCAAAAAGCCAGACAATCACCAATATAATTCTCTATTCATTGATAGAGGTGATTTGCACCACCAAAGCCAATCTTTATAATAAAAAAACATTATTATACAAATGATACAACATTTCAAAACATATATATACTTTTTTAAACGGCTTAAAAACGTATCTGATGTCACTTTTGGTGGTGACGAATCAACTTCCCATTGATCGGTAACAGTCAAAGAGGTTAACAGGGTCTGAAATCATGTAAGAGGTAGATTATAAGCCTATTCCTAATCCTATACGGCATGTAACCTATGTGTTTCGTAGATGCTTTGAATCGTCATTTGCAACCTTTCAACAAATTATGAACTCTTATCTCACAATAAGTTGCTCCATGTTTTAGTTGAAAAATTCTTTGTTTAAATCATTAATTTCTATTCATATTGTGCAACTTGTTTTTGATGGCCTCACTACTAGAAAAGTGCAAGTTTTCAACGGAATTTTCCAACGAAAAAAAATGTGTTGCAAATTTCGACAAAGTTGTAACGCATTTCCGACAACAAAAAAACCTTATTTTTTTCGCAAATTTGCGACCCAATAGTGACAAAAACGGAAAACACCAAAACTACATTAAATTTTAAGACTATCAATGATATTCAGTTACAAATGGGTCACAAGTTGTAACGCATTTTTCACACCCAGACCCGCAGCGGAATAAGAGTCGGGGCGTAATTGGGTTATCACCAAAGCTCATAACATTTACTATAAAGTTTCATATTTATTATTTCCTTTTAAAGGAGAACATTACAATCAACATACAAGTACAACATGTTCTATACATTCTATCAAGACTTCATTATTTTTCTTCTAAGACAATTTCCTACGTGTTCCTTGCTTCAGCCTGTCCACCTGTATCATGTGTAAAAATAGGGTTTTGGGTCAACAAAAAGTTGGCGAGTGAATCTTATTTAAATATTTGAAAGGATTAGTTATGTTGGTTATTTGAATAAAATTGTGCATAACCAAATATGAATAAACGTAAATGTAAATTTAATCACAAAACACATAATATCAAATAATGCACACGCACACACCAAATGATGAATAATGAGATCAAGGCTCAATCAAACGGAGCCGATCGAATGAGGCACCTGATGCTCAACTCGTCTCCCACGAGGAACTGATGGGCCTAATGAATGATTTGCACACAACTTGACAAAAATATAAACACACCCTCACAACCAACAACATAATCACATAATCTCAATCAATGCACAAACACACACCAAATGATGAACAATGAGGCACCTGATGCTCAACCCGTCTCCAACGAGGAACTGATGGGCCTAATGAATGATTTGCACACAACTTGACAAAATGTAAACACGCATCACAACAAACAATATTTACATCTCGAGTTAAGATCATACATTGGTAATAGCACGAGTTTGAATAAATGAGTTAATTAAAACGACACATGATACACCCCAAAACATGAATAAAAAGGGGAATTTGTAAGAATTCACTCACATTGGGTGCGTTCTTTGATGACGTTGGATGCGCACGAGTTTTGGGATTTGATCGACGAGGAAAACTAACCTAAAATAATAACGAAATGGTTCGGTAAATAAATGGATTTTATTTGAGATTAATACTTTTAATTCATAATCTTAATAGGATTTTTAGATTTATTTTTGTGAGTTTAAGGACATTTTCTAACTTTAAAAATATTATTTTTAAGTATTTTTAATTGATTTTTAAATTAAATAAATAAATAAAAAAAATAAAAATTTTGACTTTTTGACCGTTGACCGTTAACCGGTCGGACTGTGGTTAATTGTGCGCTGAGTGAGGTCCGAACCTGGGACCTCTCGTACGCGTGCACGCAGCTCTACCAACTGAGCTACGTGTCTAACCCGAAATATTCTCTGTTTTAATTATATTTATATACTAAATAAGTTTAAATTTATTTGGTTTATATTAAAAAGGATTTATATGGCCGAACCGGTTGCAGGGACCCGGAGTCGAACTCGGGTCCTTCGATTCGTATGCGCACAGCCCAACCAGTTGGGTTGTGTGTCTAATCTGTTTAACTCACGGATTATATTACTCTTATAAACATACTGTGACTTGTTCTGATTCAGTTTAAAAATATTGGTTTTATTTCTGAAAGTCGGTACGTTGTGCGATTCGAACTCGTGACATGTGTGTTGTTTGCACACACAGTCCACCGCTGGACTGTATGTCTAACCCGTTTGAATATATGATTTTAATTATACTTATATTTATTCTCGACTTCATCTTCTTCGTTTACAAAAACTCAGATCAGTGAGATCCGACTGTTTTGTTTAATTCGATTATCAAAACTTATAATTGGTTGGAATGTAATAGTTAACGAGATTAAAGAACAGAATGTACCAAAACAGTGCGTTTACTTCAGATTTCCGGCAGGAGTCGTCGGCTCTGATTTGTGACTCTCGGCTGAGTGAAATGTTTGACAGTTTAGTTTCTTGTGTTATGAAATTAAGTTACTGAGTAAGAGATATCAAGAGTTTTTAGATGATTATACGACAGTGAGACTTTGATGTTTCAGTGAAATTCCGGCGAGTGTGGGATTTCCCGGCAGCGTAGTCTGGGACAGATTCTGGTTGAAGGATTGAAGTTAATATATGTCTAATAATGGATTACAAACAAAAGGGTCGAGAATTTTACCGATTTGAAGTAAGTCTCGGTTTTTCGGTGAAAGTCCGGCGACTGTAAAATATCTCCGGCGACGTGTTTTGAGATGAATTAAGCTTCGGAAACGATCGTGGTTCTGAGCGAAAAGATTCTCATAGTGTTCAAGAGGGTCTTTATAATGAAAACAGGCGGAATTGAGTCAAGGTCCGCGAGTTAAGATTTCCGTCGGTTATGACGGAAATTGATTGCCAGCAACGGTTATAACCGACGTCGACATCATTTGAGCGTTTTAGTCAAGATTGATTTGGCCAAAATCGCGGATTGCCGGAATTTCCGGTGATTGCGATTTCTGAGCGCGCGGTGATTCTCTGGTTTGAATCCGGGTTTACTTTAAGTTTTATTTATTTCTGTATTATTCCAGAGTAAAGTGTGTGGCGGAGTGGTGTGTTGTGTGTTTGTTGGAGCGGCTGACCCGGGTTCGAAACCCGGCAGCCCTATTTATTTTTTTTCACTTATTTTTTTATTATTTAGTAATTATGGTTTAAAATTCTAATAATGTTTATTAGTTATGTATTGTTTAAAATTAATATGAACGTTAAATACGCAACGAAAATTATAACTGAATGTTTGACTGATAAACGAAGCGGATTTTGAAAACCCGTTTTTCGACGGATGTTACAGTATCCCCTACTTTTAGAAATTTCGTCCCGAAATTTAAGTAGTAGTGGTATATTTGGCTTGAAAGGGAGGATGTTTTAATTTTGGCGATTACATAATTAGAAGAGGGTGAGAGTTTAAATCTTATTTGAGGCGGTAACGTTCCTAGTAAGGGTTGAATACCCTGCTACAGGAATCGCTTTTTGATGCCTAAAGTATAAGAATGCGGAACATTGATAAACAGAGTTGATTGACTAAGCTTGATTTTATGCATAAGAGTTTTGAGAGAATTAATACGTTTGGAAAGATAAAGCTATATCATAAACAAAAACTTCAACCATGACGTATTAAAACCTACACGGAACCTCTCATAACCGCCTGTCAACGCTTTTGATCCTTTGACAAGAATACTTATATATAGGAAGTACCAGCGGCGTATCCACCATATTCTTGTCAAATTTTCATTGGCTTTATCAGTAAATTATGATCAGTTCTATGTGACTCTAAAACATAAACAAACACAACAACCAAAGCTTGAGTCTAAATTCTGAAAGGATACATGACTGAATGATGACAGTACCTCTCTCGTTTGTTATGATGAAGGGGTTAGTCTATGTAAAAGTGAGACACAACCCAACTTCTTTAAATGATGTGATCGAGGTACGTCGAGATGTTTGATGATATGAATGTTAAATCAATGGGTATAAAACAAAACTGTAATATCAATTCGCATTAAAATTCTTGGATACATAAATTCCCAATTTATAACTGGGAGACGTAAAGATTGAGATAACGTAAAGAAAACATTAAAATTAAACGGTTGGAGTTGAGTCTTGACTCTTGGTGAGGGAAGGCTAGTTTGGTGATTCGTTTGGGCCGTTATTATCTTCAACAGGATTGGTGTTGATGTTGTAAGCTCTTCCTCTTGCTGGTGGTGGAGCTGGTTTGCTTGATTTGCTTGGTTAACTGGGTTTGCTTGAGCTTGGGCGTTTATGATGTTAACCAATCGAGCGCACGTGTTTCTAAAGTGGGTAGGGTCGCCACAATTAAAACAAGCTCGAACATATGGGAACATGGGGTATTGGGGTTGTTGATATGTTTGGATCATGTTTTGAGTAGAGGGTGAGGCTTGGTTTTGAGGGGCATGACAAGTTTTGCTCCAATGACCATAACGCCCACAATTTGCACACAAGTCGACAAGGTACGGTAGATGGATGGTGATAAAAACAGGTATTGCATTGAGGGTGAGGTCCAATGTAAGGTTTCTTATTTGGGTAAGTAGAGTTAGGTGCTACTTGAGTGATTGGGATAGCTTGGAGGGGTATGGCTTGTGAAGCTGGTTGATTGCCTTGGGTAATAGCGAAATTTTGCCCGTCTCGTTTTCTTTTAGGAGTGGTTTGAGAAGGGAATTCGGTTTGGGTGGAGTTTGAGGTTTTGGTTGATGCTTTATCCTTCTTCTTCTCCTCCGTGAAGTCTTTATTCCGTATGCGGTTTTCGGTGAGCTCTGTAGCTAACTCCATTGCTGCTTCCAAAGTTGCAGGTATGGTACTTATTACAGGGTCTTGAATTTTTTAAGGAAACCTCGAATGTAGTGCTCGATCAAACGGTAGTGGGGAGTGAACAAGTTGGGGACCTTCTGATTTAACTCAAGGAATCTCTTGTTGTATGTGGTGTGGTCGCCCTCCTTTTGTTTCAAAGAATAGAACTCATCTTCCAATTTCTTGATTTCGCTTCTTGGACAGAAACTGTCACACCCCGACCCGCAGCGGAAAAGGTGATCGGGGCATGATTGGGTTATCATCAAAGCTCATGACATTTATTATGCGTTTCATATTCATTAATACAAATTAAATGGAAATTTACAATAACTGTTACAACATGTTCTAACTAACAATCTAAACTTCTTTGTTCTCTTCTAAGGCATATCCTATGTTTTCCTTGCTTCAACCTGTTCACCTGTATCATGTGTAAAAAAGGTTTTTGGATCAACATAATGTTGGCGAGTGAATCCTATGGAAAACATTTGAACAAATTTATTTAAATTGATTATGAAATATGTGCACAACCAAACATGAGTAAAAATAGATGTAAACTTAATCAACAATCATAAGATATTAAATGAAACACACATGAACAATAATGGAACAATTAGAGGCACGCGATGCTCAACTCGTCTCTCACGAGGAACTGAGGGGCCTAATGAATGAATTGCATAAACATGATAATATGAATGACACAACTACAAATAATATAAACTCAATGATACACACATGAACAAAAATGGAACATTTAGAGGCACGCGATGCTCAACTCGTCTCTCACGAGGAACTGAGGGGCCTAATGATTGAGTTTCATATAATTTGACAAAAGGAAATAAGTAATCTCAACAATATAAACAATCTAAGTTTAGGTCATGATGTGGTATGGCACAAGTTTAAATAAATAAGTTAATTATTTTCATAACACATGACACACCCCAAAACATGTAATTTAAAAGGGGGAGTTGTAAGATTCACTCACAGTGGGTGCGTTCGGTTGATGATGTTGAATGCACGCGAAGTGGTTTTAACCACGAGTGAGATTTAACCTAGATAAATCGCATTATGGTTTGGTAAGTAAACGGATTTTATTAATCTATTTTAGTAGGATTGTTGGGTGTATTTTTGTGAGTTTAAGGCTATTTTCTAACCTTAAAAAATGTTATTTTTAAGTATTTTTAATTGATTTTTAATTAAAATAATTAAATAAAAATAATAAAAAAAAATTGATTTTTTTCTGACCGTTGACCTGCCCGTTGACCGTTGACCTGACCGTTGACCGGTTCGAATCGGAATACAAGTGCGCTGAGTGAGGCTCGAACCCGAGACCTCCCGTACGCGTGCACGCAGCTCTACCAACTGAGCTACGTGTCTAACCCGTTATATATCTGATTTTAATTTATATATATATATATTAATTAGTTTAAACCGAAAATCATTTTATTTTAAAAACAGTTTAAGCGAATCGGACGTGCACTCCACAGGTCTCGAACCCGGGACCTGTGGCTTAAACTAACACACAGTCCACCGCTGCACTGTGTGTTTAACATGTTATATAATCCGATTTTTATTATACTTAAATACAAATTAGTTATTTCCTTTTCTGCCTTATTTAAAAAGAATAGATAATTGTCCGAGTCGGTGCAGAAGACCGGACTCGAACTCGTGACCTGTGATATAAACAAACACACAGTCCACCGCTGGACCGTGTGTCTAACTTGGTTATTATTCCTGTTATTAATATACTTAACATATACCAGTGGCGACTCCGGTTCAGTTAAACAAAAATGATTTTTATTAAGGCAGCGTGTGTGAAACGGGATTCGAACTCGAGACGTTTGTGTTTAATGTGCACACAGTCCACCGCTGGACTGTGTGTCTAACCCGAGTAATTTCTTGTTTTTAATTATACTTAAACGTTATAACGGTCATCGTCTTCTCCGTCCGATTTTGACCAGAATCGGAAAATCCGACTGGTTCAAAGTCTTAATCGTTTTCTTTAGTGTTTTAGGTTAATTATAGATGAGGTATAAGTAAAAAGAAGGAAAAATAAGCGTGAGGTATACCGACTCGCTTTCCTCTGTTTTCCGGCAGAACTCCGGCGACAGAGATCACCTCCGGCGATGAGTTTTCTTGTAGCAGCGAGTCTCCAGGAAGCTTAAAAAGGGTGTGGGTATCTCCGGTATAAGCTCAGGGGCTCAGTAAGGCTCGGCAATGGGGAACCCGGTTATCCGGCGACAAACCGAAAAATTCCGGCGAGTGGAATTACGCCGAGAAAAGGTGTGATTTTGAGCGAAAAGGTTTGCAGTGGGTTGTGGGTGAATTTATAGGGAGAAACCGAGATGTATTTGGTCTGATTTCCGACTGGATTCGTCGGTTATAAAAACTCCGGCGGTTATAACTTTGGTCGCGGACTCAGACGTCGGTTATAACCGATGTCTTGTTAATGGTTTACGTTATAACGTAAGTTTGTCGTTAACACTCGCGAGATTTCCGGGATTCCGACGACTGAACTGTTGGACGCCGGTTTTGAATTCGTAACGTCATGATATTAATTAAATGATTTCAATATATAACAAACTAAACAAGTGGCGCAGTGGTTTGTGTGTGTGAGTTAAGTCTGTTTGTTGAGCCGGTACAGACCCGGGTTCGAAACCCGGCAGAGGACTTTTATTTTTATTTTGCGATTTTCAACAGTTTTTCAAAAACTAAATATATATTCCCGTATAATAATCGATTACGTATCGTTTAAAAATATTTTGGGCATTTAATTCGCAGCGAAATTTTTGACTGACTGTTCGGTTGATAAACGGAGCGGGTTTGTTAAATCCATTTTTTTTTTGACGGATATTACAGTATCCCCTGCTTTTTAGAAATTTCGTCCCGAAATTTAAATTGATATATTTGACTAAAAGAATGATGATGTTTTGTTTGACAGTTGTATGCTTAGAAAAATAAGGGTTTAAGTTTTTGTTCGAGGCGGTAACGTTCCTTGTAAGGGTTAAGTACCCTATTCAGGAATCGCTTTTTGTTGCCTACTGTATAAGTATTGATAAGCAGAAATGATTTGCTAAGAATGATATCATGCATAAGAGTTTAGATACGTTTGGGAAAGTATGGTTATATCCTAAGGCAAAACTTCTAACACTACAACCTATATGGAACATAAATAAAAAAAAACACAACAGCTGATATTTGAACATAAGTAAACACAACAGCTAATATTCGAACATGAATAAACACATCAGCAAATATTTGAACATGAATAAACACAACAGCAAATATTTGAATCCACATTCTGATAGCATATATGTTTGAATGATGGAAGTTCCTCTCTCGTTTGTTATGATGGAGAGGTTAGTTTATGTAGTAATGGATCACAATCCAATCTCTTTAAATAACATGATGATATAAATGTAACACAAATTCCAAACAAGGCAATACTAAATCCTACATGGAACTTCTCATAACCGCCTGATAATGCCTCTGATCCTTTGGCAAGAATACTTATATATAGGAAGTACCAGCGGCGTATCCATCATATTCTTGCCAAATTTTCATTAGTTTTATCCACAAGTTATGATTGGTTACCAAGAAACTAATAAATCCTACATAGAACTTCTCATAACCGTCCGATAATGCCTCTGATCCTTTGACAAGAATACTTATATATAGGAAGTACCAGCGGCGTATCCACCGTATTCTTGTCAAATTTTCATTGGTTTTATCAGTGAATTATGATTAGTCCTATAACTCTACAACCAATACAACAAACATAAATACTGAAATGAAATATATCTGTGCGATCAAGGCTCAATCGAATGGAGCCGATCGTATTGCATGTACTGAAAATGAAATGGGTGTGCGCTCAAGGCTCAATCAAACGGAGCCGAACGTATTGAATGTACTGAAATTGAAATTGTCTGTGTGCTCAAGGCTCAATCAAACGGAGCCGAGCGTATTGCATGTACTGAAAATGAATAACTTAATCACACAAACAGCCTATGCATGGAACCTCTCATAACCGCCTGATAATGCCTCCGATCATTTGACAAAAATACTTATATATAGGAAGTACCAGCGGCGTATCCACCGTATTCTTGTCAAATTCTCATTGACTTTATCCGTAAGTTATGGTTAGTTCTATGCGACTCTACAACAAACACAACAATCACAAGATACTGATAATGAAATTGTATGTGCGCTCAAGGCTCAATCAAACGGAGCCGAACGTATTGAATGTACTGAAAATGAAATTGTATGTGCGCTCAAGGCTCAATCAAACGGAGCCGAACGTATTGAATGTACTGAAATTGAACAACTTAATCTAAACAACCATCACACAATCAGCCTATGCATGGAACCTCTCATAACCGCCTGATAATGCCTCCGATCATTTGACAAGAATACTTATATATAGGAAGTACCAGCGGCGTATCCACCATATCCTTGTCAAATTTTCATTGACTTTATCCGCAAGTTATGGTTAGTTCGATGCAACTCTACTACAAACACCACAACCACAAGATACTGATAATGAAATTGTCTGTGCGCTCAAGGCTCAATCAAACGAAGCCGAACGTATTGCATGAACTGGAAATGTAAATTGAAATGTGCGCTCAAGGCTCAATCAAACGGAGCCGAACGTATTGCATGAACTGGAAATGTAAATTGAAATGTGCGCTCAAGGCTCAATCAAACGGAGCCGAACGTATTGCATGAACTGGAAATGTAAATTGAAATATGCGCTCAAGGCTCAATCAAACGGAGCCGAGCGTATTGCATGTATTGAAATGTAAAATGAAATAACCGATCAAGGCTCAAACAAACGGAGCCGGTCGTGCGGGCACGCCAAGATCAACCGCATAATTAAATGGGGATCCAACTCAACCTCAATGGATGGGGAGCCACGGCCTCGGCAAATGCATATACTGAAAACAATATATAATATACAATAATTACTCTAATAGTCTACACATGGAGCCTCTCATAACCGCCAGATAATGCTTCTGATCCTTTGACAAGAATACTTATATATAGGAAGTACCATCGGCATATCCACCGTATTCTCGTCAAAGTTTCATTGGCTTTATCCTTAAGTTATGTTTGGTTCTATGTGATAAAGAAAAACATAAAACTAAACGATAGGAGTTGAATCTGGATCTTCGGCGAAGAGGACTAGCTGAGTATCTTCGTTTGGGCCGTCATTATCTTCGACAGGATTGGCGTTGATATTGAAGACTCTTTCTCTTGCTGGTGGCATAGTGGTTGGGTTTTCTTGGTTTACTTGGTTAACTGGGTTTGATTGGGCTTGAGTGTTGATAACGTTAACCAATTGAGGGCATGTGTTTCTAAAGTGGGTAGGGTCGCCACAATTGAAGCAAGCTCGAGCATATGGAAACATGGGGTATTGGGGTTGGTGATAAGTTTGGGCCATGTTTTGAGTAGGGAAAAAGGTTTTGTTTTGAAAGGTGCGACAAACATTGCTCAAATGACCATAGCGTCCACAAGTTGCACATAGACGACAAGGTAGGGTATGGGGATGGTGATAAAAACAGTTGTTGCATCGAGGGTGAGGTCCAAGATATGGTTTCTTATCTGGGTAAGCTGAGTTGGGTGCCACTTGGGTGATTGGGATAGCTCGGATGGGTATGGCGTGTAAAACTGGTGGATTTCGTTGGGTAGCAGCGAAAAGTCGCCCGACTCTTCTTCTCTTAGGATTGGGTTAGAAGGGGATTCGGTTTGAGTGGAGTCGGAGGTTTCAGTCGATTCTTTATCCTTCTTCTTCTCCTCCTTGAAGTCTTTGTTTCGGATTCGGTTCTCGGTGAGCTCTGTTGCTAGCTCCATTGCTGCTTCCAAAGTTGCAGGCTTGGCACTTATTACAGGGTCTTGAATCTTTGACGGAAGACCACGAATGTAGTGCTCGATCAAACGGTAGAGGGGAGTGAACATGTTGGGAACCATTTGATGTAACTCGAGGAATCTTTTGTTGTAGGTGATGTGGTCTCCTTCCACTTGCTTCAATGAGTAAAATTCATCTTCTAACTTCTTGATTTCGCTCCTTGGGCAAAATCGTCTGGTCATGATTTCCTTCAATTCGTTCCAAGTTAAGGACATAGCATCTTCGACGCCTCGTTTGGTCTTCTCTGTATTCCACCAAGTAAGTGCTATCCCATATAATCGACCAGTAGCATATCTCACTTTGCGATCGTCAGGGAAATCGCAATTTAGGAAAGTGTTCTCCATCTCTTCAAACCAATGGAGGAGTGCGGTGACGCCTTCAGTTCCTTTGTATTTCGGAGGGTCGCATGATTTGAAATTCTTGTAGGTGCATTTAGTGGTATTTGGGGAAGAGTTGAAAATGTTTTGTTTTGCTTGGTTGACAGGATTAACGGTAAGTGCTTGTTGAACTTGGATTACAATGTTGGGTATTACGGCAGCCATTTGTTGAGCGATTAAGGCAGCCATGCGCTCGCGGGCTTTTCTTGCTCTCGTCTTCCTACGGGCGAGGTTAGAAGACATCTATAAGGAATACATGACAAGAGTATGTGTTGGATGCTTTTGAGATCATGGGTCGCATTCAAGAATGAACATTCATAAAATAATTATAGATAAATAAATTACTACATCCATTGGATGTCTTGGGTTTTGCTCGCTGTTAGGCCCTACATGCCGCCATACTTTACCTGTGTAATCATGTGGGCCCCCATGAATACCGGTTTTTCATATGGTTCGCACGGGTTTGCCAGGTTGCGTACACAAAAACCGGAGAAAATCGAGAAATATGTATACAACGTGTGATATTCGGAATGTGTCCAGGTGTAGACACGGTGACAACTCAAAGTAGGGTTAGTTCGAACGACGTTTGGTGTGGCATGCTTTGGCCTAATAGGTCCTTCGTACTCTCATCGTTGGTCCCCAGGTAGGCAAACTGGTCCGTTATATTGGATTTATACGAATGCCAGCCTAGACAGGACGTTCCGACTACCGGTACTTGTACCCTTCCAGTTACTACATGCCCGTCGCAGAACTTACTTTGATGAGATTTGAAAATTGCACAAAATCTTTGGATAATGAGAGTATGAAAATAAATTGAATACATGAACATCGATATATGTATAATGAATATGTATATATGTATAATGAATATGTATATAAGCATGTATGTTTGACTGTAAATGTAAACAAATATGAAACAAATAAATATCACAAGTTTGTATGTAACCACCTAATCAATTAAAATTTAGGCAGACTATAGTATAGGCTCTAAGGGTCTAATAACCTATCCTATATCCCTATAGTCATGGCTCTGATACCAATCTGTCACACCCCGACCCGCAGCGGAAAAGGTGATCGGGGCATGATTGGGTTATCATCAAAGCTCATGACATTTATTATGCGTTTCATATTCATTAATACAAATTAAATGGAAATTTACAATAACTGTTACAACATGTTCTAACTAACAATCTAAACTTCTTTGTTCTCTTCTAAGGCATATCCTATGTTTTCCTTGCTTCAACCTGTTCACCTGTATCATGTGTAAAAAAGGTTTTTGGATCAACATAATGTTGGCGAGTGAATCCTATGGAAAACATTTGAACAAATTTATTTAAATTGATTATGAAATATGTGCACAACCAAACATGAGTAAAAATAGATGTAAACTTAATCAACAATCATAAGATATTAAATGAAACACACATGAACAATAATGGAACAATTAGAGGCACGCGATGCTCAACTCGTCTCTCACGAGGAACTGAGGGGCCTAATGAATGAATTGCATAAACATGATAATATGAATGACACAACTACAAATAATATAAACTCAATGATACACACATGAACAAAAATGGAACATTTAGAGGCACGCGATGCTCAACTCGTCTCTCACGAGGAACTGAGGGGCCTAATGATTGAGTTTCATATAATTTGACAAAAGGAAATAAGTAATCTCAACAATATAAACAATCTAAGTTTAGGTCATGATGTGGTATGGCACAAGTTTAAATAAATAAGTTAATTATTTTCATAACACATGACACACCCCAAAACATGTAATTTAAAAGGGGGAGTTGTAAGATTCACTCACAGTGGGTGCGTTCGGTTGATGATGTTGAATGCACGCGAAGTGGTTTTAACCACGAGTGAGATTTAACCTAGATAAATCGCATTATGGTTTGGTAAGTAAACGGATTTTATTAATCTATTTTAGTAGGATTGTTGGGTGTATTTTTGTGAGTTTAAGGCTATTTTCTAACCTTAAAAAATGTTATTTTTAAGTATTTTTAATTGATTTTTAATTAAAATAATTAAATAAAAATAATAAAAAAAAATTGATTTTTTTTCTGACCGTTGACCTGCCCGTTGACCGTTGACCTGACCGTTGACCGGTTCGAATCGGAATACAAGTGCGCTGAGTGAGGCTCGAACCCGAGACCTCCCGTACGCGTGCACGCAGCTCTACCAACTGAGCTACGTGTCTAACCCGTTATATATCTGATTTTAATTATATATATATATATATTAATTAGTTTAAACCGAAAATCATTTTATTTTAAAAACAGTTTAAGCGAATCGGACGTGCACTCCACAGGTCTCGAACCCGGGACCTGTGGCTTAAACTAACACACAGTCCACCGCTGCACTGTGTGTTTAACATGTTATATAATCCGATTTTTATTATACTTAAATACAAATTAGTTATTTCCTTTTCTGCCTTATTTAAAAAGAATAGATAATTGTCCGAGTCGGTGCAGAAGACCGGACTCGAACTCGTGACCTGTGATATAAACAAACACACAGTCCACCGCTGGACCGTGTGTCTAACTTGGTTATTATTCCTGTTATTAATATACTTAACATATACCAGTGGCGACTCCGGTTCAGTTAAACAAAAATGATTTTTATTAAGGCAGCGTGTGTGAAACAGGATTCGAACTCGAGACGTTTGTGTTTAATGTGCACACAGTCCACCGCTGGACTGTGTGTCTAACCCGAGTAATTTCTTGTGTGAGGTATACCGACTCGCTTTCCTCTACTTTCCGGCAGAACTCCGGCGACAGAGATCACCTCCGGCGATGAGTTTTCTTGTAGCAGCGAGTCTCCAGGAAGCTTAAAAAGGGTGTGGGTATCTCCAGTATAAGCTCAGGGGCTCAGTAAGGCTCGGCAATGGGGAACCCGGTTATCCGGCGACAAACCGAAAAATTTCGGCGAGTGGAATTACGCCGAGAAAAGGTGTGATTTTGAGCGAAAAGGTTTGCAGTGGGTTGTGGGTGAATTTATAGGGAGAAACCGAGATGTATTTGGTCTGATTTCCGACTGGATTCGTCGGTTATAAAAACTCCGGCGGTTATAACTTTGGTCGCGGACTCAGACGTCTGTTATAACCGATGTCTTGTTAATGGTTTACGTTATAACGTAAGTTTGTCGTTAACACTCGCGAGATTTCCGGGATTCCGACGACTGAACTGTTGGGCGCCGGTTTTGAATTCGTAACGTCATGATATTAATTAAATGATTTCAATATATAACAAACTAAACAAGTGGCGCAGTGGTTTGTGTGTGTGAGTTAAGTCTGTTTGTTGAGCCGGTACAGACCCGGGTTTGAAACCCGGCAGAGGACTTTTATTTTTATTTTGCGATTTTCAACAGTTTTTCAAAAACTAAATATATATTCCCGTATAATAATCGATTACGTATCGTTTAAAAATATTTTGGGCATTTAATTCGCAACGAAATTTTTGACTGACTGTTCGGTTGATAAACGGAGCGGGTTTGGTAAATCCGTTTTTTTTTTTTGACGGATATTACAGAAACGTCTTGTCATGATTTCCTTCAACTCTTCCCAAGTCAAAGTCATAGCATTCTCAGTACCTCGCTTGACCTTCTCTGTATTCCACCATGTAAGTGCTACTCCAAACAAACGACCGGTAGCATATCGCACATTGCGATCATCGGGACAGTCGCAATTGAGAAAAGTGTTTTCCATCTCCTCAAACCAATGGAGGAGAGCGGTGACACATTCAGTCCCTTCGTATTTTGGAGGATCGCAAGATTTGAAATGCTTGAAGGTGCATTTAGGGGTATTTGGGTGAGGGTTGACAACATTTTGATCTTCTTGATTGATTGGGTTGACGGGATTAGCGGTAAGGGCTTGTTGAACTTGAACTACGATGTTGGGTATTACGGCAGCCATTTGTTGAGCGATTTGGGCAGCCATGCGCTCACGGGTTTTTCCTGATCTCATTTTTCTACGAGAGAGACTAGAAGACATCTACAAGAAATACGTATCAAGAGTATGAGTTTGACGTTTTAGGTGTCATGTGTCGTATTTAGAAATGAACATTCATAAAACAAATGAAGAATAATAAATTTACTACATCCATAGGATGTCTTGGGCTTTGCTCGTAATTGGGCCTTGCATGCCGCCATACTTCACCTTCGTAATCATGTGGGCCCCCATGATTACCGGGTCTTTCATATGGTTCGCATGTGTTAGCCTGGTAACGTACACTAAAACCAGAGAAAATCGAGAAATATGAATGTAACGTATGAAATTCGAAGTACATCCAGGTGTGGACAGTGTGACACCTCAAAGTGGGGTTAGTTCGAACGACGTTTGGTGTGGCATGTTTTGGCCTAATAGGTCCTTCGTACTCTCATCGTTAGTCCCCAGGTAGGCAAACTGGTCCGTTATATTGGATTTATACGAATGCCAACCTAGACAGGACGTTCCGACTACCGGTACTTGTACCCTTACAGTTACTACATGCCCGTCGTAGAACTCACTTTGATGAGATTGAGAAATGAAAAATGCGACAAAATCTTGGATAAAGGAAATATGAGGATGATTTGAATATGTGAACATTGAAATATTCGTGATGAATGTATATGTAAGCATGTTAAGTTTGACAATAAGTATAACTCATTAAGTATCACACAAAATGATTGGGAAGTGTTTGCATGCATTTGTGTGTGTAATAAATACGAAACAAATAAACATCATGAGTTTGCATGTAACCACATAAACAATTAAAATCTAATCAACTATAGTATAGGCTCTAAGGGTCTAATAACCTATCCTATATCCCTATAGTCAAAAGCTCTGATACCAATCTGTCACACCCGGACCCGCAGCGGAATAAGAGTCGGGGCATAATTGGGTTATCACCAAAGCTCATGACATTTACTATAAAGTTTTATATTTATTATTTCCTTTTAAAGGAGAACATTACAATCAACATACAAGTACAACATGTTCTATACATTTATCAAGACTTCATTATTTTTCTTCTAAGACAATTTCCTACTGTTCCTTGCTTCAACCTGTCCACCTGTATCATGTGTAAAAATAGGGTTTTGGGTCAACAAAAAGTTAGCGAGTGAATCTTATTTAAATATTTGAAAGGATTAGTTATGTTGGTTATTTGAATAAAATTGTGCATAACCAAATATGAATAAACGTAAATGTAAATTTAATCACAAAACACATAATATCAAATAATGCATACGCACACACCAAATGATGAATAATGAGATCAAGGCTCAATCAAACGGAGCCGATCGAATGAGGCACCTGATGCTCAACTCGTCTCCCACGAGGAACTGATGGGCCTAATGAATGATTTGCACACAACTTGACAAAAATATAAACAAACATCACAACCAACAACATAATCACATAATCTCAATCAATGCACAAGCACACACCAAATGATGAACAATGAGGCACCTGATGCTCAACCCGTCTCCAACGAGGAACTGATGGGCCTAATGAATGATTTGCACACAACTTGACAAAATGTAAACACGCATCACAACAAACAATATTTACATCTCGAGTTAAGATCATACAATGGTAATAGCACGAGTTTGAATAAATGAGTTAATTAAAACGACACATGATACACCCCAAAACATGAATAAAAAGGGGAATTTGTAAGAGTTCACTCACATTGGGTGCGTTCTTTGATGACGTTGGATGCGCACGAGTTTTGGGATTTGATCGACGAGGAAAACTAACCTAAAATAATAACGAAATGGTTCGGTAAATAAATGGATTTTATTTGAGATTAATACTTTTAATTCATAATCTTAATAGGATTTTTAGATTTATTTTTGTGAGTTTAAGGACATTTTCTAACTTTAAAAATATTATTTTTAAGTATTTTTAATTGATTTTTAAATTAAATAAATAAATAAATAAAATAAAAATTTTGACTTTTTGACCGTTGATCGTTGACCGGTCGGACTGTGGTTAATTGTGCGCTGAGTGAGGTTCGAACCTGGGACCTCTCGTACGCGTGCACGCAGCTCTACCAACTGAGCTACGTGTCTAACCCGAAATATTCTCTGTTTTAATTATATTTATATACTAATTAAGTTTAAATTTATTTGGTTTTTATTAAAAAGGATTTATATGGCCGAACCGGTTGCAGGGACCCGGAGTCGAACTCGGGTCCTTCGGTTCGTATGCGCACAGCCCAACCAGTTGGGCTGTGTGTCTAATCTGTTTAACTCACGGATTATATTACTCTTATAAACATACTGTGACTTGTTCTGATTCAGTTCTAAAAATATTGGTTTTATTTCTGAAAGTCGGTACGTTGTGCGATTCGAACTTCTGACGTGTGTGTTGTTTGCGCACACAGTCCACCGCTGGACTGTGTGTCTAACCCGTTTGAATATATGATTTTAATTATACTTATATTTATTCTCGACTTCATCTTCTTCGTTTACAAAAACTCAGATCAGTGAGATCCGACTGTTTTGTTTAATTCGATTATCAAAACTTATAATTGGTTGGAATGTAATAGTTAACGAGATTAAAGAACAGAATGTACCAAAACAGTGCGTTTACTTCAGATTTCCGGCAGGAGTCGTTGGCTCTGATTTGTGACTCTCGGCTGAGTGAAATGTTTGACAGTTTAGTTTCTTGTGTTATGAAATTAAGTTACTGAGTAAGAGATATCAAGAGTTTTTAGATGATTATACCGATCGACAGTGAGACTTTGATGTTTCAGTGAAATTCCGGCGAGTGTGGGATTTCCCGGTAGCGTAGTCTGGGACAGATTCTGGTTGAAGGATTGAAGTTAATGTATGTCTAATAATGGATTACAAACAAAAGGGTCGAGAATTTTACCGATTTGAAGTAAGTCTCGGTTTTTCGGTGAAAGTCCAACGACTGTAAAATATCTCCGGCGACGTGTTTTGAGATGAATTAAGCTTCGGAAACGATCGTGGTTCTGAGCGAAAAGATTCTCATAGTGTTCAAGAGGGTCTTTATAATGAAAACAGACGGAATTGAGTCAAGGTCCGCGAGTTAAGATTTCCGTCGGTTATGACGGAAATTCATTGCCGGCAACGGTTATAACCTACGTCGACATCAATTTGAGCGTTTTAGTCAAGACTGATTTGGCCAAAATCGCGGATTGCCGGATTTTCCGGTGATTGCGATTTCTGAGCGCGCGGTGATTCTCTGGTTTGAATCCGGGTTTACTTTAAGTTTTATTTATTTCTGTATTATTCCAGAGTAAAGTGTGTGGCGGAGTGGTGTGTTGTGTGTTTGTTGGAGCGGCTGACCCGGGTTCGAAACCCGGCAGCCCTATTTATTTTTTTATTCACTTATTTTTTATTATTTATTAATTATGGTTTAAAATTCTAACAATGTTTATTAGTTATGCATTGTTTAAAATTAATATGAACATTAAATATGCAACGAAAATTATAACTGAATGTTTGACTGATAAACGAAGCGGATTTTGAAAACCCGTTTTTCGACGGATGTTACAGCATTTGTGACAAACAAAAACAAATTATATATATCAAAATCAGTTTTATTATAAAGTAAAGTGTGCTGCGAGATACACAATTAAACAAGTGGCAACAAAAAAACTATCAAAAATTCAAATTTAGCGATTGAAGTATTAACACTGCGTAATCACCTGCGATTAAAGTTAATCTCTGGTGATTGAAGTGTCCACTGGAGTTCATTCATATGCGATTAAAGTGTCCACCATGATGTTAAGATTTCACACGAGTGTCCTGTTAATCTCCGTCGATTGAAGTGTCCACCGGATTCACCGCGTAATTTCACACCGATTCAGGTATTTATCTGTTAGTTTCCGATCGATGATTATTTTCGGTCTAGAATTACTAAATTGATTCATTGATGAACATGTGACAGAGAATAGTAGGTTGATTTCATCCACAATCAGAAATAATGATAGTTTTGTGGACGCTAATGTACTTTGGTAGAAACATTTGCAATGTAGGATCATTGTTATGTGACTTAGAGATAATATGATGCAATTTGGGGGCCCCTAGGGACTTCTTCACTTTGATTGCACTAGAATTTTTTTCCACACACTTATGTATTCTTATGTGATGCACTTGAAAGAGTATTTTAAATTGGATAATCCATTTGATTATCTGGAATGTACTGAATGTTCTATCTGGAAATTTAGTTATCTTTGTTTTCTTGTTTGCAGGATTATTTGAACATAAAATTTAAAGAGACAGGACATAGTAACATGTATCTTCCATAGGTAGTAGAAAGTCATTGCTTTTTATGGTTATTCAATGTACTTTTTAATGGTTATCTAATGTGTTGAACTAGATAATGGAATTTACTTATTTGTTAAGTTTGATTGAGTGTGATTGTGATTGGTTGTAGTTTATACAGTATTCGTTATAGAGAATGAAGCTCGTCATGTTGAGGGTTTTTTTGTCCAGAGTTGTTAAATGAAGTTGAATTTTTATAGAACTTATAGAATAGAAGCTATGATGGGTGATTGTTAAATGAAGTTGAATTTTGATGGAAGGTTAAAAAAGCCAAGCCGTTGACGTATTTATCGCACTTAAAACAGTAGTTATCTATTGATTCCCGGCTTTCCACTTTGCCTTCTCCGCCTAGATGGAAGAGAAAAATTGATTCTCCGATAGTCGAGATTGCGATAGAGGATTTTATTAACAAGCTTTTGCAGAATTTTGTTGTTGATTTATGGTATTCAGATATTACACCGGATAAGGAGGCGCCTGAGCTTATACTGGGGATTATTGTGAATGTTCTGGCTGAAATATCTGCAAGGGTTAAGAATATATATCTTGTTCACTTGTTAACGAGGTGAGTATGTCTATATAACTCATTCTTAATAGGTGCTTTTAAAATGTTTGGTTATGGAAAATGTTATAAGACTTGCAAGCCCTGGGTACATTAATGAGTTGCTCGAGGTTATTTTTCTTGTATCTGCTAATGACAAATGCAAAGAGGCAGGTGAAGGTCAATTTGGCAGTTTTAGTAACCAGAAACAGGATCCATTTGCTACTACGACAAGCAAGACCGATCATTCTGTTAGTCCAAAAAGTGACATGGGAAAAGAACTTGCATTATATAAGCTGCGTACGATCATACAAGAAGAAACAAAGCATTTACAGGCTGCTAACTGGGCTTGGGGTTTGTGAAAAGAAGGTTTTGTTCTTAAACTCCTTCTCAAGTAACAAATGTTTATTTACAAACACGGTTTTATTTATATTTTTACTATTTTGTAAGCAGATACCAAAACTTTGAGAGATTGCATTGTCAACTCGTGACATTCCAAACTATACGTCACATTTGCCTCCAATAAGGATATTTTCCTCAAATACAGAAGATGCATTTGTTCATCAACGTTGCATTCAGCTTGATAAATATTTACAACTACGGTTCCATCACTCTTTTTAGCATTTGCTGTTAATTGGAAGTTCTACTCCTATGCCAGCATGCCGGGTATTTTTCTATGTTTGCAGGTCAGCCATAGAATTTTGTTTTTGTTATTAGATTGTAGGAGTGGTGATTTCGATCTATTTCCCTAAAAAAATGAGTTGATTTGGGTAATGTTCTATCTTTGATGGTCAAAGGTCAAAAGTAATATGAAGATTATTTAAAAATGCATAAAACCTTCTTAATACTCTTTACATAGAAAACATTAGATTATTATCAACAATTTGACATATAGTTATCTAATCGTGTGATGTATGTTAATTGTCTTTTAAGTTATAGAAAACTGGATAAAAAGTTGTTTGTGGGCATGCCTAAACCGTCCCGTTTTTACCACTCAACCCGCACAAAACTGTGAGCACTGACTAGCTGAACTGGATACTGTTGAATTAAGCTCGACTCGGCTAACTGGTTGCCCAGCCCTAGCTTTCAAGTTTCTCATCTTTAGGTTCTGGCTCAGTATATAATCAAGACCACCATCAGAACAGCCATATCTCATGAGCGTTGCATGGCAACTTCTTCTTTGTCTCCACATCCACGATTGTTTCCATTCTTTGTTTCCACTTCACGATTGCTTTATCCAGCTTCGATTCTTCATCTCCACTTCCAACATGGTCTGTGAAGCTCGGAAGAAAAGACTCAACCATGGCTAGCCTTGTTCTACCGGATCAAAGTAAGCTTGCTTTTGACATATTGTGTCTTTGCTGGCTTGGAACACAGAGCGGGTCATCAAATTGGAGCAGCGCCGATATCAATGGTAGGTCATCTCGACACACCGGTGGATCTATGGGTTTTGATGAGCATTGTGAAAATTGGTAAGCTACTTATATTTATGAATTTCAGTATTTGTATTGTATCTACTTTAAATTTATGACATTAATTATACTCTATTTTTTTGTTAAGGACTATGGTCGGGAACCTAGTTGGAAAGAACTCTTCCTGCAAACCGTTTGGTTAGTGGATTTGGGATCAGGTTTAGATAGTGGCTATTTGGGTTGGTTAGCACATTTAGATTTTGATTATTTATCTCTTATATCGAAAACTTTGCTAAAATAACATGGTTTAGTATTTAACTAAAAGTTATTTAACTAAAAGTAAATTCAGAGTATAATAGATAAGGAAGTTTATTGATATTAGTATGCATACTAAACATGTGAACCAGGTTAATAATGGGCCGTTGATGTATTTTTTTATTTAATAATATTTTTTAACAAATTTTTATGATCAAGCTATGTAAACACAATTGGCAGAGATTCAAGCTCGCCTAAAAACTGAGACGAAGGAGTAGAAATATGTTAGAGTTCATCTTGAAAGTGAGAGAAAAGTGAGAGAAGACCTCCAACAACATATAAATGAATCCGTGAAAAAAGAATTACAAGACTTTATGAAGAATTGACGTCCTCCTCGTAATTAGTTAGCATTCGTTTATCTTTTAAGACATATGCCATGTTAAATGTTTGTTAGTTAAAGTGCGTGAGTACAGTGATTCTACAACAGGTTTATTAATATTTTCTGTATATTTTTGGTGATTTTTTCATGCAATTTTCAGAAAAAAAATAGTTTTTTCATGAAAAATTTTATATTCTAGGCTTTTTTTTTGTTTTTTATAAATATTTTGTTATAAATGCGTTGCAAATTCTTTAAGGGATGCGTAGGAAATGTGTTGCAAATGAAATTCGAATGTCATATTTCCATAATTTGGGGAATCGTAGGAAAATGCGTTACAAATTTCCAACACAATATTTCCGTTACAAATAAGTTGAAATGTGTAGTTAATGTGTTGCAAAAAGTTTTCCACGTTGCTTTTTCCAACATTAGGTTTTTGTTACAAATGCGTCACAAGTTCAGATTTACAACGTATTTGTGACCGAAAAACACGTTGAAAAGTTTTATATTTCTAGTAGTGCTTAGAACCTTAATCACGAACAGAAAGAGATGAACACATAACTCACGATTGACCAAAAACTTTGATCAACTCTTTTGTATCCATAAAAAACCAATATTCAATTGATTACCTATTAGAAACCACTGACCCATAAAATAGACCCACAAATCCAACCCTAACTTAATTTCCAAACTCACCTAATGACACTATTATGAAACTAAATCAACCCATATCTCTACTTACCAAATAAAAAAACAGAATACTTAACCAAAAATACGACTCCAATAATAATCTTACTATTTAACCCCTATAACAATTAAACTATAACAATATATAAGCAACATTTGTTTCATCACAGGCACGAAAAGGAAGCTCATACTTTCTTCCATTGCCTGATTATGAAAAAATTGTGGAAATGTGTGTTCAAATAATATAATTGAAACCTTATGTCTATAGCAACTTCATTGTATACCAGTTCTCATAAACACAAAAATAAGTTCTTCGAAGCCCTAGTGAGTTCAGTGCTTTAACTTAGGTAACTTGGAACTATAGAAACTTGTGAGATTTAATTACCAAAAACCACCATTGACACATTAGGGGACCAGGACAAACTGTAGGAACATTAAACATGATATCAAGTAGATTGAAAAGGTAACCATAAAGTTAAAGTGGATGGAGTGGTCTTGAAAAGCAAACTTATCCAAATGTTGAAAACCAGGCCACAAACACGGACAAAAACATGATATGAACAAACTCGTCTGACTCGTTTTTTTTATAATGACCCAATAAACAAAAACCACACAACTAAATGTTTACAAGGACAATATGTATAATAAACCTAACTTATCCTATTTAGACTCAAAACACCAATAAAATAAACCAAATAATTAATCAACACTTATCCTAACCCTTTATTTAATATTCAAACGAAACAATTATCAACGACTCGGATACTATAAACACGACTGGAACTCGTCCTTGCACTCCAAGTCTTTTGTGAATCAAACAAGATTATTCCAACACTAAATATGTAATTTTGCTCTTTTTGACCTAGCTTCTTGTTAGTTGCTAATACAAATCAGCAAAATAATCGTCTCTAAAGAAGAAGTCCTGTAACAAGTAACATATATAGTAATATGATTCACACAAATTTTAGTGTTTTGTGAAGTTAATGACAAAGTATAAAAGAACCTGGGAAAAAAAGCTGTAGAGATGACGATAAATACATAACATCGAAGTTAATTTTTCGAAATAAATGAGCTAGAAAACAAAAAAAAACAAAAAGTATGACACTGATCACTTACTATATATATGCTGCATGATTGATGAGCAATACTTGAAGAGTATTTAGATGATAAATCATATTAGCAAAAACATTTAGCAGGAATTTACGCTGCAAAGACAATTCGTGCTAGCTCTTCTGTTCTTTAACTAGTTACATGAATAGCATGGTAAGAAATAATATATATAAAAAAGATGATTCGTGCTAGCACATTTATAGTTTTTGATGAAAGAATGTATTCTGACAAACAATCTAGCTCTATGATTCTAGAAGAAAAACTTATGTCTCAATTTGAACACAAATATATCTACTGCCAGATGACCCCTTAACAAAATATATACACCAGACGCCTCCGAATACAATATATATAGAGAGATGAAAAGTAACCTCATTAGGTGACAAATATATCAAGCTATTGATCTGAACATTTACATTATTATCATTAACAATACAACAAAGCAAAGATTAAACATTTTGGCATTCACTAATACTGCTAAAAAATTGTCTATAAATCGTCAAGAAGCTCTTTAAATCTCCTAACATCAAGAAACATAGCACACAGGCCAATGAATAATGAAAGCAGAATTGCAATCATATTATCAAAATTATGTCAAACAGAAAAACAAGACTAACAACTAAAAACCAAAAAGATGCATGACAAAACATAATTTAAACACTGAACTAACTTTCTAAAAAACATTCTCCTGCCTCTATGTCACTAACTAATTAATACCAAGCCCTTAATTATGAAATAAGAAAAGCATCTAACCAAAAGTGGTGTCCCTCCCCATGAGACTTAGGGTTCGAGTCCCGTGGTAAACATTGGCGTAGAACTAAGAGTATGATTAAAGGATGTGTGTTAGCCGTTCTATAAAAATATGAAATAAAAAAAGGATCTAACGAGATTAAAAGACCAACATTTAGAGCACCTCTAGCAGGAATAATCATCTGGACACCGCCACCCAGCGCCTCTCCCCCTTTTCTCGTCCGCTCTCCCCCTTTCTCTCTCATCTCTCCTCTCTCCCTCGCATTTTTCATCTGCTAGCGTCTGGGTTTTCAGACGCACAACACTCTCTCCCCCTTCTCACCTTCCTCTCTCCTCCGCCTAGCACCCACCTCAAAATTCATACGAAAAGCCCTCCTTTGGAGGTGCTTGGCCTTAGTATGACCAACGCATCAAAGAATGATATTGGGATACAGCGCACAGCGGCAATAACTTCAAATGTATAGTAACTAGGTTAATATTTAAAAAACAAAACTTGTTTTTCAGAGAACTTTCTTCATATTATCCACTGTCCAACATATGCTATCCCAAATTAAAAAGGGCTCTACACAAACTTCGTGTTATAGTAATCAATCTGTGAAGCAGACCCCCAACATAAAATAAGCCAAAAACATAATTCTATCGCTTATATATGCTATAGATCAAACTCAAATTTTCACATTAGATACCCAAACCTATGGTAGGTCTTTGCAAAATGATACATTGATACCCTAACCATCGGAATCCAAATCAAAAAACAAAAAATCTGGTCAAGATTGCAATTTCTTGCACATATAGCATTCCCAAAAGACAAAACTAAAAAATAAAAAAATGGAAATTGAAAAGAAAGGACCATTTTCCGTAATTTGTAATGGTCCTTCAATAATGTCCGTTTTCCATGGATTTAGCACAGTAAACCATAAAAGGTCAAAATTTTAAAATCTACTTAATCCTAAAAAAGTAATACTTCAATAAAATATAATATTTAAAGAGATAATTATATTCATCTTTGTTTGAGTTGAACAAACCATTATATCTATCAAATTCTCAGTTGTGTATCATCTTTAACCTTGACAAAAAAAAAATAAACATAACTATCAATAAAATTAATTGATCCTTAATAAACATAAACATCAATAAACTTAGTTGATCCTTAATTTCTCAAACAAAAAAGAATAATGAATCACATATGCACAGAGATAAACAAAGTAATAGATAAGATAGTGGTGGAATATGTGAGAAAGAATAGGTTGACAGATAGATCATGAGCACACAAAACAATCCTATAACTATGATACAAGTTGCCTTTGTGTGCTTACTCTCTTCTGTCAGCCAACTCTATCGCCGCCACAAGTACCTTACGGAGATAGTAACGTGCCACATCAAATCAAAAAACATATATATGAAAAAAAAAACTGGTTTTCTGATCAGATCTGAGAAAAATGATTCGAAGAAACGGATAAAATTATAGGGTAAAATCATGAAGAAAACAGCAACGTTGATTTTGGTGTCTTGATCTCCAGCATGCGGAGATAGAATATTTGTACTTGACAAGATCTGAATAGAACAGTGCCAGCGGTTACATGACGGTGAAGAGATAGAGATGGATCTTTTGAAAGAATATGTTTTGTTAGGTTTGGGAAAGAATATGAAAACTGCATCAACGAATGATATTTAAGTGGCTTTTGGTTTCTTTTAGTTTTTCTTTTGGTGATACATTGGTTTAATAAATAACGTGTCAACCTTAACATTCTTGATCAACTTTTACACCTCTCATTAAGAGTTAAGTTCGGGTACAAGTACTTAAAATCTTTACTACACAGACCGGTCATCATATTAGCAAATAAACGTATTTCTAAGCTTAATGTGCGAAAACAATAAGAAATTAGCTCAAGGAGTACTAAAAAAGGTGCTAATGGCAGTGAGACTCATGCGGGTAGTAAGAAGCTTAAAAAATGAAGCCCTCTTCTTTGAAATCCCACTATTGTAATGCCAATAAAAATAGAAAATGAGAAACCTAAAGTAATGAGCAAAATGACTTGTAAATACGAGCTATAAGGTATCATACCCTAAAGATTACAAAATAACAAAAAAGTAAAAGTGACCAAGATGCAAGGGAATACATACGAATAGCATGTATTTCCAATATTTTGCGTGACATTATCCTAATTATTCTATTAGTAGAGTAATTATTAAAATTAGAGTTAAATGCTTGGTTGGTCCCTGTGGTTTGCGAAAATTGCAGACTTGGTCCCAATGGTTCACTAATTACAGAGTTGGTCCTAATACTTGTAATTTTTGCACTCAGATGGTCCTTCTCACTAACCTCTGTTAAATTACTCAGTTAAGTTGATGCTAAATGACCAAATTGCCCTCAACAATTAAAAAAGTAAAAATAAGAAGCAAAAAAGATGACCCACCCCATATCTTCTTCTTCACCTTTCTCTCTCTCTCTCTCTCTTTCTCTCCCTCTGAAACAGTACCAATGATCACCAATAGCCAGCCGATCATACATGAATCCCACAAAACCCTCATCCTATAAATAAACACCCACAAAAAACAAACCCCACAAAACCACAAACAAACTCCACAGATTCTGGCTAGATTCCAGCGACCAAAGCCGCAAGAAAGTCAGCACCGGCGATCGGAGGAATGAAAAAACCTCACAGATTCCGGCTAGATTCCAGCGACCGTGGGAGTGAAAAAATCCCACAGGTTTCAGAGCGCTGTTGTTTCTGCGTTGCAAGAAGCTTCTGAAGCTTATCTTGTTGGGTTGTTTGAGGATACGGTTGCAGCGACCAAAATATATGCAGCTTGCGAGGAGGATTAGGGCTGAGAGGGCTTAGGTGGTTGTTGGTTATGGTATGGTTTGAGGTTTTATGTATATTTCACATCTTGTGAAGTTGTGTCAGATTTGGTTATGGTTTATGCTTTTGTTATGTTATGAATGGTTGATGGTGGTTACCAGTGTTTGAGAGAGAGAGGAAGAGGGAGAGGTGAAGAAGAAGATATGGGGTGGGTCATCTTTTTTGCTTCTTATTTTTACTTTTTTAATTGTTGAGGGCAATTTGGTCATTTAACATCAACTTAACTTTTTTTATCAAAGAGGATTAAGTTGTTGATATCTAGTAGTTGTAGAGAATCTTTGGTGGAGTTAAGTTCCGGTGTTGACCAGATGGTAGATGGTTGATCGGAAATAAATTTCCGCTGGAGATTATTTTTTCACGGTAACTTCAACCGACGGGATATTATAATAGCAAAACTTAACTTACTACAATTTATTAATGGATTCCAAATCCGTTATAAACTCGAATGTTCCCATCACACATGCAATGGTCAATTTTTTTATGTTCGGAGACCTGGAATCTGTGGTTGTTAATGTTTTAATAACTCAAGCGGGTTCGGCTTTGGATTTGAATTTTGGAGTTGAATTACTAAATTTGGAAAGTTTTTAACGATGGCTATCTTGTTGTTATTAGATATACGAATAAGCTGGGTGGCTGATTTGTCGTCGTATAAGTGTTGGTAGGTCTTGGTTTGTTGTATCTTTCTCGGGTCGTTACCCACAATAATTGCATCATCGACATAGATGAGGGCCCCTACAAAGGAGCCTCCAGTTTTGTGTGTGAATAACGAGTGATCTGCCTTAGATCGAAGAAAACCAAGAGTAAGAAAGGCAGATGTAAATTTTTTGTACCAATTTTGTGAGGCTTGTTTCATGCCGTGAAGAGACTTTCGCAGATGACAATCTCTTGTTTCATTCTCCCTTCCTTGAGAAGCCTTGAGGGATTTTCATGTACACCTCCTCTTCTAAGTCTCTATTAAGAAAGCGTTATTCACATCGAGTTGGTGAATAATCCAATCTCTTTTCTCTTTTGATAACAACAATAAGAAGTGTTCTATCCGTTACTAGTTTTGCGGTTGAAGCAAAGGTGTTGTAGAAGTCAACACCTTCTGTTTGTGTGAAACCTTTTGAAACGAGTCGTGCCTTTTACCTCTTGATTTCCCTATTGGGCTTATATTTTATCTTGTATACCCACTTGGAATCTATGGATAGGGATTCTAGAGTCCAAGTACTATTTACTTCAAGGGCTCGTATTTCCTTATTCATCAGCTCTTTCCAATTCTCGTCCTGCATGGCTTGTTTGAAACATTTCGGCTCATTTATGGAGCTAATGGTCGATAAATGTAACACCCAAAATTTTAATTATGTCTAGTTATGTATAAGTTAAAATGTGTCAAATATAAATGTTCATACTAGAGGGACCAAAAGAGGAAATAGAAGAAAGTTCAGTTTTATAAACATAAAACTTACACACACCACACACACTTGATGTGTGTGTGGCGATCAGAACAACATCAGGGGAAGGAGAAAACCCCTATCTTTACAAAAATTAAGAAAATCAAGAAGGAATTCAGGCCCCTCTCCCTGCATGAACACTTAATCTTAATCATCTCAACTAGTCTAACAAGAGGTAAGTTAAATTTTGTGATTTGATGAAGTTTCATATAAGTGGGTTATGAACAATCTATGAAATTAAATAAAATCAGTATGAATAATTGATCTAATCACTAAATAGAAGATGATATGTGCTTAAATTTTGATTATATTGATGATTCATGATGAAACCCATTTGTGATAGAACTAGGATGATGAATGATGGTCATGTTAGTGTAATCCATATGGTGTTAATGTAAAAATTTAGTGTAGTAGAACATTAGTAGATGGTTGTGTGCTAGATGATGATGATGATTGTGTGAATTTGATCGATTATGAAGTTTATGTAATGAAAAAGGAAGAATATGCATAGAATACTTGTACTTTATGCTTTGATCTTGGTACGCACACCAAGTGTTTGACGAAATGCTTAGAAAAGAGGTTTTTGTGTGATTTCTATGATCAAATGTAATTATGTTACTAATTGGCTCATGTCAAGAACATGAAGAATTACTATATATGTTATGTCAAGAAAAGAATGAGTTGAAAACATAAGATTTAAGTATGCTAAATTTGTTATTTTAGGAGTGAAAGAGGAAGGAGCAAGCAATACCGAATCACCATCAAAACGAGACAAAGGTAAGTTCTTATACTTACTAGTTTTGGCGATTTATAAGGCTTTATAAAGTTTAAACTAAGTTAATGTTGTAAATTTAACTGTTATAAACGACAAGTATGTATAAGCATGGATATGAATGTGATTCGTTCCAAACGGGTCAATGAATGAAAGATTTCATAAAGAATGTGTAACACAATTGTGTAAGTTAGAATTATGAAGTTAAAAGTGAGTTAATATTGACTTTTGTGATTGTGGTGTAGGTAAAGTTGATGTTTAATCGACAAGCGAAGCTCGGATCGAACACACCTTGTTACTCTTATGCGCTTCCGGTTATGTTTTGGACGCCAAACGGGTCATAAACTTTTTGGGTTATAAAATATGAATTTTATGCTTGTGTCCTTTGTAAGTGAATTAAGTTGATACTTGTGGTATGGTAGTTTGGTTAAATAGTATTAAAAGATCCCTTATCTTTTTTTATGATGACGATTGCTAAATCTCGTTATAAGGGTATTTTGGTCAAATTTTATGCGAAGAAAGAAATGTTTATAAATCTTTGGCGTTTTGAAATAGTATGGAAACATGGAGTTTACAAGTTGGTATCAGAGCCAAGGTTTGAGGAATTGAAGTGCTAAAGCTAGGGTACTTGAACTCAAACCGAGAGCTCATGCAAAAGTGTGTTTGTTCCGAGGCATGATACTAGTAAGTGTTCTTAAGAAATTTTAATGTTCTTGTTATATACGTTAAAACGGAAAGGGGTTTGTAGAAATTTAACATAATATTACGACTAGTGAGGTTGCAAGATGTTATGAAATGATTTCAGCTGGGAAAAAATGTTAAATAGCGGACCAAATAGCTGAAACAAGAATCTACAGCGTCAAGAAATTAGACAAGGAGTCGGCGACGGGCTTCTTATGGTTCGCCGACGGTCCTCCTTGGTACGACATGTTAATACACTGTCTACGCAACATTTGATCCGACGCCCATTTTACGTGTGCGTCGGCGACGGGACATCAGGCCGTTGCCGACGCCGCCTACAATTGCGAACCGCTGTTTATGTTGAATTTTGGTATTTAACATAAGAATGATTAGAAAATCGACAAATAGACAAAAGAATTTACCAAAATTTGAACATGAGAAGGTTCGAAATAAGAATTACAAGAGTTTCAGCCATGTAAGAATGAAACATGGAAGACATATAAATATAGAATGTTATAATAAATAAATAGAATGATCTCTAACGGTAAGTATGTAATTGTAGATGACTAACGAAGAAAGTTCAGGTATTATGGAACGAATAACTCTGGATGAGTTAAATAAACAAATTGCGGAAGAAGTAGGAAGGGCAGTTGAAGTAAACATCCCTCGCATAGCACAAGAAGTGGAAAGTCAAGTACTAAATGTGGTAGAAACCATGATGACAAGTAAGATGGAGAATGATAAGCGGGATGCAAGGTAAGCAGGAAGCTCGACGGTGTACCTACAAGGAATTTATGGCATGTAAACCCTCATCTTATAATGGAGAGATAGATCCCATAGAATGTCAAAGATGGATTTATAATATAGAAGGGGTGTTCATCCGAAGTCATTGTGAGAAAGAAGACCAAGTTATGTTCGCCACGGGACAACTTCAGCGACAAGCTAAAGATTGGTGGGATGCGTATAGTAAGGAAATTGTTGAAGATAAACTCTCAACTCTTACCTGGCAAGAATTAAAAGAACCTTTCATGAAATATCATTGTCCGCAGTCGGCTGTAGATCGAATTTAAGAAGACTTTCTCCGTCTTCGACAAAAGAATGAAACAATCGATGAAATCACAAACATTTTCCTTGACAAAATGAAGTTTTGTAGGGAGTTCACAAAAACGGAGAGGATGAAGATTAACCGCTATCATGATATGCTAAAAGCTGAGTACAGAGAGTTCATTACCCCTTCTAAATGTGAAACATTAAACGAGCTCATCAATTGGGCAAGGGATAGAGAGATCGAATTGAAGAGGCAAGAAGAACGAGGGGAGAAAAGGCAAGGTGAAAAGGGATCAATTCAAGGCACTCCTAAAAGACCTAAGATTCAAGATCATAGTAAGAAGGAAACTTCGAAAGGAGGATTTTCACGATGTAAGACATGTGAGAAACTCCATTCTGGTGAATGCTTAATGGGAAAAAGGGGATGCTATAACTGTGGTCAAGAAGGGCACCCATACTACAATTGTCCTAATCCTAAGAGGGTGTGTTACAACTGTAACGAGTCGGGCCATGTGAAAGTCGAGTGCCCAAAGCTCAAACAAGGAACAAGAAAGGAAGGAAAGAAGGAGGAACCCATCAAGGCTAAAGGAAGAATGTTCCAGATTTCGTCGGAAGAGGTAGGACACACCCGAATGTTGTATCAGGTATATTTATGTTAAACTCTATACCAACATATGTATTATTTGATACGGGAGCTAGTAGGTCATTTATGTCAAGTGAAATTATATTCCCCCTCATTTGTAATAGAAAGAATGCCCATACCCTTAGAAGTAGAAATAGCTGATTGTAAGAGTTATTTGTTACATGAGATATGTAGAAAGTGCAAGATCACCATAGAGGATGAAAGAATTTGATATCGATCTTATTCCCATGGTTTTGGGAGAATTCAAGGTGGTAATAGGTATGGATTGGTTATCCCAACACCATGCAGAAATTTTATGTGAAAGCAAGATTATACATATTATGTCTCCTAAAGGGAAGCGAGTAAGCAATTATGGGGAAAGAAGAGTAGAGACTAAATTATGTACCATTGTTGAAGCGGGTAAATATGTAAGAAATGGAAGTAAAGCATTTCTAGCTTATGTGGTAGATACTAAACAAGACACTGTAACAATAGGAACTACAAGAGTTGTGAATGAATACCCGGATGTATTTCCAGATGAATTACCGGGACTTCCACCTGAACGGGAAGTAGAATTTCGGATTGAATTGGAACCAAATGCTATGCCGGTAGCCAAAGCCTCGTACCGATTGGCTCCCACTGAAGTCTGAGAATTAATGGTCCAGTTGCAAGAACTCCTTGATAAGGGCTTCATACGCCCTAGTGTATCTCCTTGGGGAGCATATGTTTTATTTGTAAAAAAGAAGGATGGTTCGATGCGCATGTGCATCGATTATCGAGAGCTCAATAAGCTTACGGTGAAAAATCGATACCCTTTACCAAGAATAGATGACCTCTTCGATCAACTACAAAGGGCAAGTTGGTTTTCAAAGATTGATTTACGTTCAGGATACCACCAGTTAAGAGTAAAGGAAGAAGACGTGGCTAAAACTGCGTTTAGAACCCGTTACGGACACTACGAGTTTTTAGTAATGTCTTTCGGGTTAACTAACGCTCCAGCCGCATTTATGGATTTGATGAATAGAGTATGCCGACGCATGTTGGACAAATTTGTCATAGTATTTATAGACGATATTCTGGTATACTCTCAGAGTGAGTTTGAACATGCTCATCACTTACGAGAAGTATTGGAGACACTCCGTAAAGAAAGGTTATACGCTAAGTTTTCTAAATGCGCATTCTGGCTTAGAGAGGTGCAATTCTTAGGCCATGTGATTAATGAGAAAGGAATTTTAGTGAACCCATCCAAAGTAGAGGCTGTAATTAAATGGTTACCCCCAAAGAATGTTAATGAAGTACGAAGTTTTCTAGGTTTAGCTGGCTATTATAGGAGATTTATTAAAGATTTCTCTAAAATAGCCTTACCTATAACTAGATTAACGAAGAAAGAAGAAAAGTTTTCATGGGGTCTCGAACAAGAGAAGGCTTTCCAAATGCTAAGGAAAAATTGTCAAGTTCTCCAGTTTTAACCTTACCAGAGGGAATGGAAGATTTGGTGGTTTACACGGATGCATCACACCAAGGATTAGGGTGTGTCTTAATGCAACGGGGTAATGTCATTGCGTATGCTTCAAGATAACTTAAACAACACGAAGGCAATTATCCGACTCATGATTTAGAGTTGGCAGCTGTGGTTTTTGCATTGAAGATTTGGAGACATTATTTGTATGGAACGAAATGTACAATATACTCACATCATAAGAGTCTCAAATACTTCTTCGAACAAAAAGACCTTAATATGAGACAACGAAGGTGGTTAGAATTGATTAAAGACTATGATTGCGACATTCTTTACCATCCAGGTAAAGCCAATGTCGTAGCAGGCGCTTTAAGCCGGAAGGAATATCCACCGCCAATTCGGGTAAAGTCGATGAGAATGATAGTCACACCTAACCTTATCGAAGCAATAAGAGAAGCTCAAACTAAGTCATTGAATGCGAGTAATCCAAAAGGTGAAAGGACGAAAGGGTTTGTTGATAAGCTTGAAATGAATGCAAATGAGATTAAGACAAGGTATGGCCGGACTTGGATACCACGTTACTGTGATATAAAGACTTTATTACTTGAAGAAGCACACAAATCCCGCTACTCAGTTCATCCCGAAGCCACCAAAATGTACCGAGATTTGAAAGAAGATTATTGGTGGCCGGGAATGAAACGTGATATTGTTAAGTATGTATCCAAATGCCTAACATGCTCACAAGTGAAAGTGGAACATCAAAAGCCATATGGGAAACTCCAACCGTTGGAAATTCCGGTATGGAAATGGGAAAACTTGACCATGGATTTGGTAACCAAACTTCCCAAAACAAAAAGGGGTCACGATGCTATTTGGGTTGTTGTCGATCGTCTTTCTAAGAGTGCTCATTTCCTACCAATACGAGAGACTTACTCATCAGAAAGAATGGCGGAAATATTTGTGAATGAAATAGTCTCCCATCATGGGGTACCTGTATCTATTGTCTGGATCGAGACACCAGGTTTACTTCTCGTTATTGGAGAAGATTTCACGAAAATATGGGCACCAAGTTGCATTTAAGTACAGCATATCATCCTCAAATGGATGGACAATCAGAAAGAACCATACAAACCTTGGTAGATATGTTAAGAGAACGTGTCTTAGATTTTGGAGGAAACTGGGATGACCACTTGCCACTAGTAGAATTTTCATATAACAATAGCTACCAAAGTAGTATTAAGATGGCGCCATACGAAATGTTGTACGGAAGAAAATGCAGGACCCCTGTATTTTGGGGAGAAGTGGGACAAAGAGAGCTTGCTCCCAAGGATATAGTGGCAAAAACCAATGAAAAGATCGATCTTGTACGAGCTCGGTTAAAGGCAGCACATGACCGACAGAATCCTATGCGGACAAGAGAAGGCGTCCCATTGAGTTTCAGGTGGGGGACAGAGTGTTGGTGAAAGTCTCCCCATGGAAAGGCGTAATTCGATTTCGTAAACGAGGGAAATTGGGTCCTCGTTATATCGAGCCATATAAAATTTTAGCTCGTATTGGAACAGTAGCATATCGGCTAGAATTACCCCGGCCTTAGACGGCATTCACAACACTTTTCATGTATCACAATTATGAAAGTGTCTTGCGGATGAAACGGCTCACATACCACTTGAAGACATTGTGGTGGACGAAGGAATGAACTATATCGAAAAATCGGTAGCTATAAAGGATTCCAAGGTAAAGACCCTCCGCAATAAGGAAGTTAAGCAAGTATTAGTCCAATGGCAACATAGGAAGGGTTCAGATCTTACTTGGGAACCAGAGGATGAAATGCGAAGGTTCTACCCGAACTTATTTGGTATGTATTCAGGTTTCGAGGACGAAACCTACCATAAGAAGGGTGGACTTGTAACACCCCAAATTTAAGTATGTCTAGTTATGTATAAGTTAAAATGTGTCAAATATAAATGTTCATACTAGAGGGACCAAAAGAGGAAATAGAAGAAAGTTCAGTTTTATAAACATAAAACTTACACACACCACACACACTTGATGTGTGTGTGGCGACCAGAACAACATCAGGGGAAGGAGAAAACCCCTATCTTTACAAAAATTAAGAAAATCAAGAAGGAATTCAGGCCCCTCTCCCTGCATGAACACTTAATCTTAATCATCTCAACTAGTCTAACAAGAGGTAAGTTAAATTTTGTGATTTGATAAAGTTTCATATAAGTGGGTTATGAGCAACCTATGAAATTAAATAAAATCAGTATGAATAATTGATCTAATCACTAAATAGAAGATGATATGTGCTTAAATTTTGATTATATTGATGATTCATGATGAAATCCATTTGTGATAGAACTAGGATGATGAATGATGGTCATGTTAATGTAATCCATATGGTGTTAATGTAAAAATTTAGTGTAGTAGAACATTAGTAGATGGTTGTGTGCTAGATGATGATGATGATTGTGTGAATTTGATCGATTATGAAGTTTATGTAATGAAAAAGGAAGAATATGCATAGAATACTTGTACTTTATGCTTTGATCTTGGTACGCACACCAAGTGTTTGACGAAATGCTTAGAAAAGAGGTTTTTGTGTGATTTCTATGATCAAATGTAATTATGTTACTAATTGGCTCATGTCAAGAACATGAAGAATTACTATATATGTTATGTCAAGAAAAGAATGAGTTGAAAACATAAGATTTAAGTATGCTAAATTTGTTATTTTAGGAGTGAAAGAGGAAGGAGCAAGCAATACCGAATCACCATCAAAACGAGACAAAGGTAAGTTCTTATACTTACTAGTTTTGGGATTTATAAGGCTTTATAAAGTTTAAACTAAGTTAATGTTGTAAATTTAACTGTTATAAACGACAAGTATGTATAAGCATGGATATGAATGTGATTCGTTCCAAACGGGTCAATGAATGAAAGATTTCATAAAGAATGTGTAACACAATTGTGTAAGTTAGAATTATGAAGTTAAAAGTGAGTTAATATTGACTTTTGTGATTGTGGTGTAGGTAAAGTTGATGTTTAATCGACAAGCGAAGCTCGGATCGAACACACCTTGTTACTCTTATGCGCTTCCGGTTATGTTTTGGACGCCAAACGGGTCATAAACTTTTTGGGTTATAAAATATGAATTTTATGCTTGTGTCCTTTGTAAGTGAATTAAGTTGATACTTGTGGTATGGTAGTTTGGTTAAATAGTATTAAAAGATCCCTTATCTTTTTTTATGATGACGATTGCTAAATCTCGTTATAAGGGTATTTTGGTCAAATTTTATGCGAAGAAAGAAATGTTTATAAATCTTTGGCGTTTTGAAATCGTATGGAAACATGGAGTTTACAATAAAAAACCTTATGAGCGTTAGAAAATTTGTCATACAAAACAAAATTTGCAATAAGGTGTACCGTCGAGGTGATTTGGTTGGATATGGGTTGTGCGTGATCGACCATAGGGGAAGCTTCACAACAAATCATTAAGGTGTTGCGGTCGAGTTTTGTTCATTTTACTTCTTATCTCAATGGTATCTCTATTGTCTTCTTCATATGCATGATTAGTCTCAACTTCTTGATAGGGCAATGGTTTTTCTATTAGGCTTTGGTTCAGGTTGATGGTATCTGGAGTTGGGCCTGGGTTTGTATTAGTTAGGTATGGGTCTGGGATTTTAACTGGGCTTTTGTCAGGTTCGTTGGGCTGGTTACTATTGCTTATAGTATTCACTTCTTGGTTAGGAGGTACAAAGGTGTCAAAGTGGGCCAGATTTTCTTCATATTGGCCCTGCTCACTTGCGATTTTAAGGAAGTCAATATCAGAGGTGACTTTTTCTAAACCAAAAGAAGTAAAAGGAAATTTTTCTTCATGAAATTTGACGTCCCTTCATGCAATTATTTTTCTATTTTTATGGCATACACTTTGTACCCCTTGATTCCTCGAGGATATCCCAAAAATACCCCTGGACTTCCCCTTTCTTCAAATTTATCGCCTTTTGTATCAATATTTCTAAAATAGGCGAGACACCCGAAGACTCTCATGTGGTCATAATCTAGTCCTTTATTGGTAATTAGCTCATATGGTGTTCTATTTTCAAGTACTTTGGAGGGTAGGTGATTTGTGATGTTAGCGGCAGTTAGCACACACTCCCCCCAAAACTTCTTATGTAAGTTGGCTTCGAACCTTAGAACGCGTGCCATTTCAAGCAAAACTTATGCTTTCTTTCCACCACCCCGTTTTTTGGGGTGCGTGTGGCCAAGATGTTTGGAATAAAATTGCCTTGAATGGTGTAAAAATCTTTCATAAAGTTTGAAGTGAATTTGCCTCCATTGTCGCTTCTAATTCTTTTGATGTGCTTCCCAAATTGTACTTTCACCATCTTATGAAAATTAATTAAATATTCTGCTAGCGTCATTTTAGTTATACTAATAGGGAAAGGTGACCATGTATGTTTAGAATTTGAACAAGGATCACAAACTTTATTCCAAGATTGAAACGAAACATTGCTAAGAAAATCAACTTTATTAAGTTCGTCATCTGATGCATGGCCCAGCCTCTTGTGTCATGTATCCACAGTTATCTTCAACGCTTTTCTTTCACTCCCAACCGTCCCCATTCTATACAAACCGCCTTTGCAACTACCCACACCAGTCAAGGTCCACATCCGTAATCCCTGCACGACACAAAAAACAGAAAAAACGTCACTGCATAATCGAGATCATTGGTCAATCGGCTAACTGATAACAAGTTACTATTAAACATAGGAATATGATGGAACCCTTCACTTTAGTCCCTCCTAGTAAGGTATACTCCCCTCTTCTTTCAACGGTAATAGCCTCAAATGCAACTTACCTTTTGTTTTCAAGGATATCGGTTCTGTAGGTTATGTGTTCGGTGGCTCCCGAATCCACAACCAATCACCTCCGATTTTCCCATTTTTGTTATTGGCCATGATTGCTACCGGCTGTGTTTTCAGAGTAGGTTTTTGAACTGACTCGATGGTATCAAAAATATCTTTACTGTTATATTGAATTATGTTTTTCAAAGGGACATACAAGGAATTAAATAAAGAAGGACAAAGCCTATACATGGGAAATAGCAAAAGATCAGGGATGAGAGTCGTGGTGATGGAACTGTGATTGTGGAAATAGTAATGGGGAGAATATTCAAATTATAGATGAGGTTGACCAAAATCCCTTTACATGTCTTATGCCTCTAGATGTAAAATGTACATGTAATTTCTATAGAAAGTCATCACTCAACTAAGCATGATCAAGACATAAGGTAAAGTTGAATGGTGTTGTCAAGATTAAAAGGTCGCTCGGATAACAATCTACATTTGAAGCACAAGCATTCTTTTCCTAAACCATGTGTTCTGAAGATTCAGAACTACGTAGAAGATCAAAACAGTTCAATCATGATTAAAGATAGAAGATCAGAGGATAGAATCAACACATGTTGCAAAGTTCTTGTAATAACATGCAACAAAGTGAGCCACAATAAAAAGTTCCTTTGTACTAGTAACAAAAAGCTAACAAAAAGCCAACCCCTAACCCAAAATACATTAGCCGCACCTTAAAACAAAAATAGCCCAATAACCTACAAATATTATGAAAGAATGGCACAAGTAAGCTTATTTAGTTTAGGGTTCATTCGATTTTTTTTTGCAAAGTGACCTACCCCTAAATAGTCCATGGGCTTCATGAGATATAGTCATAAAGAAAATGATGAAATGGAATGAAGAAAAGAAAAGACATTTAAGATTTCCATGTTGGTATCCAAGTAAGAGCATATCCAACATCTTGGTCTATTGGGGAGTCTACTCCACAAACCACAACACAAACAAAATGCCTTGTTGGAGGAGGAGGTCTGTTGGGAGATGGTCCACTTGGGCTGGCGGGCATGGTTTGGAATTGTGGGGACCATCCACTCATAAAACTTTTTTTTTGTTTTTACTGGAAAAAGTGAGGGTGTGATGTGAGGGTTTGAAATGATTTATTGTTGGAGGAAAAAGTGGGATTTGGAATGATGTGACATGCTGACTATGCAGTCTTGAGTTTGGACTAGGTTTATTGTTGGAGATGCTTTAACGACTAAACTCCTTGATCAACAATTCAAATCGTCAAGGAAGGTACACGAAGGGTTGATAGGAGGAATGGAGGCACATTCCCGTATTTTCACATGTTGGGAAAGTTACTTATCGGTTTTAAGTAACACCCAATTTAATGTTTAGTCTCCCACACAAGATTTCTTAAACCCTACATGAGGAAGTGGAAAGCCTCAAAACGCGGGTCTCTAGACGAGCACCAACTATGTCTTTCGGTTTGGAGTTTGATGAAATTCTATCTTATCAAACAATACACGAGGGTGTAGGTTACTTGATCAAGTTGAAGAACTTGCTTGATACGAAGTGAGTTGGGAAGCTGAGGATACATTATTTTAGTTCAAAAATGAGAATTAACAGGAAGAAGGCACGACAAAGATGTCACTTGTTTAGAAGTCATTATGATTCTCAAGGTGTTCTTGATGCATAATGGCTTGAACCTCGTTGATCTGGCCTTGAAAAAAAAAGTAGTATGGAAACTCATGGAAACCTTAGAGAAATCAATATACTTTCTTAGAATAATTATAATCTTCTACATATATGTAAGGAAATGTCTAGTTATATGACCGATTAGATAGGCTAATCAGAAGTATAGTTAAAGAGGCTATCATTTGCACAAAGCACCTTGAAAATCAAGTCTAAATCTACATTGTAAAAGTGTGCTACTCTTAAGTCGTATGAATCTACGTTGGTATGGTGAAAGCATGAAGTTAGTAAGAGACTAAGCTAATAGTGTACAAAAGGTTGTAAAAATATTTGTGACAGAATACTTTATAGTTAGTGTTGGTAAGGGGAAATTCGAAAGAACTCAACTTAAATAATTATCAAACTTTTTAGAGTAAATTGTGATTTTGATCCCTGTGGTTCATAGCTCATTGTAATATTTTACAAAATTCAAATGTTTTGCAATTTACATACCAAGATTTCTAATTTATTGCAATTTCACTCCACTAAAATAACTCTATTCACCTAAGTAAAATTTTAGTCGCATGAGAGGCATATAATGGATGAATACATAAATAGCCATCTAGATTGAGAGGCATGTTGCTAACCATTGTAAAAATCCAATCATGATAATTTATAACCAAAAAATGATATTGATGTAGAAGTAAAACTATGTTAGTTCCATGAAACCATGAACATAGTTATTACTAGATTATAAACAGTTGTGTTGATATTGGAAGTCGAAACAAAGGTTATCTGCAAACAATGAATATGATAATATCAGATTGCTATTACAGCTCAATGAAGCAGTTTGATAAAGTTCAATTGAAAAAATTCAGTTATGATCAAGAATAAACCCAAAAAAAAAAAATACTAGTGGTATTATATAGCATCACATTTTAATTTGCCTCATTGATTTTTTTTAAAGGTCAACGAATCTTTCAAATTGGCTGGCGAAATTCACTATCTCGGAATATACTCGCCTCCGAACCGGAGAAAACACTTACCTAGGGCGGAAGCCCGTGAACAATAGCCTGAAGGCACGACAGTACGATGAGGTAAAACCCGCTCAGTTCAAGGATCGAACTAGCGATATATTCAAATCTAATGAACACCATTGAATTACTATTTGTGTATACTTGATAACTTAAACTAATGAACACCAGGACTCACTGCTACAATATATTCAAATCGATTAAAAATCTAATCATGAACCAACCACATATCCAGATTCAAAAACAATCTAACTGCTAACAACTTTTTGTTACAATAATATTCATAATTAATTAAACCTTTAACTCTCTCTTTTCTCGCCAACATATACGAGATTTCTGATCACTATATCCATTCAGTATCATTGAGATTTAAATCGAATAACAATAAGATAATGGTAGGTTTGTGTGAAACTGAAAGCAATTGAGTAGTTTGAATGTTAGATCGATTAAAGTAATCATGAGTATAGATTAAATGAGAAGAGCAAACCCTGAAAGTTGGAATTCAGATGAATATTTTTTAAATTAAATGTGGAGATGAAATATTAATAAGACCTGACTTCCTTCATTTAGATGGTTAATTACGTATTAACCTATCAAATGTCTCTCAAGTAACTTGGATTTAACGAAAGGTGGATGGAGTTAGTTTGGTGGAGTGAAACTGCAATAAAAATAGAAACTTTGATATGCAAATTGCAAAACATTTGGATTTTGTAAAATATTACAATGGGCTATAAAACTAAAGGGACCAAAAGTGCAATTTACTCAACTTTTTAAGTTCTATATGTGTTTATTATCTATATTACTATATAAAACATTTTCTATATACACAATGGTAAATTTCTATCGAATTTTAAGATAACATATGAAGAGTCATCTTAAAATACTAAATTTTTGTCATTTTCTTCTATTTATACCTCTCTTCCCTTGATCAGTGGTATTTATATCTAATAAATCTATACCATGTATTAAGTTACTTATAAATAATAAAAAATAAGCTTATGGATGATAAACTCATCACATTCATCAAGAACATATATTTAAAAATACATTCTATTGTATTTGTGTATTTGAACTAAAGAACTAATCAGTGAACCAAAATTAATCATTGTGTTTTGTACTTTTAGAGAAGTTGGTTAAAAATTTAGATGTAAATTGTCGACTCTGCCGCAGCGTGCGGGTTTCACACTAGATAAAAAAAATGTTGCAGTATACTATATAATGTTTATCATAAGGGTTTCTCTGTTTATCATAAGGGTTTCTTATGCGTTGCAGCCGCGAAGCGCGAATACTTTTATATATATACACACACAACGTATATATGATTTTTAAAGTTTTTAGGTTTGAATTATGTTCTCAGCCTACACTGTCAACTCCGCTGCAACGCGTGAGTTCTCTTATTCCATTGGGTTGACCGTAGTTGGATATCAAATTATCCAAATTCAACATCTTTAGATTATTGATCCAATCTCACTAGTTGGGCTTAAAATTTGCCCACTCCATTAGTTTAAAACGATTCTTCAGCCCATGCTATAATATTTTAGAAAAAGTCTCTTTTAACCAGAAGACGAAATACAACTGTTACATATTAGTTGCCAAGAAACCATGCCATGAAGATGCAAAGAATGTCAAAGCAGAATTGTATTAGAATCATTCAAAATAATATCATTCACAGTAAATTAACAAATCATTAGGGCAAAGGATTCACAAAACATGTATTCTAAACACCAAGACACCAAGTGCTTTCCATAAATATTAAATTTCTCGCATCGATCATTGTTAACACTCTAGCTAGCTAAAAATGCTTTTCAAGAAAACTCTCGACAATCATGCTGTGGTTTAGTTAAAAGTGTGCAACCTTTTTATAATTTTAAACTAAAGAAATAGCACAAAGAATTCAAAGGTATAGTCTTTCCTTTCCAACTCAGGATTCCATAATGGAATTCTATACAAATTAATTACTTATTGTCCCTCAGATGATCTTACTCATGGGGATTCAAATCATGAATTCAAAATTTAGTCAAGATCCCAAATTTCTAATTGCAGGTGTTCCATGCGCAAGCAAAAGAGTACTGGGAGAGGACCATCCTACAAAACAAGCAATATATGGTACAAGAATAGATTAAGTTTCCCATTAATTTAGCACAGTAACCGTAAAAGGTCATGCTTAATGGAATTCAGTTAAGTAATATATTATAATATTATCTAAATCTATATTCTCTTTTATTGAATTTGTATTGTGTATATCCGCTTTTGTGACTTGTTATCCAATATATCAAAAGCCAGACAATCATACCATTTCTCAATTAAATGAGGGGTAATTTGCACCACCGAAACCAATCTCTACACCAAAAGGCACCATATTGCAGATGGTTCAAATCACTTCCAATTAAGTTAAAGTAAAAAGAGGTTATCATGGTTCCAAATCATGTTAAGGTAGGTTATAAGCCTATGCCTATCCTATATGTGATGTAACAGCTTATTATTTCATGTGTTTTTGTAACATGAAACATTTCATGCCCAAAATAGTGTTTTTGTAAGTGTAGGGGCCTAAGTGTAATATTGGCAAACTTAAAGTTCAGGGTTCAAGGTGTAACTCAGCAAAAGATGGCCATCACAGACCGTTACCAACTTGTGACGGACCATACTGCAATTTGTTAAGAGGGCTAAGGAATGCTTGATGGCGTAACACGTGTCTCATGAGCGTGACACGTGGCTCATGACTCAGCTGGCTGACAAACTGTCACCAATCTTGTAATGGTTCGTCACGCCGCAATAAGACAGGGTGCACAAGAGTGTGACATGTGTCTAATGACCCATGTGGATGAGTTCCATAACGGTCCGTAGGAACTACAAACAAGCTTTATCCGAAATCAAACGGTAACGAACCATCACCTATTCATAATGGTCCGTAGGAACTACCCCAGTAATCAGCCTATAAATTGAAGTTTTGGGGCTTCATTTGACAACACACTTTCAAACGGTTTCTCTTTTGATTACCGCACCCAGTACCCATTTTTTCTGATGTTTGCAACTAGGCCACATGTATACGTTCTACACAAATCATGAGGCTAACACGTTGTAGAAGTGCTGCTCAACAATCACCATGGTCTTAGAGATTTTAAGCTTACACTTGATTCCAAACCTACTATGTGAATACGTTTAACTATTTCAAACTTGAAAACAACTTTTCTTTTTCAAAAATGGAGTTTGTACTAGATACGTTTTTCACATATGATAGTCTATGGATAACAGACCATAAGCATACGTATTGTTTGATCAAATTGTACACGTGTTACAGATGAAAGGTCGTAACTGGGCTAGCAGGCGTTTAGAATTAGACACGTAAATTTGAGGTGTGGGTCTTCGTAGTTGTCACGCGTAAAAACATAAAACTTGGGCGTAGGTCTCAGTAGTAGCCATGCATAAAACTGCGCATGATGTTAATCATTGTCAGTCATGGTTGTACACTCAGGTTAAATGGTCATGTTGAATGTGTACGTGGGCTACTAGAGTATGTGTGTATGTTAATGTTATTAACTAACTTTTTGCTAACATATTATTATCAAAATGTTTTTGGGACATCATGAATGAACTAGTTACATGAGGACCTTGTGGCTGATATTTTGTGAATTGTCGTTGAGCTAATTTGAATATCAGTGTAAATTAAAACGTTTTGCATGTACAAAAGGGTGTTTAAATCCCTGGTTATGAAAAGCGTATTTAGTATATATATATAGGGTCATGTAATTAATTTTTTTGTGGAGCTTTAAAGAAAAGAGTCGAAGTGTGTTAGCTTCAAACCTCCTGCATTTTTCCTGATCTTCCGTATCTTTGATACGATTGATATCATAACTCCTAGGCTTTTTAATATCTGAAGTTCAACCATTCCTATATCTCCTTATGACCATAACAAGTCGTGAACCACAACTTTAAACAACTTCTCCCTGCCAAATAAATAATTAGAAAAAAATTCTGAGACAGTGAAAATTTCATTTACAAGTATGAAGGTGTTTATCATCAATAATTAATGAGCCTTCATAAATCTATAGCAATTTGACAAAGAATGAATAGGTATAGTTTGTTCTCTTGATCTTCATCACAAATCGAACATGCATCAAGTTGAGTCTAAATCAACATTCTGAGTACGCACCCTGGTCGATCAAGTTGGGAGCATCCACAGCCAAAGTAATCCTGAATCAATTAATATATCTGCATATCAATTGCATAAATTGGTAACACACAAACATATACAGTTTCGTCAACTCTTTAAAGCTTAGATGAAATCATGGCCATCTCATATTCTTGGACTAAATAGCAGACGATTAACTTTAACGATCTGGACAACACAAATAGCAAAGATTAACCATTTGGCACTTACCAACACTTATGAACAGTTGGCTATAAAATTGTCAAAAAGCTGTCCAAGCAAAATGAAAGTTCGCAATGTAATCATATTAAAAGGATTATTTCGAATTAAAAAAAACAAACAATTAAAATTTGAAAGGAAAAGATATTCATGACATGATATAATTTTAACACTAGCCTAACTTTTTAAATAGAAAAGAGTCACTCCCAATATTTGTCGTCAAAAATCAAGAAAAAGAAAAAATGTGCATCTAACGGAACCTAACAGAAAACACTAAGTAGGAACACCAAATAATATAAAGTTGTCCCAAACAGCAAACACTAAGTAGGAACAGTACATCATATAGTTGATACTGGAATGTCAGGTCAACAACCCCAATACCTTCAAATGTAGTCAAGTGGTTTAATATTCAAGAAACAAACCTTGTTTTTCAGAAAAATTACTTCAAGTGATACCCTACCCATTGAATCAAAAAAATAAATAAGAAATCTAGTCAAGAATGAAACTTTTTGCACATATAACATGCCCAAGAAACAAATTAAAATTTAAAATATGGTGAATGCTAAAAGAAGAAGACCATTTTAAAATATGAATTTATGTAGTAAACCATGAAACGTCAAGTAAATTCGATCACAAATTGTCCTCAATCCTAGATATGTAACACTTCTATAAATTATCATATTCAAGTAAATATTTATTTTCATCTTTGCTTAGATTGAACATAATAAGAAGTATCATAAGCATCATGTAACCATTAATTATATCTATCATATTCTCAGTTGTACATGTTTCACCAATTATATCATCCTTTAACTTTGACAAAAAAAATAGACAAACACATCGTTCATTGCTCAAAACAAAAGGATTGATGAATCAAATAAACAAAGTAAAACTATACAAAGAAAAGAGAGGTGAGATATAAGAGTTAGAATAAGCTGACAGATAGATCATGAGCACACAAAACAATCGTATAACTTTGATACAAGTTGTCTTTGTGTGCTCACTCTCTTCTGTCAGCCCACTATACTGCCACCTCAAGTACCTTACAGAGATGGTAACGTGCAACATAAAATATGTACGAATATGATTGGTTTTCTAACCAGATCTGAGAACCAAGAAAACAGAAACGCTGATTTTAGCGCATGTATCTCCCTTGGGGAATAACAAGTGTTGAGTAATCGGTGCTCTCTCCATCATGCGTGGAAACAATATATGTACTAGAGAAGATCTGACGAATAGAACAGTGCCAGTGGTCATCAGATCGATGCTGAAGAGAGAGATGTGCTTTGTTAGGGTTTGGGAAGGGATATGATGAGACTATATAATGGTATTTAAGTGGCCTTATTATTATTATTATTGTTATTATTATTATTATTGTTATTATTATTAATTTTGGTGATTCATTTGAGAAAACATTTAGGGTGTTCAACTAATTGAATAACAATTTTTTGAAGTAATCGAATCAAACTTTTCGAATTTTTCTTTTTTTCTTTTATCTGAATTCGTATTAAATTTAAATTTGATTTAGATTTGATTTATTCAATTCAGTTTGTTATTTGAACTTTATGCCAAATTACTTTAACTTTATTTTTTAAAGTACTACAAACTAACTATTTTTAAAATTAAAGATATTAATCTATAAAATTAATAAACTACCAATATGTTAAAAAACCAAAATCGTAATTAAAAGACCCAAGAACCACTAGGAACGAAGGCCGATCACGACTTTGCAACTAACAAATGTGATGTTAGAATGTAAGTACGAGAAAGATAGAAGTGGTAGGGATTATGGGCTTTTAGACTTTTGAGATGTAAATATGTAAAATACGGGAATGGTAATAGTAGTAGGGACTATGGGTTTTTAGAGTTTGGCCCAAATATTAATTTATAATTTGAATGTGAATTTTAATCCAACTGAATTAGAAATCATATATTCGTATTCGCTTTGAATTCTTTGAATTCGATTAGTGAATTCGAATTTGAATCCAATCGAATTCGGATTTTTGAAAACCAATTTCGAACCTTGATAATCAATTCGAATCGAGTCTTTCATATATTTTGAATCAGAATCAAGTCAAATTGCGAATATTTCTAATCCGAATTGATTACTGAACACTCTTAAATACATTTATCCAATAGCAACTAAGTTTCGAATCCGATAATTAGACCTTAGGTTAACATGTATGTTATGCCCCTACAGCATATAATTAAATGAAATGACGATTATAGAATCTGAAGCCAGCCATTTCAATGATAGAATGATGTGATTACTTGTCCACACATAGTTTTAGTTATTTATTTTCGCAAATTGTTTCTATGGATCATCTTCGGAAAACCTACTAAGCCATTCGACTTATAGTATTATGAATAACATAAACTTGGTATTGAAACTACTCAAGGGTAGACCCACCGAGTGAACCATTTCTTACTGAAACACATGGGTGTTGATAGTATATCTAAACGGTTATGTTTTAGATAAAACCATACCTACACTCCATGTAAGTCATCAAATCTACGCCAAGATGCAATGTGTTGCAATGCTTACAAAACTCTAAGTCGGTTGTTACCAATGTGATACTTGATGTTACAATTGTTATCTATAATAGTAGTACTAATTAATATATATATTATATATATATATATATATATATATATATATATATATATATATATATTTGCCAATTAGTTGCTACCGATGTGCTTAAAACAATTGCTACCTCTAGCCTTGAAAAAATTACTATCAGTGAGTGTAAATGGTTGTTGCTGATGTGTGTTAAACTTGATATAACAAGTTGCTATTGATTAAAACTTGTTACTACTAAGTTGAATTTGCCACTTAGGGAGGTTAAGGCCGAGCTTAGTTACTAATGATGAGTTACAATAGAAGGTCAATTACTATGAAGTAGTTAAAGTTGAACAATGTTTCCTATAAGCATGTACATCGCTAATAAGCAGATGGAGACGTGAAGGAGACATAGCACAAAAAAGGAAAGAACGCCTTGTTAGATGGGTTGCTCGCTTTTGGATGTAAAGACTTGGCCTGAATTATGGATGGGAAAGGGACAACGGGACATAAAGGGAACGGATGTCCACGGGGAAGATCTTATGAAAAATTGATGAAAATTTAACATGCATTAAGCCCCCCTCCCTCCCCCTCTCAATTTTTTCTTTAAAACTCCCCCGTCCCCAAATTAAAAGTTCAAGATCCGTCACTAACGCCCCATTGGAAGGATTGCTTACTTTTGGATGGAAATGAGTTCGTCTACAAGTCTGGATGGAAGGGGAACAGAGTTTTGGGCCTAGGCTCTCCCTCATACAACAAGAATGTGTGTGTATGAAGGATAGATGAGCATGTAATGTCACAACTGATGTGACGTATCTATTGGTTATCATGCCCTAATCCGAACAACATGAGAAACAACATAACAAAAACAATTTGATAAAAAAAATCTATTGTTCGACTCTTTT